>CM051268.1:24995542-25358042 GCA_027921565.1 Artemia sinica
GTAAAGGGCGGGGTATTGACTATGGGCAAACCCCCTAATATACGCAATAAAAATGTACGAATATAGAAGTTTGGTACGTAAGTTAATTCGTAAGTTACGTATATTAATTACTAGTAAAAACGTTCATAAATAAGATTTGATAAATTCTTTTCAGAGGAATTGTCTCAGAACAGTCTGAGGTACTCGTTTGACTGACGAAATATTAAACAGTAAGCTGTACGACTAATGTGGCTTGATTCCATTTTTTAGGGCTATAATACAAGAAAGGTTAAGATATCAAGTTCAAATTTTACGGATGAAGAGAGACTGATTAAAAAAGATTGTGATTTTGGTCATGGATCGGAGCCATACAAAAAGGAGGCCATGGGGTGGGAAGAAGCCACAAGGAAAGATTTAAAGGAAATCAGAACTTTACGGGAGGGGGTAAATATTGAAGCTTAGAATTGATTAAGGTGGAGGAAGAGCGTGCACAATAGTGTTTGCTTCAGGCAGCTTGTAGTACACTGAGCTGTTAGTAGTAGTAGTTGTAGCAAAAGTAGTCGTAACATCACTTTTTTCAAGGTTCGAGCAAAATATACAGATTCATTGTTCTATGATTGAATCTATAATTTTTCTGATATAACAAGAAAGCTGCTTGGATACAAATCAGGGTCCCAGCTAAACTAATTTATTTAAAAGCACTGGAGGTAACGAAGGTATCAAGCTACACAGTTGTTAGAGCTTGGCACAGGCCTAGTTTCTTGTATAACTATGTGTTACCTCTTTCGACTAATCATAATTCAGATATTATCAGGGAATTAACTTGAACAATTAAACGTTAATCATACAAGCTCTCAAGATGGTAGTTTTGACTGTTTTAATATAAACACTCTGAGCACAAATTTCAAAAATGATGTTTGGTTTTCACATAAATTGGGTTATAAGGTCTGAGCTTGCTGAGCGCAAGTTTGAGACTAATATTGCAATAAAGACAAAGGTAAAGAATAAAAGGTGAAGAATACGTCATTGGACTTTACGGTCCCTACCGGTTGTGCTGATCACACTCTTCTTGTTTACCTTACCCAGATTCCTCCAGATACCCAATTAGAGCTGGGTCACACCTTAATGAAATCAGAGTTTACCATTGTTCCCAATCTATATTTTCAGAGGGTCGAAGTGGGTTCGTGGGGCCTTGCACCCTTCAATGACCCCATAGTCACACCCACTTTGAACAAACAGACATGGCGTACCTCCTTCCATTTATATAGGAATTGTTTAGAATAGGGTCATTACTGATTAGAAGTTCATCACTATAAATCTTTGCGAATATAACTTTTATAATACAAACACTCTGAGCACAAATTTCAAAAATGATGTTTGGTTTTCACAGATATTGGTTTCAAACAATCAGAATTGGTTTCAACATCAAAATAAGAAGATTTTTATTCTGATTTCAAATATATACGTTTAATTAACTTTAGTCTTACCCATCAAAAGTTACGCGCCTGAGAAAATTTGTCTTATTTTCGACAAAAGAGGGAAACAGCCTCTAAAAGTCAAAGAACTTTAATGAAAATCACACCATGAGATTCAGCGTATCAGAGAACCCTACTATAGAAGTTTCAAGCTCCTATCTGCAAAAATGTGGAATTTTGTATTTTTTGCCATAAGAAAGATCAAGGATGCGTGTTTATTTGTTTTTTGTTGTTTTTTCTTCAGGGGTGATCGCATCGATCCATTATTCCTAGAATATCGTTAGAGGGCTCATTTGAACGGGAATTGAAATTTCTAGTGCCCATTTTAAGTGACCAAGAAATTGGAGGTCAACTTGGCCCCCTCCCACGCTCATATTTTTCCTGAAGTCACCCAATCAAAATTGATTGCTCAGCAAAGTCGAAAATCTAATAAATATGTCCTTGAGGATGACTTAACACAGTACCCGGGGGAAGGGTTGCAAGTTATAAACGTTGCCCATTGTTTACATATAGTATTGATTATTGGGAAGTATATAGGCGTTTTCAGGAAGGATTTTTTTCTGGTGGGGGGGGGGCATTCGGAGTAGGGGTTACAGGGGAAAATATTTCCATGGAGGACGTTTCCTTGGGGGAAAAGGCATTTCTACGAAGGGGGCGCATTATTTAAAAAACGATCAGAAATTAAATTAAAGAAAATTAAATAAAGGTTTTTTCAACTAAAAGTAAGGAGCAGCATCAAAACTTAAAACGAAGAGAAATTATTACGTATATGAGGGGGTTCGCCCCCTAGTCAATACCTCACTCTTTACGCTAAAGTTTTTTTCTGTACTTTCAAAAGAGCTATCTGTTCTAATTAACCGGCCTTTGTGCTTCAGGGGTTTGTTATCCGAACAAAATTCGAATTTTAGCGTAAAGAGCGAGGTATTGACTAAGGGACAAACTCCCTAATATACGTAATAAAAACATGCGAATATAGAAATTCGTTGTGTAAGTTAATTCGTAAGTTACGTCAGAATAAAATTTCGAGAACACATTTAGCCAAAAAAAGAAAATTAATATGCAAATTTCGTTTTAATTATTCATGTACGGTGAGCCAAAATCAAAGCTGCATTAATTCGAAAAAGTTCAGAAATTACATAAAAAAACAAGTGTTTTTAATTGAAAGTAAATTATTCCGTATATGAAAGGGGTTGTCCCCTCCCCAACACCTCGCTCTCTACGCTAAATTTTGACTCTGTCTCACAATTTTATTTTTTTAAACAATAAAAAACTTTAGCGTAAAGAGCGAGGCGTTGAGGAGGGGACAGCCCCTTTCATATACGGAACAATTTCTGTTCGTTTTAAGTTTTAACGCCGCTCCTTGCTTTCAGTTAAAAAAAAACTGTTTTTTTTTTTTATTTAATATTGCAATAAAGACATAGGTAAAGAATAAAAGGTTAAGAATACGTCATTGGACTTTACGGTCCCTACTGGCGGTGCTGATCTCCATTTCGTGGCACTTCAGCTAGGAAGTGTAATGGGGGGGGTGATATCCTGTGATTTCACACACTTTTCTTGTTTACCTTACCCAGATTCCTCCAGGTACCCATTTAGAGCTGGGTCACAGCTGGGTCACCCCATGCAAAAAATTTGAATCTGTAAACTGGAAGGCCCAAAGTGGTACCCTTGGGCCCATGACTGTTTATAAAACCACAGCTCCTCATCCCAAACTCATTATACGGACATGCTTTTCCCCTTTTAACTCATGATGCTCAAGATTTATTCAAGAGATGGTTCTGATGACTAAATAAATGCTGGTCATCAAAAATCAATAACACACGCAATAAACTTTCTATCCCAAGTTGCTTATAATTTCTATGAAGCCTGGAGCTTAGGGTTTCTGAGCATTTTCCTTACAAATCTGAAGCCACAGTTACAAGATATAAGTCCAAAATCATTGTGCAGCTTAATTAATACTAACATTAACTGGTATAATTGATCAATTTATTTCCCAGCATAACTACAGCGAGTATCATTATATATAAAATCTAGGTCAAATAAAACGAAAAAAAAACAAGTGCAAAAAGTTTTTCCAACAAAGTATATAACGAGTTTAAAACATGATTCAAGCAGAAATTAGCTCAATAAAGTATGCCAAAACTAAAATGAGCACAAATTATTATGACCGAAGATATAATAACAAAACGAACAGGAACTCCAATAAACAATGAAGCCAAACTTAAAAAGAAACTATCTAAATTTTTATAAACAGGGTGTTGCCAGAGGTTTCAAACACCACAGAAGAGTGAAATGTCATTTGCGCTTTATTGACGACAAAATATACTTAGTTTTGCTTTTTTATTTTAACATTAAAAAATTTATCTTACGTGAAACTTCGAGGTATTTTGTTTTCCAATATCAGTATATATTTTGCAATCAATTTAGTTATATTAGCTTACTATATAATATATTCTTGTTAATGGTTCCACAACAAAAACAATTTTAAAATGGTTTCATCTTAATTCATTTTCCTTTAATTGCATAGATAATCAATTGGCAAAATTATAGCTCCAATTTGCACTATTTATGTCGTTTTCAGTAAAGTGCAAACGATGCTCAAGCGCTTTGAGGTTTGAGGGGCAAAAAAACCACACTGATTTGTTGTAAAATATCTCACCGTAAGACATTAGTTACAATCCATTTATTTCTGCTGTTAAAGAAGACAATAGTTTCGCCAATTTTTATTTATTTTTTTTAATCCATTCTTTTCAAATTATATTTTTTGGCATTTCTTAGGGAAAAAAAATTGTTTAGTTTAAACAATTTATGTAGTTCTCAGAAATGCAAATGACACATTAGCCGTCTGGGAGAGGGAGCTGAGGGGAAATGCCGCTAAATGATTTACCTTATATTCAAAGTAAAAGTGTTGCTATGCAGCAGAGACTATGTTATTCAGCGAAGAAGTTTATAGAATCATTCCTTGTGGTTCAGGTAAAAACTAGTGAATTGATTATCCATAATAAATAATAAAATTTTAGAGAGGACAATTTTTAAGAGCAATCAATTCCATAGCTGTCTAAGCTTTCAAAGAAAGTGGTTACCTTGCAATAAATTCTATAAATCTGGTCTGTGAGCATCGACAAACTCTGATAATGTCAAATGATCGATATTTATGTCCGATTCTATTGCTCATAAAACCGTCAAAACCTTTAAAAATAACTTATTGTGGCCCGTAATAATCCAAATCGTAAATCCATGGGGACAAAAACATTTAAGAGCAAGTAAATCACGAAAAATCCTCGCAATAGTTTTATGTTTGGTTTTATGTGTATACACTTGCATATTTTATATGACCAATATAAATGCTTGCAATAGATATACTATCTTTATAAGAGAGAAATAATTGTGTATGTACTCATTTTTTCTCGAAAACGGTTCCAATGACATCCTGAGATATTCTGGCCTAAAATCGATCTAGATAGGTCAGAAGTTTGTTAAAATTCGTTAAGAGCCCTAATTTCAGGAAAACAAATATGTGAAGTGACGTCATTTTTATATACATGAGTATTACAATGACATTGCCATATACTTACGTGGAAAAATTAAAGATTGTCATGTATGGAGAAATTTATATTAAATTACTTAAACAGCAAAGAACTGGTAATTGCAAAAGTATATACATATATTTTGACAAGGCATTACAACGAATCTTGAATTATCTTTAGGGATTACAAGAACTCAGAAACCTTAAAAAAGAAAACAAAAGTTTGAAGCTTAGCAGAAATCGTTGTTAGAAATCGGATTTGATGTAACAATCAAATATCTTTGAATGCACATTAAAATGAAAAGACATTAAATTCCATAAAGAGCATAAATGGTAATTGCAAAAATATTTGTATATATTTTAACAAGGGATTACGACAATTCAAAAACCTTAATCAAGAAAACCAAAAGTTTGAGGCGTAGTAGAAATCGTTGTTACAAAAACATCATTACTGATTTTCTTTTCTTAGAAGTCTAAAGAATGTCTTTTTATGGAAATGAAAAAAAGTTGAAATTTTTCTTAAGCTCAGTTCAGAATCGCTAAAGCTATTATGTAAATTGCAAAAATATTTTCGATGCCTGAGCAATAATTTTAAGGTTTTAATTCAAACTAGAAAAATACCGCAAATCTTTTAAATTAGTTTTTTTGCAAAATAAAATCAACTCACTACGTGGTTAAGTCTGCAGGTTTGAACACAACAAGTTATATAATATCATTAGGAAGGCCCAAAAAACGAAAATTTGCAATTATTACAAATGACTATTGTCTATTTTGACAAGGGATTACAAAAATTCAAAAACCCTAAAAAATAAACCAAAATAAAACCAAAAGTTTCAAGCTGAGTACATATCGTTGTTAGAAATCGGACTAGCTCCAATAATCAAATATTTTGAAGAGACCTCAGTATGAAATGACATTAAATTGCGTAAAGAGCAAAAGAACAGTAATTACAAAAATATTTCTACATATTTTACGAGGGATTACAACAATTCAAAAACATTAAAAAAGAAAACCTTTTTGAAGGCAATCAGTTATATAATGTCAGTATAAAGACCCAAAAAATGAAAATTTGCAATTATTACAGATAATGATTCTCTATTTTGACAAGGGATTACAACAATTCAAAAACCTTAAAAAAGGAAACTAAAAGTTTATAAGTGAGCAATTATTGTTTATGTATTTATTTATTTTTTCTTGAAAAAGGCTCCATATTTCTTCGGAAAAATTGGCAATCTGAGATGTTCTGGCCTAAAAAAAGATCTAGACAGGTCAGAAGTTTGAGAAAATTCGTTAAGAACCCTAATTTTAGGAAAAAACACAATGTGAGTGAAGTCATTTTCATTTATATCAGTATTGCAATAGCGTTTTCAGAGTATACTATCTTTATAATTGAGCAAAGATTGTGTATGTATTTTTTTTTTCTCGAAAACGGGTCCAAATGTTTTGAGAAAATTTAAAATCTTGGGATATTTTGACCTAAAAAACGATCTGGATAGGTCAGAAGTTTGAGAAAATTTGTTAAGAGCCCTAAATTTAGGAAAAAGATTATGTGAACGACGTCATTTTTATATCCATCAGTATTGCAATAGCGTTGTCACACTATACTTTTTATATAATTGAGCAAAGATTGTGTATGTATTTATTTTGTTTCTCGAAAATGGCTAGAAATTTTTTTCAGGAAAATTGGCATCCTGGGATATTCTGGCCTTAAAAACGATCTACATAGGTCAGAAGTTTGAAAAAACTCATTAAGAACCCTAATTTTAGGAAAAGAAATTACATGAGTGACATCATGTTTATATACATCAGTATTGCAACAACGTTCTCACACTTGTTCCACTATACTATCTTAATAATGGAGCAAAGATTGCGTATGTATTTATTTTTTCTTGAAAATGGCTCCTAAGGTTTTCGGCAAAATTGGCATCCTGGGATATTCTGGCCTTAAAAACGATCTACATAGGTCAGAAGTTTGAAAAAACTCATTAAGAACCCTAATTTTAGGAAAAGAAATATCATGAGTGACATCAGGTTTACATACATCAGTATTGCAATAACGTTCTCAGACTTGCCCCACTATACTATCTTAATAATGGAGCAAAGATTGCGTATGTATTTATTTTTTTCGAAAACGGCTCTTAACGTTTTCGGCAAAATTGGCATCCTGGGATATTCCGGCTTAAAAAACGATCGAGATAGGTCAGCAGTTTGAGAAAATTCGTTAAGAGCCCTAATTTTAGGAAAAAAAATTATGGGAGTGACGTCATTTTTATAAACATCAGTATTGCAATAACGTTGCCACATTTGTCACACTTATGTGGAAAAATTGAAGATTTTCAGGTACGGAGAAGTTTAAATTAAATTGGTTAAAGAGCAAATAACTGGTAATTGCAAAAATATTTGCATATAATTTGATAAGGGATTACAACAATTAAAAAACTTAAAAAAGAAAACAGAACGTTTGAAGGTTATTAGAAATTGTTGTTAAAAATCGGAGTTGCTGTAATAATATACTATCTATTAATAGAGCTCAGTATGAAAAGACATTAAATTGCGTAAGGAGCAAAAACTGGTAATTTCAAAAATATTTCTATATTTTAATAAGGCAATACAACAAATAAAAACCTTAAAAAATAAAACCAAAAGTTTGAAGCTTAGTAGAAATCGTTGTTAGAAAAACATCATTACCGAATTTCTTTTCTTATAAGCATAAGCAATGTCTTTAAAAATATTTGTATATATTTTAACTACGGATTACAACAATTTGAAAACCTTAAAAAAACAAAGTTTGAAGCTTAGTAGAAATCGTTGTTAGAAAACATGATTACCGAATTTCTTTTCGTATAAGCATAAGCAATGCTTTTTAAGACATGAAAAAAAGTTTTTTTTTTAAGTTCAATTCAGAAGTTCAGCTTAATTTTATGTAAACTTCAAAAATATTTACGGTGCCTGAGCAATAATTTTAATGTTTCAACTCAGACTAAAAAAAATACTTGAACATTTTAAAATTAGTTTGGTTTTATTAGATAAAATATGCTCGTTATGTGATTAAGCTTACAGGTTTGAACCCAACCAGTTATATAATGTCAGCAGGAAAGCCCAAAAAAACAAAATGTACAGTTCTCAAAGAGTACTAAAAATATTACTCTGACAATTCCGTGGGTTTTGTTTCTGGTGCACATTCATGGGTGAAGGAGCAGAGCTTTGGGCTTATAACATCCCTTTTCCGTCTAAAATCTTGACATTGATTCGATGGCTCCAATACTTTCTATCTAATT
Source organism: Artemia sinica (assembly GCA_027921565.1). NCBI lineage: Eukaryota > Metazoa > Arthropoda > Branchiopoda > Anostraca > Artemiidae > Artemia > Artemia sinica. Next base: position 25,003,798 of record CM051268.1, read on the forward strand.
TGCCTATTTTTTCGTTTTTATCTATGGTATGTCATCCAATACACAATTTTACGTACGTAAAATTGCCAAATTTTAAAAATTGGAAATATCAAAAAAACATTTGGTATGGTACTATATCCCCTTGTCACCATAGTACAGGATCTATGCCTAGGAACCTTTAATAAAATCCGGATTCGATCAACTCTACAATTTTATCCACGAATTTGACGTAATTATTGCCTTTATTTTAATTTCTCAAGCCTTACTTCAGCATAAATGCTTTTTGTACAGCATTTTCAAAGAAAACTGAAGGTATTATTGGAAGATTCTGTCAAGTATATTTCCAACGTATTGTTGAACTGGAGATGGAAGTGCTGAGAAACTTCAAAGACAGTGTCTACCGATTTTATGAACAAAGGTTAAGGTGCAAAAACCATTACAGAAGAAGCTGTGAGAAAATTACTCCATTTTGAACTTTGAGTGCCTTCAAGTAAATTTTCATGCTCTAACTAAGGAAATAATAAATCAAGCAAGCAAGCTAAGATAAAGCCAAATAAGAAAATAACTGAAGTAAAGAAAAAAAATCAAAGGGAGCTCAAACAAGTATTTAAAATGTGGGTAACAAAACAAAATGAGAGGAGTGAATGTACATGCTATTTCAAGGATGTAAAAATAAGGAAAAATGCCCCTTCTGAATTGAATTGAATGTAATTTAAATGTGAACTGAATTGATTTTCATCGATAAAAGTCCCCCCCCCCCTTTAAGGCTCTATGGCCAGGAAAAAACAGAGGAAAACCAAAAATGGGACAAATACATCAAAAAACATTTCCAACATAATGCCTTAAGAAAAAAAAAATCAATCTATAATCTAATCACCCACCTAATCCCAGAACAATACCAGAAATCAAAAACTAGACAGGGTAGTCCCCAACCCAGAGACATTGACTTTAGGGAAAACATAATCACTAGCTAGAAATGCAATAATATACTTTTTGAAGATACTAAACAAGTGACAGCTCAGTGTAGACTCTGGGAGAGTGTTCCATATCATGCTGCAAGCAATCAGAAAGTTGAAGTCATACCATATTAGCGGAGTATAAGGTATCTCTAAGTTATTGGAAATACGGAAATGATAAATTTCCATCAAGAAAAATCCCTAGGAATCAAACGCATCGATCCCTAAGTCTACTAAGGGAACCCCTCGATACTTGTATTTCATTTAAACCAGAGGAAGCCTTTAAAACTCTCGAGAAAATAAGAAAGCATGACTTTCGAACATTTAAAGCAATATAATTAACATCAAACCACTGAATAACTCTTTCAAAAAGGGTAATCATCTTTGAATGGAGATCAGATTCAGTTCTGTTGGCTGCGCCAAGATTACTGTGATCATCAAAAGCAATAAGTGTATCCGAAAAACACAAACTCTTGTCACGATTTTTGACAGATGCAAGTTGACAAAGATGGACATCAAGTGGTAGGCTTTATATCTTTAACCGCATGTATGAGGACATTAAGGCTGGACGATATGAAAACCGAAAATTAGCTATGCAGAAGAGATTTTACTGTGCAAAAATGGGGCGGTCATCTTTTGATGAATACAAACGGGTTTAGAAGGCGGTCCTTAACTTAACTCTGCAAAATTTGAATAGCAGGATTTCAAGCTCTCACCTGATTTTAAGAGACAAAATCGCAAAAAAAGGAAAAAGCGGGCAGTATGTAGAATTTTGTTTCCCTCTCAGTATTAGCCTTTAGTCAAATTGAGAAAAAACAAGAAATTTAAAAAAGAAAAAGGATCAATTAAAGAAAAACGTAAGGACGTTTGAAAAAACGTTGACAGGAGAGAATACACTTATTTAGCAAGGGCACCGGCAGAAAATCTTCCAAGGGGGAGATGCCAAAATACCAGTGGTGGTTGGGGGGACAGGGAATATTTTTCAGGATATTTATTTTTGTAGGAATAAGTTTATTCTTAAATACTTTTAGTGACAAACTTTCAAACAAAAAGAGCAATTAAATTACATACAAAATGAAACAAAATACAGTAAATTTTAAACAAAAGTTCCTGGCAAAGGATCGCTTTATTTAATCAATAAAAAATATGTAATTATTGTGCATATAATCTTAAAAGAAAATCTGATTCAAACCAAAATTACAGAAAGATTTATTGCTTCCATAGATTATAACAGTGTAGACTTGTCTTTATGCAATTTCCTACTCCTTAGAATAGTTTACAGAAAGACTAGAGATACTCAAAAATCATCCTGCCTGCATAGATACCACGTCTTGATTTTATACCGGCCATGTAAAATGTACCTCATTCATAACAGGACAATTCTACACCTCGAACTTAAATCCCTTTTATATTCCGACATTTAAAAACTTACAGAACAGCGACAGAAAAAACTAAATTTAAACTTACTATCCAGCTGTCAAATTGATCCTCTTTCTTTTTATTAGCCTATTCAACTAAATAAAATGAACAGGTTTAAGCAATTTTTATCACAGGAGAATCTTATCAAATAGTTTGTGATAAAAAAAAAACTGGAAGTAAAAAGTGACTTGGGCCAATATCCACCAAAACTAAAAATGAAATTCTCTTGACAATTGCTAGACCGACAGTATTGGCTTTTTATGCTGATTCTAAATATATAAAATTATTTCAGTTTATTGTTACCCACCCACAACTAAAAATTTGAGAAAATTTGCCTAGTTTTTAAAAAAAGGGGAACACCCCCAGAAATGTGAGCGATCTTACTGAAAATCGCTTAATAAAAAAAAATCATTTCAGAGAACTCTACGATAGAGTTTTCAAGCTCCAATCTTCAAAATGTGGAGTTTCGCATTTTTCTTTCTTTTTTTTTTTAGAAGAAACATCGTCGATGCATGTTTATTTGTTTTGTTCTTCACAGGGGTGATTGTATCAAAGCGAATGTCCAAGATAATTGGGAGAGAGCTCATTCAAACATGAATTGAAAGCTCTTTTTTAAATGACCATACACGTTGGGCCAGAGGAAAGTCTAGTTTTCTGCTATTTTATGGCACCAAACTACCACTTTACCCCAAAGAGGACAAATTTGCAATCAATTTAAAATTGTGAGAGGTTAATTGATTTAAAAGTACCAATAACTATATTTTATACTTCCCAGTTGCATAAGAAGTAATGCCAAACGGTGGCAGTACTGGATTCAACCAAGTTGATTCATTTTATTTGTAATGAAATTAGGCTACGTTTGGTGATCTGTAATTGCGTATCAGCAACAATGAGGGGGAGGGAGGAGTCATTCTTTAGCTGGAGATAGGGTAGATTCCTAAAAAAGTACATATTAATGGACAAACTGCTTACTCTTCATGAGGCTTCAGATAAATTTTAAAAGAGGTAGAGAGGAGTCAGAATTAATTAAAATGTTTCTCTATACAGCTAAAATTTTAAACTCCCATATCTACAATCACAGAAGTGGGAAAAAGCAAGGACAGGCCATCATCAGCCCCGCCAGTAAATTTCTTTGGGGTGACAAATACTGCTAGGAACTTAGTTTTCAGCAATTTCAAGTTGTAATATTTTTCTTTTTCTATTTATATGAAGTACTTCAATGTATTTAAACAAATAAATGCAATGTATTTATTGATAAGAAATCCTATTGCAGAGCTTGTGATGGCTTCAGTTATGTAAAAGATCAAAAGTCAGTCTCATCCTTAACTCCTTGCACTTTATTGTGAAGTTTGGCTTTCGTCCAAATTTTTAAAGAAAATTTGCAATTGAAAAAAAAGATTTTTCAAAGCATTAAAAAACTTTCGTTTAATGAGCAGGGTGTTGAAAAGGGGACAGTCCTCCTTATATACAAAGTAACTTCAATCTGTTTTGAGTTTTAAACTTGCTCCTTACTTTAGTTGAAAAAATCTTTTCTATTTGCTTAATTACATTTCATTAGACTGTAAAGAATTATGAATGCAATACTTTTGGTAACGCAGAAAAAAAAGGATCAACATTTCAGTGACCTCTGTTTGGATTTTGATGTTGATCAAATAGTTCTTGATAACTGACGGTAAGTAAGGAGAAATTATAACGTATATGAGGGGATTTACCCCCTCCTCAACACCTCGCTCTTTAAATTTGTCCCAGTTCTTTAAAAACCACTTCTGGAAGACAAAGGTCGTTTAATTAGAGCAATGCATTTTATTTTTTTTTGCCGAAAAACTTTAGCGTGAAGATCGAGGGGTTGAAGAGGGGGCAACACCACTCACATACATAATAATTTCTGTTCGTTTTAAGTTTTAATGTTAGTAGAAAGGCCTTAATGAATCGTGACACTCACCCCTGCTGCCACCTACAACTTTTTTACATAATTTTATCGATCCACGAACGGGTCAATGACACCTTTTTCTAGGTCAATCATGGGATGTTTCCAAGGAGAATTGTTTCTGGAAGTTTATTAATATCTTTGGAGTTCGACCAGAATTGTTTCCGGGGCAAAGTTTAGATCACGCGTGACAGATGATGTCGTGGTTGATTGATTTGACACGAAAGGGGAATTAATTTGTTGTTTCTAAGGGGAATTATTGATTCAAGAAAGGGGAATTAATTTCTTGTTTCTAAGGGGAATTATTGATTCACGAAAGGGGAATTAATTTGTTGTTTCTAAGGGGAATTATTGATTCAAGAAAGGGGAATTAATTTGTTGTTTCTAAGGGGAAGGTGGGGAAGAGATATATTGATTGCGTAATCGAAGGGAGAGAATTCCCGAGAAATTGATTACATAATCGGTAGAACCCTATCAGGAGCTCGTGACAGGAATCCATTTATGTGCATAGAATGACGTAATCAACTAGGACAAATGGATTTCTGAGAAATTGATTACATAATCGGTAGAACCCTATCAGAAGGTCATGACGGGGTCCATATATGGATATAGAATGACGTAATCGACTAGGACAAATGGATTTCTGATAAATTGATTGCATAATCGGTAGAACCCTATCAGAAGGTCATGACTGGACTCCATGCAATACTTTTCAAAGACCATTTCAGAGCAAGTTACTTTCTTAATGTCCCTTCTAAACCCATTTTCCAACTTGAAGTACTTATCTTTTTCACCCACAACTATACTTTACAGCTTTTTGGATACCTCAACACCAAGAAATACTTTTCAAAGACCATTTCAGAGCAAGTTCCTTTCTTAATGTCCCTCCTAAACCCATTTTCCAACTTGAAGTACTTATCTTTTTCACCCACAACTATACTTTACAGCTTTTTGGTTACCTCAACACCAAGAAATACTTTTCAAAGACCATTTCAGAGCAAGTTACTTTCTTAATGTCCCTCCTAAACCCATTTTCCAACTTGAAGTACTTATCTTTTTCACCCACAACTATACTTTACAGCTTTTTGGATACCTCAACACCAAGAAATACTTTTCAAAGACCATTTCAGAGCAAGTTACTTTCTTAATGTCCCTCCTAAACCCATTTTCCAACTTGAAGTACTTATCTTTTTCACCCACAACTATACTTTACAGCTTTTTGGTTACCTCAACACCAAGAAATACTTTTCAAAGACCATTTCAGAGCAAGTTTCTTTCTTAATATCCCTCCTAAACCCTTTTTTCAACTTGAAGTACTTATCTTTTTCGTTCACAACTATACTTTACAGCTTTTTGGATACCTCAACACCAAGAAATACTTTTCAAAGACCATTTCAGAGCAAGTTACTTTCTTAATGTCCCTCCTAAACCCATTTTCCAACTTGAAGTACTTATCTTTTTCACCCACAACTATACTTTACAGCTTTTTGGATACCTCAACACCAAGAAATACATTTCAAAGACCATTTCAGAGCAAGTTACTTTCTTAATGTCCCTTCTAAACCCATTTTTCAACTTGAAGTACTTACCTTTTTCACCCACAACTATACTTTACAGCTTTTTGGATACCTCAACACCAAGAACTACTTTTCAAAGACCATTTCAGAGCAAGTTACTTTCTTAATGTCCCTCCTAAACCCATTTTCCAACTTGAAGTACTTATCTTTTTCACCCACAACTATACTTTACAGCTTTTTGGTTACCTCAACACCAAGAAATACTTTTCAAAGACCATTTCAGAGCAAGTTACTTTCTTAATATCCCTCCTAAACCCTTTTTTCAACTTGAAGTACTTATCTTTTTCATTCACAACTATACTTTACAGCTTTTTGGATACCTCAACACCAAGAAATACTTTTCAAAGACCATTTCAGAGCAAGTTACTTTCTTAATGTCCCTCCTTAACCCATTTTCCAACTTGAAGTACTTATCTTTTTCACCCACAACTATACTTTACAGCTTTTTGGATACCTCAACACCAAGAAATACTATTCAAAGACCATTTCAGAGCAAGTTACTTTCTTAATGTCCCTTCTAAACCTATTTTCCAACTTGCAGAACTTATCTTTTTCACCACAACTATACTTTACAGCTTTTTGGTTACCTCAACACCAAGAAATACTTTTCAAAGACCATTTCAGAGCAAGTTACTTTCTTAATATCCCTCCTAAACCCATTTTCCAACTTGAAGTACTTATCTTTTTATTCACAACTATACTTTACAGCTTTTTGGATACCTCAACACCAAGAAATACTTTTCAAAAGACATTTCAGAGCAAGTTACTTTCTTAATGTCCCTCCGAAACCCATTTTCCAACTTGAAGTACTTATCTTTTTCACCCACAACTATACTTTACAGCTTTTTGGATACCTCAACACCAAGAAATACTTTTCAAAGACCATTTCAGAGCAAGTTACTTTCTTAACGTCCCTCCTAAACCCATTTTCCAACTTGAAGTACTTATCTTTTTCACCCAAAACTATACTTTACAGCTTTTGAATACCTCAGCACCGAGAAATACTTTTCAAAGACCATTTCAGAGCAAGTTACTTTCTTAATGTCCCTCCTAAACCCATTTTCAACATAAAGTACTTATCTTTTTCATCCACAACTATACTTTACAGCTTTTTGGATACCTCAACACCAAGAAATACTTTTCAAAGACCATTTCAGAGCAAGTTACTTTCTTAATGTCCCTTCTAAACCCATTTTCCAACTTGAAGTACTTATCTTTTTCACCAACAACTATACTTTACAGCTTTTTGGTTACCTCAACACCAAGAAATACTTTTCAAAGACCATTTCAGAGCAAGTTACTTTCTTAATGTCCCTCCTAAACCCATTTTACAAGTTGATGTACTTATCTTTTTCACCCACAACTATACTTTACAGCTTTTTGGATATCTCAACACCAAGAAATACTTTTCAAAGACCATTTCAGAGCAAGTTACTTTCTTAATTTCCCTCCTAAACCCATTTTTCAACTTGAAGTACTTATCTTTTTCACCCACAACTATACATTACGGCTTTTTGGATACCTCAACACCAAGAAATACTTTTCGAAGACCATTTCAGAGCAAGTTACTTTCTTAATGTCCCTCCTAAACCCATTTTCCAACTTGAAGTACTTATCTTTTTCACCCACAACTATACTTTACAGCTTTTTGGTTACCTCAACACCAAGAGATACTTTTCAAAGACCATTTCAGAGCAAGTTACTTTCTTAATATCCCTCCTAAACCCTTTTTTCAACTTGAAGTACTTATCTTTTTCACCCACAACTATACTTTACAGCTTTTTGGATACCTCAACACCAAGAAATACTCTTCAAAGACCATTTCAGAGCAAGTTACTTTCTTAATGTCCCTTCTAAACCCATTTTCCAACTTGAAGAACTTATCTTTTTCACCCACAACTATACTTTACAGCTTTTTGGATACCTCAACACCAAGAAATACTTTTCAAAGACCATTTAAGAGCAAGTTACTTTCTTAGTGTCCCTTCTAAACCCATTTTCCAACTTGAAGTACTTATCTTTTTCACCCACAACTATACTTTACAGCTTTTTGGATACCTCAACACCAAGAAATACTTTTCAAAGACCACTTCAGAGCAAGTTACTTTCTTAATGTCCCTCCTAAACCCATTTTCCAACTTGAAGTACTTATCTTTTTCACCCACAACCATACTTTGCAACTTTTTGGTTACCTCAACACCAAGAAATACATTTCAAAGACAATTTTAGAGCAAGTTACATTCTTAATGTCCCTCCTAAACCCATTTTCTAACTTGAAGTATTTATCTTTTTCACCCACAACTATACTTTACAGCTTTTTGGATATCTCAACACCAAGAAATACTTTTCAAAGACCATTTCAGAGCAAGTTACTTTCTTAATTTCCCTCCTAAACCCATTTTTCAACTTGAAGTACTTATCTTTTTCACCCACAACTATATATTACAGCTTTTTGGATACCTCAACACCAAGAAATACATTTCAAAGACCATTTCAGAGCAAGTTACTTTCTTAATGTCCCTTCTAAACCCATTTTTCAACTTGAAGTACTTATCTTTTTCACCCACAACCATACTTTACAGCTTTTTGGTTACCTCAACACCAAGAAATACATTTCAAAGACCATTTCAGAGCAAGTTACTTTCTTAATGTCCCTCCTAAACCCATTTTCCAACTTGAAGTACTTATCTTTTTCACCCACAACAATACTTTACAGCTTTTTGGATACCTCAACACTAAGAAATACTTTTCAAAGACCATTCCAGAGCAAGTTACTTTCTTAATGTCCCTCCTAAACCCTTTTTTCAACTTGAAATACTTGTCTTTTTCACCCACAACTATACTTTACAGCTTTTTGGATACCTCAACACCAAGAAATACTTTTCAAAGACCATTTCAGAGCAAATTACTTTCTTAATATCCCTTCTAAACCCATTTTCCAACTTGAAGTACTTATCTTTTTCACCCACAACTATACTTTACAGCTTTTTGGATACCTCAACACCAAGAAATACTTTTCAAAGACCATTTCAGAGCAAGTTACTTTCTTAATGTCCCTTCTAAACCCATTTTCCAACTTGAAGTACTTATCTTTTTCACCCACAACTATACTTTACAGCTTTTTGGATACCTCAAAACCAAGAAATACTTTTCAAAGACCATTTCAGAGCAAGTTACTTTCTTAATGTCCCTCCTAAACCCATTTTCCAACTTGAAGTACTTATCTTTTTCACCCACAACCATACTTTACAGCTTTTTGGTTACCTCAGCACCAAGAAATACTTTTCAAAGACCATTTCAGAGCAAGTTACTTTCTTAATGTCCCTCCTAAACCCATTTTCCAACTTGAAGTACTTATCTTTTTCACCCACAACTATACTTTACAGCTTTTTGGACACCTCAACACCAAGAAATACTTTTCAAAGACCATTTCAGAGCAAGTTCCTTTCTTAATGTCCTTTCTAAACCCACTTTCCAACTTGAAGTACTTATCTTTTCACCCACAGCTATACTTTACAGCTTTTTGGATACCTCAACACCAAGAAATACTTTTCAAAAGACATTTCAGAGCAAGTTACTTTCTTAATGTCCCTCCTAAACCCATTTTCCAACTTGAAGTACTTATCTTTTTCACCCAAAACTATACTTTACAGCTTTTTGGATACCTCAACACCAAGAAATACTTTTCAAAGACCATTTCAGAGCAAGTTACTTTCTTGATGTCCCTCCTAAAGCCATTTTCCAACTTGAAGTACATATCTTTTTCATCCACAACTATACTTTACAGCTTTTTGGATACCTCAACAGCAAGAAATACTTTTCAAAGACCATTTCAGAGCAAGTTACTTTCTTAATGTCCCTCCTAAACCCATTTTACAAGTTGAAGTACTTATCTTTTCACCCACAACTATAGTTTACAGCTTTTTGGATATCTCAACACCAAGAAATACTTTTCAAAGACCATTTCAGAGCAAGTTACTTTCTTAATTTCCCTCCTAAACCCATTTTCCAACTTGAAGTACTTATCTTTTTCACCCACAACTATACTTTACAGCTTTTTGGTTACCTCAACACCAAGAAATACTTTTCCTGGAAGAAGAAAAGGCCCAAGACATAAAAAATTTAAAGTTCACTTCTAAATTTTTCCGTAGAAGATAGGAAAAGTTATACCATGATTGTGATTATTTTCTATGAAGATAAAAAGTTTCACTTTAATTCTAAATTTTCTTAAATTCAGTTCCAACTTTTCTCAAAGAGATGAAAAATTTAAAGTTCTGTTCCAAATATTTCCCTGGAAGAAGAAAAGTTCAACTTAGATTCTGAATTTTCTCAATGAAAATGAAATAAGTTATTGATCAATTCTATTTTCTCAAAATATTATAAAATTTTCCACTTCAATTCAGATTTTTCTCAAAGAGATGAAAAAATTTAAAATATTGTTCCAAATTTTTTTTAGAAGATAGAAAAGTTCAAGTTCTAATCTGAATTTTACCAAAGAACATAATTTAATTCTAATTTCTCCAGAGAAAATAAAAAGCTTCCACTTCAGTTTTAAGTTCACCAAGACATAAAAAATTTAAAGTTCAGTTCTAAATTTTCACATAGAAGATAGGAAAAGTTATACTATGATTATGATTATTTTCCATGAAGATAAAAAGTTTCACTTTAATTCTAAATTTTCTTAAATTCAGTTCCGACTTTTCAGATAGAGATGAAAAAATTTAAAGTTCTGTTCCAAATTTTTCTTAGAAGATAGAAAAGTTCAACTTCTCTTCTGAATTTTACCAAAGAACACAATTCAATTCTAATTTCACCAGAGAAAATAAAAAAGCTTCCACTTCAGCTTTAAGTTCACCAAGACATAAAAAATTTAAAGTTCAGTTCTAAATTTTTCCGTAGAAGATAGGAAAAGTTATACCATGATTGTGATTATTTTCTATGAAGATAAAAAGGTTAGCCTATGTACGCACGCCTACGTAGGCTAACCTAACCTAACTTAACCTGACCTAACTTAATCTAACCTAACCTAACCTAATTTAATCTTTTTACCATGCTTATCATGAGCGCTCATGATAAGTTAACCTAACCTAGCCTAACTTAAACATGAAGAAATGTTTCTAATTATTTATTAATATTTATTTATACCTAACCTAACCTATTGTTTTTGGTGCTTAGATGAATGAACTGAATTTAAGAAAAATTAGAAATAGAGTGAAACTTTTTATCTTCATGGTAAATAATCACAATCATAGTATAGCCATTCCTATCTTCTATGGAAAAATTTAGAATTGAACTTTAAATTTTTATGTCTTTGAGAAATTATGAACTGAAATGGAAGCTTTTTCATTTTCATTGGTAAATTTCAGAATTGAGATAACTTTTTTTCTCCTCTCTAAGAAAATTCAGAAGAGAACTTGTACATTTTGCACTTCTTCGAGAAAACTTAGAATTAAAGTGGAGCTCCATATCTTCATGAAGAATAATCACAATCAAAGTATAACTTTTTCTATCTTCTATGAAAAATTTGGAACAATATTTTAAATTTTGTCATCTCTTTGAGAAAAATCTGAATTGAAGTGGAAAATTTTATATTATTTTATGAAAATAGAATTGATCAATAACTTATTTCATTTTCATTAAGAAAATTCAGAATCGAAGTTGAACTTTTCTTCTTCCGGGAAAATATTTGGAACAGAACTTTAAATTTTTTCATCTCTTTGAGAAAAGCCGGAATTTTTATCTTCATAGAAAATAATCACAATCATGGTATAACTTTTCCTATCTTCTATGGAAAAATTTAGAACTGAACTTTAAATTTTTTATGTCTTGGTGAACTTAAAGCTGAAGTGGAAGCTTTTTTATTTTCTCTGGTGAAATTAGAATTGAATTGTGTTCTTTGGTAAAATTCAGAAGAGAACTTGAACTTTTCTATCTTCTAAGAAAAATTTGGAACAGAACTTTAAATTTTTTCATCTCTATGTGAAAAGTCGGAACTGAATTTAAGAAAATTTTGAATTAAAGTGAAACTTTTTATCTTCATGGAAAATAATCATAATCATAGTATAACTTTTCCTATATTCTATGTGAAAATTTAGAACTGAACTTTAAATTTTTTATGTCTTGGTGAACTTAAAACTGAAGTGGAAGCTTTTTATTTTCTCTGGAGAAATTAGAATTGAATTATGTTCTTTGGTAAAATTCAGATTAGAACTTGAACTTTTCGATCTTCTAAGAAAAATTTGGAACAATATTTTAAATTTTTTCATCTCTTTGAGAAAAATATGATTGAAGTGGAAAATTTTATAATATTTTGAGAAAATAGAATTGATCAATAACTTATTTCATTTTCATTGAGAAAATTCAGAATCGAAGTTGAACTTTTCTTCTTCCAGGGAAATATTTGGAACAGAACTTTAAATTTTTTCATCTCTTTGAGAAAGGTCGGAACTGAATTTAAGAAAATTTAGAATTGAAGTGAAACTTTTTATCTTCATAGAAAATAATCACAATCATGGTATAACTTTTCCTATCTTCTACGGAAAAATTTAGAAGTGAACTTTAAATTTTTTATGTCTTGGGCCTTTTCTTCTTCCGGGAAAAGTATTTCTTGGTGTTGAGGTAGCCAAAAAGCTGTAAAGTATAGTTGTGGGTGAAAAAGATAAGTACTTCAAGTTGGAAAATGGGTTTAGGAGGGAAATTAAGAAAGTAACTTGCTCTGAAATGGTCTTTGAAAAGTATTTCTTGGTATTGAGATATCCAAAAAGCTGTAAAGTATAGTTGTGGGTGAAAAAGATAAGTACTTCAACTTGTAAAATGGGTTTAGGAGGGACATTAAGAAAGTAACTTGCTCTGAAATCTTCGAAAAGTATTTCTTGGTGTTGAGGTAACCAAAAAGCTGTAAAGTATAGTTGTGGGTGAAAAAGATAAGTACTTCAAGTTGGAAAATGGGTTTAGAAGGGACATTAAGAAAATAACTTGCTCTGAAATGGTCTTTGAAAAGTATTTCTTGGTGTTGAGGTATCCAAAAAGCTGTAAAGTATAGTTGTGGATGAAAAAGATATGTACTTCAAGTTGGAAAATGGGTTTAGAAGGGACATTAAGAAAGTAACTTGCTCTGAAATGGTCTTTGAAAAGTATTTCTTGGTGTTGAGGTATTCAAAAGCTGTAAAGTATAGTTGTGGGTGAAAAGATAAGTACTTCAAGTTGGAAAGTGGGTTTAGGAGGGACATTAAGAAAGTAACTTGCTCTGAAATGGTCTTTGAAAAGTATTTCTTGGTGTTGAGGTATCCAAAAAGCTGTAAAGTATAGTTGTGGGTGAAAAAGATAAGTAGTTCAAGTTGGAAAGTGGGTTTAGGAGGGACATTAAGAAAGTAACTTGCTCTGAAATGTCTTTTGAAAAGTATTTCTTGGTGTTGAGGTATCCAAAAAGCTGTAAAGTATAGTTGTGGGTGAAAAGATAAGTACTTCAAGTTGGAAAGTGGGTTTAGGAGGGACATTAAGAAAGGAACTTGCTCTGAAATGGTCTTTGAAAAGTATTTCTTGGTGTTGAGGTATCCAAAAAGCTGTAAAGTATAGTTGTGGGTTAAAAAGATAAGTACTTCAAGTTGGAAAATGGGTTTAGGAGGGACATTAAGAAAGTAACTTGCTCTGAAATGGTCTTTGAAAAGTATTTCTTGGTGTTGAGGTAACCAAAAAGCTGTAAAGTATGGTTGTGGGTGAAAAAGATAAGTACTTCAAGTTGGAAAATGGGTTTAGGAGGGACATTAAGAAAGTAACTTGCTCTGAAATGGTCTTTGAAAAGTATTTCTTGGTGTTGAGGTATCCAAAAAGCTGTAAAGTATAGTTGTGGGTGAAAAAGATAAGTACTTCAAGTTGGAAAATGGGTTTAGAAGGGACATTAAGAAAGTAACTTGCTCTGAAATGGACTTTGAAAAGTATTTCTTGGTGTTGAGGTATCCAAAAAGCTGTAAAGTATAGTTGTGGGTGAAAAAGATAAGTACTTCAAGTTGGAAAATGGGTTTAGATGGGATATTAAGAAAGTAACTTGCTCTGAAATGGTCTTTGAAAAGTATTTCTTGGTGTTGAGGTATCCAAAAAGCTGTAAAGTATAGTTGTGGGTGAAAAAGATAAGTACTTCAAGTTGAAAAAAGGGTTTAGGAGGGACATTAAGAAAGTAACTTGCTCTGGAATGGTCTTCGAAAAGTATTTCTTGGTGTTGAGGTATCCAAAAAGCTGTAAAGTATAGTTGTGGGTGAAAAAGATAAGTACTTCAAGTTGAAAAATGGGTTTAGAAGGGACATTAAGAAAGTAACTTGCTCTGAAATGGTCTTTGAAATGTATTTCTTGGTGTTGAGGTATCCAAAAAGCTGTAATGTATAGTTGTGGGTGAAAAAGATAAGTACTTCAAGTTGAAAAATGGGTTTAGGAGGGAAATTAAGAAAGTAACTTGCTCTGAAATGGTCTTTGAAAAGTATTTCTTGGTGTTGAGATATCCAAAAAGCTGTAAAGTATAGTTGTGGGTGAAAAAGATAAGTACTTCAAGTTGGAAAATGGGTTTAGGAGGGACATTAAGAAAGTTACCTGCTCTGAAATGGTCTTTGAAATGTATTTCTTGGTGTTGAGGTAACCAAAAAGCTGTAAAGTATGGTTGTGGGTGAAAAAGATAAGTACTTCAAGTTGGAAAATGAGTTTAGGAGGGACATTAAGAAAGTAACTTGCTCTGAAATGGTCTTTGAAAAGTATTTCTTGGTGTTGAGGTATCCAAAAAGCTGTAAAGTATAGCTGTGGGTGAAAAAGATAAGTTCTTCAAGTTGGAAAATGGGTTTAGAAGGGACATTAAGAAATTAACTTGCTCTGAAATGGTCTTTGAAGAGTATTTCTTGGTGTTGAGGTATCCAAAAAGCTGTAAAGTATAGTTGTGGGTGAAAAAGATAAGTACTTCAAGTTGAAAAAAGGGTTTAGGAGGGATATTAAGAAAGTAACTTGCTCTGAAATGGTCTTTGAAAAGCATTTCTTGGTGTTGAGGTAACCAAAAAGCTGTAAAGTATAGTTGTGGGTGAAAAAGATAAGTACTTCAAACTGGAAAATGGGTTTAGGAGGGACATTAAGAAAGTAACTTGCTCTGCAATGGTCTTTGAAAAGTATTTCTTGGTGTTGAGGTATCCAAAAAGCTGTAATGTATAGTTGTGGGTGAAAAAGATAAGTACTTCAAGTTGAAAAATGGGTTTAGGAAGGAAATTAAGAAAGTAACTTGCTCTGAAATGGTCTTTGAAAAGTATTTCTTGGTGTTGAGATATCCAAAAAGCTGTAAAGTATAGTTGTGGGTGAAAAAGATAAGTACTTCAACTTGTAAAATGGGTTTAGGAGGGACATTAAGAAAGTAACTTGCTCTGAAATGGTCTTTGAAAAGTATTTCTTGGTGTTGAGGTAACCAAAAAGCTGTAAAGTATAGTTGTGGGTGAAAAAGATAAGTACTTCAAGTTGGAAAATGGGTTTAGAAGGGACATTAAGAAAGTAACTTGCTCTGAAATGGTCTTTGAAAAGTATTTCTTGGTGTTGAGGTATCCAAAAAGCTGAAAGTATAGTTGTGGATGAAAAAGATAAGTACTTCATGCTGGAAAATGGGTTTAGGAGGGACATTAAGAAAGTAACTTGCTCTGAAATGGTCTTTGAAAAGTATTTCTTGGTGTTGAGGTATTCAAAAGCTGTAAAGTATAGTTTTGGGTGAAAAAGATAAGTACTTCAAGTTGGAAAATGGGTTTAGGAGGGACATTAAGAAAGTAACTTGCTCTGAAATGGTCTTTGACTAGTATTTCTTGGTGTTGAGGTATCCAAAAAGCTGTAAAGTATAGTTGTGGGTGAAAAAGATAAGTACTTCAAGTTGGAAAATGGGTTTAGGAGGGACATTAAGAAAGTAACTTGCTCTGAAATGTCTTTTGAAAAGTATTTCTTGGTGTTGAGGTATCCAAAAAGCTGTAAAGTATAGTTGTGAATGAAAAAGATAAGTACTTCAAGTTGGAAAATGGGTTTAGGAGGGATATTAAGAAAGTAACTTGCTCTGAAATGGTCTTTGAAAAGTATTTCTTGGTATTGAGGTAACCAAAAAGCTGTAAAGTATAGTTGTGGTGAAAAAGATAAGTTCTTCGAGTTGGAAAATAGGTTTAGAAGGGCCATTAAGAAAGTAACTTGCTCTGAAATGGTCTTTGAATAGTATTTCTTGGTGTTGAGGTATCCAAAAAGCTGTAAAGTATAGTTGTGGGTGAAAAAGATAAGTTCTTCAAGTTGGAAAATGGGTTAGGAGGGACATTAAGAAAGTAACTTGCTCTGAAATGGTCTTTAAAAAGTATTTCTTGGTGTTGAGGTATCCAAAAGCTGTAAAGTATAGTTGTGAATGAAAAAGATAAGTACTTCAAGTTGAAAAATGGGTTTAGGAGGGATATTAAGAAAGTAACTTGCTCTGAAATGGTCTTTGAAAAGTATTTCTTGGTGTTGAGGTAACCAAAAAAATGTAAAGTATAGTTGTGGGTGAAAAAGATAAGTACTTCAAGTTGGAAAATGGGTTTAGGAGGGACATTAAGAAAGTAACTTGCTCTGAAATGGTCTTTGAAAAGTATTTCTTGGTGTTGAGGTATCCAAAAAGCTGTAAAGTATAGTTGTGGGTGAAAAAGATAAGTACTTCAAGTTGAAAAATGGGTTTAGAAGGGACATTAAGAAATTAACTTGCTCTGAAATGGTCTTTGAAGAGTATTTCTTGGTGTTGAGGTATCCAAAAAGCTGTAAAGTATAGTTGTGGGTGAAAAAGATAAGTACTTCAAGTTGAAAAAAGGGTTTAGGAGGGATATTAAGAAAGTAACTTGCTCTGAAATGGTCTTTGAAAAGTATTTCTTGGTGTTGAGGTAACCAAAAAGCTGTAAAGTATAGTTGTGGGTGAAAAAGATAAGTACTTCAAGTTGGAAAATGGGTTTAGGAGGGACATTAAGAAAGTAACTTGCTCTGAAATGGTCTTTGAAAAGTATTTCTTGGTGTTGAGGTATCCAAAAAGCTGTAATGTATAGTTGTGGGTGAAAAAGATAAGTACTTCAAGTTGAAAAATGGGTTTAGGAGGGAAATTAAGAAAGTAACTTGCTCTGAAATGGTCTTTGAAAAGTATTTCTTGGTGTTGAGATATCCAAAAAGCTGTAAAGTATAGTTGTGGGTGAAAAAGATAAGTACTTCAACTTGTAAAATGGGTTTAGGAGGGACATTGAGAAAGTAACTTGCTCTGAAATGGTCTTTGAAAAGTATTTCTTGGTGTTGAGGTAACCAAAAAGCTGTAAAGTATAGTTGTGGGTGAAAAAGATAAGTACTTCAAGTTGGAAAATGGGTTTAGAAGGGACATTAAGAAAGTAACTTGCTCTGAAATGGTCTTTGAAAAGTATTTCTTGGCGTTGAGGTATCCAAAAAGCTGAAAGTATAGTTGTGGATGAAAAAGATAAGTACTTCATGTTGGAAAATGGGTTTAGGAGGGACATTAAGAAAGTAACTTGCTCTGAAATGGTCTTTGAAAAGTATTTCTTGGTGTTGAGGTATTCAAAAGCTGTAAAGTATAGTTGTGGGTGAAAAAGATAAGTACTTCAAGTTGGAAAATGGGTTTAGGAGGGACATTAAGAAAGTAACTTGCTCTGAAATGGTCTTTGAATAGTATTTCTTGGTGTTGAGGTATCCAAAAAGCTGTAAAGTATAGTTGTGGGTGAAAAAGATAAGTACTTCAAGTTGGAAAATGGGTTTAGGAGGGACATTAAGAAAGTAACTTGCTCTGAAATGTCTTTGAAAAGTATTTCTTGGTGTTGAGGTATCCAAAAAGCTGTAAAGTATAGTTGTGAATGAAAAAGATAAGTACTTCAAGTTGGAAAATGGGTTTAAGAGGGATATTAAGAAAGTAACTTGCTCTGAAATGGTCTTTGAAAAGTATTTCTTGGTGTTGAGGTAACCAAAAAGCTGTAAAGTATAGTTGTGGTGAAAAAGATAAGTTCTTCAAGTTGGAAAATAGGTTTAGAAGGGCCATTAAGAAAGTAACTTGCTCTGAAATGGTCTTTGAATAGTATTTCTTGGTGTTGAGGTATCCAAAAAGCTGTAAAGTATAGTTGTGGGTGAAAAAGATAAGTACTTCAAGTTGGAAAATGGGTTAAGGAGGGACATTAAGAAAGTAACTTGCTCTGAAATGGTCTTTAAAAAGTATTTCTTGGTGTTGAGGTATACAAAAAGCTGTAAAGTATAGTTGTGAATGAAAAAGATAAGTACTTCAAGTTGAAAAATGGGTTTAGGAGGGATATTAAGAAAGTAACTTGCTCTGAAATGGTCTTTGAAAAGTATTTCTTGGTGTTGAGGTAACCAAAAAACTGTAAAGTATAGTTGTGGGTGAAAAAGATAAGTACTTCAAGTTGGAAAATGGGTTTAGGAGGGACATTAAGAAAGTAACTTGCTCTGAAATGGTCTTTGAAAAGTATTTCTTGGTGTTGAGGTATCCAAAAAGCTGTAAAGTATAGTTGTGGGTGAAAAAGATAAGTACTTCAAGTTGAAAAATGGGTTTAGAAGGGACATTAAGAAAGTAACTTGCTCTGAAATGGTCTTTGAAATGTATTTCTTGGTGTTGAGGTGTCCAAAAAGCTGTAAAGTATAGTTGTGGGTGAAAAAGATAAGTACTTCAAGTTGGAAAATGGGTTTAGGAGGGACATTAAGAACGTAACTTGCTCTGAAATGGTCTTTGAAAAGTATTTCTTGGTGTTGAGGTATGCAAAAAGCTGTAAAGTATAGTTGTGAATGAAAAAGATAAGTACTTCAAGTTGAAAAAAGGGTTTAGGACGGATATTAAGAAAGTAACTTGCTCTGAAATGGTCTTTGAAAAGTATTTCTTGGTGTTGAAGTAACCAAAAAGCTGTAAAGTATAGTTATGGGTGAAAAAGATAAGTACTTCAAGTTGGAAAATGGGTTTAGGAGGGACATTAAGAAAGTAACTTGCTCTGAAATGGTCTTTGAAAAGTATTTCTTGGTGTTGAGGTATCTAAAAAGCTGTAAAGTATAGTTGTGGGTGAAAAAGATAAGTACTTCAAGTTGAAAAATGGGTTTAGAAGAGACATTAAGAAAGTAACTTGCTCTGAAATGGTCTTTGAAATGTATTCCTTAGTGTTGAGGTATCCAAAAAGCTGTAAAGTATAGTTGTGGGTGAAAAAGATAAGTACTTCAAGTTGGAAAATGGGTTTAGGAGGGACACTAAGAAAGTAACTTGCTCTGAAATGGTCTTTGAAAAGTATTTCTTGGTGTTGAGGTATCCAAAAAGCTGTAAAGTATAGTTGTGGGTGAAAAAGATAAGTACTTCAAGTTGGAAAATGGGTTTAGGAGGGACATTGAGAAAGTAACTTGCTCTGAAATGGTCTTTGAAAAGTATTTCTTGGTGTTGAGGTAACCAAAAAGCTGTAAAGTATAGTTGTGGGTGAAAAAGATAAGTACTTCAAGTTGGAAAATTGGTTTAGGAGGGACATTAAGAAAGGAACTTACTCTGAAATGGTCTTTGAAAAGTATTTCTTGGTGTTGAGGTATCCAAAAAGCTGTAAAGTATAGTTGTGGGTGAAAAGATAAGTACTTCAAGTTGGAAAATGGGTTTAGAAGGGACATTAACAAAGTAACTTGCTCTGAAATGGTCTTTGAAAAGTATTTCTTGGTGTTGAGGCATCCAAAAAGCTGTAAAGTATAGTTGTGGGTGAAAAAGATAAGTACTTCAAGTTGGAAAATGGGTTTAGAAAGGACATTAACAAAGTAACTTGCTCTGAAATGGTCTTTGAAAAGTATTTCTTGGTGTTGAGGTATCCAAAAAGCTGTAAAGTATAGTTGTGGGTGAAAAAGATAAGTTCTTCAAGTTGGAAAATGGGTTTAGAAGGGACATTAAGAAAGTAACTTGCTCTGAAATGTTCTTTGAAAAGTATTGCTTGGAGTCCAGTTATGACCTTCTGATAGGGTTCTACCGATTATGTAATCAATTTCTCAGAAATCCATTTGTCCTAGTCGATTACGTCATTCTATATCCATATATGGACCCTGTCATGACCTTCTGATAGGGTTCTACCGATTATGTAATCAATTTCTCAGAAATCCATTTGTCCTAGTTGATTACGTCATTCTATGCACATAAATGGATTCCCGTTATGACCTTCTGATAGGGTTCTACCAATTATGTAATCAATTTCTCAGAAATCCATTTGTCCTAGTTGATTACGTCATTCTATGCACATAAATGGATTCCTGTCACAAGCTCCTGATAGGGTTCTACCGATTATGTAATCAATTTCTCAGGAATTCTCTCCCTTCGATTACGCAATCAATATATCTCTTCCCCACCTTCCCCTTAGAAACAACAAATTAATTCCCCTTTCTTGAATCAATAATTCCCCTTAGAAACAACAAATTAATTCCCCTTTCGTGAATCAATAATTCCCCTTAGAAACAACAAATTAATTCCCCTTTCTTGAATCAATAATTCCCCTTAGAAACAACAAATTAATTCCCCTTTCGTGTCAAATCAATCAACCACGACATCATCTGTCACGCGTGATCTAAACTTTGCCCCGGAAACAATTCTGGTCGAACTCCAAAGATATTAATAAACTTCCAGAAACAATTCTCCTTGGAAACATCCCATGATTGACCTAGAAAAAGGTGTCATTGACCCGTTCGTGGATCGATAAATTTATGTAAAAAAGTTGTAGGTGGCAGCAGGGGTGAGTGTCACGATTCATTAAGGCCTTTCTACTAATGTTGCTCCTTATTTTCAGTTGAAAAATTTTGTTTTTTTTTATTTAATGATGCTTAGAGACAAATTAAAGTAAAAGTACACAAATGAAATAAGTAAGTAATTACAAACAATAGACGAAAAAACAGCCTACTTGTAAAAACTAAGATATAAACTCCCAGATGTCTGTTCTGTTGAGCAATGTCGAAGCGCTGGACGGATATTTTTTAACAATATCGACAGTTTTGAATTTGGTTATCAAACAGCAAAATATATAATGTCTTTAGACTACTCAGTGTTTATAAAAAGTAACGCATTATCAAAGTAGTTTGGTCAAAGTAAAACGTTAAGGGGCGACCATACTTGAAGCAACCTTCCTATTTCTCCCATAGTAAGCGTTTTGAGTTTGTCTGACATTAATAGTTGAGGCAGTTAGGCGGTCTCAGTCTTTTCTAATAGAATAGAATCAGGTGAACATTTTGATTTAGCAAAATGCTAAAGCCGACACCTATTTTTCCTGAAATCCCCAAAAAAATCAAAAACCTATTTTTGGTTTGCCTGCAAGATCGCTGCAGTCAATATTGTCGTAATTGGTACTTAAAAATGCAGCGAAAAATATTCTATTGAAGCAGCTGCAGCATATTTTTATAAAAAACACTTGCTGACTGCAGTCCCTTCGAATACTTTACATACCAACATTTCAAATTGCTTATCACCCGACAAAGAGCCTAAAATACTTGGAATCAAACGGATGTGGGCGCATAAATTATGCTGAGGGGGTTAACGTTTCCTTTTTTTCAAAAGCGGTCAGTTGTTCAAAAGCGGCTTCCCTTTGTTCAAAAGCGTAAGGAACCCCTGGAAGTCACCCTCTTCAAGTTTGTTTACTCAAGTCTGTGTGAAATCTGATACCTTTGTGTTTGAGCCTTTTTGCCGACCAGGAAAAGGGCTCGAATCGGCCAAAACGGCTTTGGACTGGCGTCCCCCTTTAAAACTAAGATTAAGAAAATCAAATATAAATGTTTATCAAATATTTTTTATTTAATTTTGAATACCAAAAACCAATATATTTGACACCTTTATTACTTCATAACCGTAGAAAATTAAATCTTTTTCAAAGTGGCAACTAGGTAGAATCAATGACTCCTGGAAAAGACAAAAAACGTATCCGTTCAGGGGGAAACAATTCCCAGCTTTCCGTTTAGGGGAAACATTTTTCATTATGGTGGCTTCATATATCAGCTCAAGGGTACTCTTGCGATGCAAGCAAAAGTTGGCGGCATATTTTTTACCGAAATTACCCTTTATTAAGTTGTTTACTATAATCATATAAACTTTCTTGTGTACTAATAACTGCACTAATTACTAATTAACAAATACATATTAAGGATCACCATAAGAAGCTGATTCTTTGATTTAATGTTATCAATAGTTAGGCTCTTATACTTTCGTTATTGACAAGGATCGTTATTTACTTGCCATTCGTTATACTATGAAGTATTTGATTGTTTTTGTTGTTGTTGTTGCTCGAACCAAATCATATAGCAAAAATATTTCTTGAAAGCTAGAAAAGGGTCACTCAGTCACAAATTAGAACTTGTATTTTCCTTATTAAGGGTCAAAATCTATTGGCAGGCAGCCAACAATGGAGCAACACACATTTTAACCATGGTTTTTCTCTATTCTGCTCTCTTTCCTTTGGTTTCCTTATAATTACTTAACAGTAACAAATATCCAGGGGGGGCATGGCCTCCCTGCCGGCGCCCATGTTATTTAGGGTAAATTATTTTACAATTTATAGATTGTGCAATTTTTTGATTGTTTATACAGGATTTGTCATTAGGAAAGGGAAAAATGTTCGAACCTGGTTGTATCACAAAATAGTAAGGGTCTAAATGTGAAACTTCATTGGATGCTTAGGGGCATTTTGAACTAAATAAAAATCCACTGTGTGCATCCTGGTTATATGGAAGGAGGAATAAAATTTGAAAAATAATTATTTAGAGAAAAAACGTAAGGATGATTGATAAAATATTGACAATAAAGGATACCGTTATTTTGGGGCAAATTATTTGGCAATGTAAAATTATGCAATTTTTCGACTGTTTACACACATGATTTATCACTAAGAAAGGAGGGAATGTTTCAAACCACATGTGTTCCAAAAGACTAAGGGTGTCAATGCGAAACGCTAGTGAATGTTGAGGGGTATTTCTTAACTAAATCAAAGGGCACTATGGACAAATGGCTTATAAAAAAGGCGTATCTGTAATACCTTAGGAATAACTAAGGGTTTTAACTTGAAACTTTCAGGCCCCCTACTGCTGCTGCTTTAGCAACGGCTGCGACCATTCATTAATTTGACTGCAACTACTTGCGACTGTGACCACTTCCAATGGCGACTGCTTTCAGGCAATTTCAAAAAGGTTTTTTTTTATCAACACCAGAGCATGTTATTTGCATGTGGGTTGTTAAAAATTTCTATCAGCAATAGCCTTAGAAGAGCCAAGGGTATTAAGGTGAAACATTCTGGGCTTGTTGAAAGGGATGTCGGAAAGCAATTGGGGGGAAGGGGGCTAAATACCAGACAACTAAGATTCATATATCAGTTATGCCTTGGCCCCAACGGACCCTGGGGCAAGAATGAAAAATTATGCAATTTATCGATTGTTTCCATGTAGTATTTATGATTGAGAAGGGGGGGAGAGGGCTATATCCTGGGTTAACAAAAAAAAAGGATGAAGACATTACGGTGAAACTTCATGACGTTTTGACCATTATGAACAAAATGGCTAATTTTGATCAAATATCTTTGGAAGAAGGTTAGTGAAAACGGGCTTGGGAGGGAAATGGATTGGTACCAATCCCTTTGATTCTTATAAAAAGCACTAAAACTTTCAATTTCCAGCTGAATGAGCACCTCCCAAAGTTTCTACGACAACTCCTTCCATGCCAAAAAGATTAATAAATTGAAACTTTATTACTCTTTACTTATATTGCGTTTCAGAAATTTTTATTGAAAACCGCCAACAATATCTTCATTTCAACACAAAATTTTAAGAGGGCTAATTAAATTGCGATAAAGTAATTTGCTCTGGTACACAAAAACTGATCACAGTGAGTGGAGAGAAATAACAGACCCTATAGGCGCACAGTCGCACAGTATCTGAGGGAAATGGATTGGTACCAATCCCTTTGATTCTTATAAAAAGCACTAAAACTTTCAATTTCCAGCTGAATGAGCACCTTCCAAAGTTTCTACGACAACTCCTTCCATGCCAAAAAGATTAATAAGTTGAAACTTTATTGCTCTTTACTTATATTGCGTTTCAGAAATTTTTATTGAAAACCGCCAACAGTATCTACATTTCAACACAAAATTTTAAGAGGGCTAATTAAATTGCGATAAAGTAATTTGCTCTGGTACACAAAAACTGATCACAGTGAGTGGAGAGAAATAACACACCCAAGCCGCACAGTCGCAGGTACAGAGACCACCTTCTCCACACTACAAATTTTTATTTGATTTTCTTATTCTTAGGTTTAATGTTTTACATTGAACAAACTACTTTGATAGTGCGTTACTTTTTATAAACAATTGAGTCTAAAGGCATTAAATATTTTGGTGTTTGATAACCAAGTTCAAAACTGTCGATATTCTTAAAAAATATCCGTGAAAATATTATAAAAAAAAGTTTTAATGTAGCTCCTTACTTTCAGTTGAAAAAAACTATTTTTTAATTGAATTTCTGATTGTTTTTTTTTAATAACACCAGGATACCTGACCCCCTCCACGTAAAAATACCCCATCCTACAAAAATATCCTCTGGGCAATTCAATCCTGGCGAAAATTTACCTCGAACAATTACCCTTAACATCTCCACGCCTAAAATTGAATCGGTAAAGAAGAAGCAAGACATAAAGGAATTTCGTATAGGAATTCTGGCAAATTCACCAAGTGTAAAATTTCCCCTGAAAAGTTCACCCCCCCCCCTGGAAACTTCCCTCTCCATGGAAATTTCTCCCCGTGTAAAATCCACCCAGCAGAAAATTTCTCCCCTCCCAACACGAAGAATGTATGCATATCCCTAATAACAAATAAAACAATGGGTAAATTTTATAACTTAAAAACCTTTCCCCATGGGCTGAATGGCTCCATTTTATCTCTAAAAACATAATTATTGGGCCTTTCAACTATGCTGAAGAAAAAATCCATAACTTTCTTATATGCCCCCAGGGCATAAATTACAACCTTTAACCTAAGGTCTGTAGGGTGATTGTCATCCTCTAAGACCGAATTTCCAGAACTTTCAACTATGTTAAACAAAATGGCTATCTCAAAATTTTGATTGAATGTGTTTGGGGAAATGGTGGGCGTGAGAGGGGCGGTAGTTACTCTCCAATCACTTTCAACTATTAAAAATGGCCCTAGCCTTTTCAATTTCCAATCAAATGAGCCCTTTTGAACTTTCTACGACAAAACTTTCAATAAAAATCTTATATGCCCCTAGGGCATAACTTACAATCCTTGCTCTGAGTGCTGGGGGAGGTGTCATTCTCAAAGACCTAATTTCCAGAACTTTCTACTACCTTGAACAAAATGGCTATATGAAAATTTTGATTGAATGTGTTTGGAGGAATGGTGGGCGTGAGAGGGGGTTAGTTACCCTCCAATCACTTTCGACTATTAAAAAGGGCACTAGCCCTCTCAATTTTCAATTGAATGAGCCCCTTTTGAATTTTTACGACAATTCTTTCTATAAAAACCTTATATGCCCCAGGGCAGAACTTATAACCTTTGCCCTTGGGGCTCTAGGGGGTTTGTCATCCTTAAAAAAATAATTTTCAGAACTATAAACTATGTTGAACAAAATGGCTATCTCTAAACTTTGATTGAATGTTTTTGGGGGAAAGGTGGGCGTAAGAGGGGGTTAATTACTCTCCACTCACTTTTGACTATTAAAAAGGGCAATTTCAATTTCCAATCAAATGAGCCCTTTTTGAAATTTCTATAACAACATTCTATATAAACTTTGTATGCCCCCAGGGCATAACTTACAACCCTTGCACTGAGGGCTCTGAGGGGGTTATCATCCTAAAAGACCTAATTTCACGAACTTTGTACTACGTTGAACAAAACGGGTATCTCAAATTTTGATTGGATGTGTTTGGGAAAATGGTGGGCGTGAGAGGGGTGGTAGCCACTCTCCAATCACTTTCAACTATTAAAAATGGCCCTAGCCCTTTCAATTTCCAGTCAAATGAGCCCTTTTGAACTTTCTACGACAAAAATTTCATAAAAATCTTATATGCCCCCAGGGCATAACTTACAACCCTTGCTCTGAGTGCTCGGGGGTGGGGGGTTCATTCTCAAAGACCTAATTTCCAGAACTTTCTACTACCTTGAACAAAATGGCTATCTGAAAATTTTGATTGAATCTGTTTGGAGGAATGGTGGGCGTGAGAGGGGGTTAGTTACCCTCCAATCACTTTTGACTATTACACAGGGCACTAGCCCTCTCAATTTCCTATTGAATGAGCCCCTTTTGAAGTTTTACGACAATTCTTTCTATAAAAACCTTATATGCCCCAGGGCAGAACTTATAACCTTTGCCCTTGGGGCTCTGGGGGGTTTGTTATCCTTAAATAAATAATTTTCAGAACTATAAACTACGTTGAACAAAATGGCTATCTCTAAACTTTGATTGAATGTTTTTGGGGAAAAGGTGGGCGTAAGAGCGGGGTTAATTACTCTCCACTCACTTTTGACTATTAAAAAGGGCAATTTCAATTTCCAATTAAATGAGCCCTTTTTGAAATTTCTATAACAACTTTCTATATAAACTTTATATGTCCCCAGGGCAAAACTTACAACCCTTGCACTGAGGGCTCTGAGGGGGTTATCATCCTAAAAGACCTAATTTCAAGAACTTTGTACTACGTTGAACAAAATGAATATCTCAAATTTTGATTGGATGTGTTTGGAAAAATGGTGGGCGTTAGAGGGGCGTTAGTCGCTCTCCAATCACTTTCAACTATTAAAAAGGGACTAGCCTTTTCAATCTCCAATTGAATGAGCCCTTTTGAAGTTTCCACGCTTTCAATAAAAACCTTATATGCCCCCAAGGCATAACTTACAACCCTTGCTCGGAGGGCTTAGGGGGGAAGGGGTTGTCATCCTTAAAGACCTAATTTCCAAAACTTTCAACTACGTTGAATAAAATGACTATCTAAAATACTGATTGGATGTGTTTGGGGAAAAGATGGGCGTGAGAGGAGGGCTAGTTGCCCTCAAATATTTTTCGAATATTAATAAGGGCTCTAGACCTTTGAATTTTCAATCGAATGGGCTCTTTTTCAAGTTTCTACGACAAAGATTTCAATACAAGCCTAATATGCCCCCAGGGCATAACTTATAACCCTTGCCCTGAAGACTGTGAGGGAGTGTCCTGCTCAAAGGTATAATTTCCTGAACTTTGAACTGCGTGGAAAAAAATGGCTATCTCAAAATCTTTCTTGGATGCGGTTGGGGAAATGGTGGGCGTGGAAGGGGTGTTAGTTGCTTTCCAATCACTTTCGACCATTAAAAAGGGCACTAGCCATTTCTATTTCCAATCGAATGAGCTCTTTTTGAAGTTTCTACGACAACGCGTTATATAAAAACCTTATATGCCCCCTGAGCAAAATTTACAATCCTTGTCCTGAGGGCTGTTGGGGGGTTGTCATCCTCAAAGACCTAATTTCCGGAATTTAAAACTACGTTGGACAAAATGGCTATCTCAAAGTTTTGATTAGATATGTTTGGGGAAAAGGTGGGCGTGAGAGGCAGGTTAGTTGCCGTCTAACAACTTTCGACTACTAAAAAGGGCACTAGCCCTTTGAATTTCCTATCAAATGAGCCTTTTTTTGAAGTTTCTACGTCAACGCCTTCTATAAAAAACCTTATATGCCCCCACAGCATAACTTAAAACCCTTGCCCTAAGGGCTGTGGGGGACTGTCCTCGTCAAAAACATAATTTCTATCTGGAAATCAACTACGCTGAACAAAATGGCTATCTCAAAATTTTGATTGGATGTGTTTCGGGAAATGGTGGGCGTGGAAGGGGTGTTAGTCACCTTCTAATCACTTTCAACTATTAAAAACGGCACAAGCCACTCCAATTTCAAAATGAATGATCCCCTTTCTGCGACAACTTCTTTGATACGAAGTGCCCTGCTCTAAAGGAAAAAATTAATAAATAATACATTGTGCCAACATCGTTCTTATATGCCCGCAGGGCATAACCTAAAACTCTTGCCCTGAGGGTTGTGTGGGAGTGTCTTCCTTTTTACTTAGTCCCGTTTCTTGTCTCGTTCTCGAGTGTCCCCGTTCTTTACTTTACTATGATTTATACAACAACTTTCATATAGGAAACCTAAAATGCCCCTAAACCTAATATGCCCGCAGGGCATACCTTACAACCCTTACACTGAGAGCTCTGAGGGGGTTATCGTCCTAAAAGACCTAAATTCCAGAACTTTCAACTACGTTGAACAAAATGGATATCTCAAAATTTTGATTGGATGTGTTCGGGAAAATGGTGGGCGTGAGAGGGGCGTTAGTCGCTATCCAATCACTTTCAACTATTAAAAAAGGCATTAGCCTTTTCAATTTCCAACTGAATGAGCCCTTTTGAAGTTTCTACGACAACGGTTTCAATAAAAACTTTATATGCCCTCAGGGCATAGCTTACAATCCGTGCACTGAGGGCTCTGAGGGGGTTATCGTCCTAAAAGACCTAAATTCCAGAACTTTCAACTACGTTGAACAAAATGGATATCTCAAAATTTTGATTGGATGTGTTCGGGAAAATGGTGGGCGTGAGAGGGGCGTTAGTCGCTATCCAATCACTTTCAACTATTAAAAAAGGCACTAACCCTTTCAATTTCCAATTGAATGAGCCCTTTTGAAGTTTCTACGACAAAGCTTGCAATAAAAACGTTATATGCCCCCAGGGCACAACTTAAAAACCTTGCCCTGAGGGCTGTGGGGGGAGGAGTTGTCATCCTTAAAGACCTAATTTCTAAAACTTTCAACCACGTTGAATCAAATGGCTATCTAAAAAATTAGATTGGATGTGTTTGGGGAAAAGGTGGGCGTCAGAGGGGGGTTAGTTGCCCTCAAATCACTTTCGACTATTAAAAAGGGCACTAGCCCTTTGAATTTCAAATCGAATGAGCCCTTTTTCAAGTTTCTGCAACAAAGATTTCAATAAAAACCTTATATGACCCCAGGGCATAACTTATAACCCTTGCCCTGAGGGTTATGGGGGATTGTCCTCCTCAAAAATATATTTTCTATCTGGAAATCAACTACGCTGAACAAAATGGCTATCTAAAAATTTTGATCGGATGTGTTTGGGGGAATTATGGACGTGGGGGGGTGGCTATTTACCCTCCAATCACTTTCGACTATTAAAAAGGGCTTTAGCCCTTTGAATTTCCAATCGAATGAGCCTTTTTTGAAGCTTCTACGACAACACCTTCTATAAAAACCTTATATCCCCCCAGGGCATAACTTAAAACCCTTGCCCTTAGGGTTGTGGGGGAGTGTCCTCCTCAAACACATATTTTCTATCTGGAAATCAACTACGCTGAACAAAATGGCTATCTAAAAATTTTGATCGGATGTGTTTGGGGGAATTATGGACGTGGGGGGGGGCTATTTGCCCTCCAATCCCTTTCGACTATTAAAAAGGGCGCTAGCCCTTTGAATTTCCAATCGTATGAGCCTGTTTTGAAGTTTCTACGGCAACGTCTTCTATATAAACCTTATATGACCCCAGGGCATAACTTATAACCCTTGCCCTGAGGGTTATGGGGGATTGTCCTCCTCAAAAAGATATTTTCTATCTGGAAATCAACTATGCTGAACAAAATGGCTATCTCAAAATTTTGATTGGATGTGTTTGGGGGAATGATGTCCGTTGGGGGACTAGTTGCCCTCCAATCTCTTTCGACTATTAAAAAGGGCACTAGAACTCTCGATTTCCAATCGAATGAGCCCCTTTTGAAATTTCAAAGACGACTTCTTCCATATGAAGTACCCTGCTTCGGGTACTTCATATGGGCATATAAGAATATCGTTCTTATATGCCCTCAGGGCATAACTTAAAACCCTTGCCCCGAGGGTTTTGGGGGAGTGTCTTCCTAAAAAACATATTTTCTATCGGGAAATCATTTACGCTGAACAAAATGGCTATCTCAAAATTTGATTGGATGTGTTTTGGGGAATGATGGGCATGGGGGGTCTAGTTGCCCTCCAATATCTTTCGACTGTTAAAAACGGCACTAGCCATTCCAATTTCCAATCAAATAAGCCCTTTTCTAAGTTTCTGCGACAACTCCTTCGATACAAAGTACCCAGGTATGGAGGAAAAAAAAAACAAATAAAACATTGTGCCCACATCGTTCTTTACTTAGGCAGCACTATCGCGCTGCCTATGATAAATATACGTAATTTACGAATTAACTTGCGTAACAAACTTCTATATTCATATATTTTTAATACGTATATTAGGGATTTCACCCCTAGTCAATACCTTACTCTTTACGCTAAAGTTCAAATTTTGTTCTAATTCTTTGAAAATGACCCTTTAATCAGAAAGGCCGTCAAGTAGAATAAATAGCTCTTATGAAAGTGCTAAAAAAAATCTTTGGCTTAAAGAGAGAGGCATTGACTAGGGGGCGAACTCAATCATATACATAATTATTTCTGTTCGTTTTCAGTTTTGATGTTGCTCCTTACTTTCAGTTGAAAACTTGTTGTTTTTTTTTAATTTAATTTCTGATCGTTTTTTTAAATAATGCTGGGAAATCTGGCGACCCCTTCATAGCAATTTGTCTTCCCCCATGGAAACTTTCTCCATGGAAGAATCCACCCACACAACCACCGACCCCCCCCCCCGCTACCAGAAAAATCCCCTGAAAACGTCTGTATACTTCCCAATAACCAATACTATATGTAAACATTGGGTAAGGTTCAAAACTTTCAGCCCTCCTCCCTGGGACTTTGGGTATTAAGTCATCCTAAAAGACATATTTATTATATTTTCGATCATGCTGAACAAAATGGCTATCTCAAAATTTTGATCGGGTGACTTTGGAAGAAAAATCAGCGAGGGAGGGGCCTTGTTGCTCCATTTTTTTGGTTACTTAAAAAGGGCACTAGAACTTTTAATTTCCATTCGAATGAGCCCTCCCACGATATTCTAGGACCTCTGGGTCAATACGATCACCCCTGGGAAAAAAAAAACAAAAAACAAACAAACACGCATCCGTGATCTTTCTTCTGGCAAAAAATACAAAATTCCGCATTTTTGCAGATAGAAGCTTGAAACCTCTACAGTAGGGTTCTCTGATACGCTGAATCTGCCGGTGTGATTTTCATTAAAGTTCTATAACTCTTAGAGGGTGTTTCCCCCTTTTTCGAAAATCAGGTAAGTTTTCTCAGGCGCGTAACTTTTGTTTGTTATGACTAAATTTGATGAAACTTATATATTTGAATTCAGCATTAAAATTTGATTCTTTTGATGTACCTATTAGTATCAAAGTTCTGTTTATTAGAGTTTCGGTTCCTATTCAGCCGGGTCGCTCCTTACTTACAGTTGAAAATGACGATTGTGCCCTCTGGAAAAGCGAATTGTAAACTCTTCTGGAAGCTTCGAAAATTTGAATTCAAGAATCACCCGATGGTGGCTTAGAGGACTTGTAAGCCTTCCAATGATTATTTTCCCTTCCTCCAGCTTTTAAGGAGTCCAGGAGTCACCCAAGGATTCAAAGGCGTTGTTCTCTTCGATCCCAGATTCAACTGGGACACATCACACGTATCCAAGAGAATCTAGATCAGATTCATTTTCAAAAATATTCCACGAATGACCCGCGAACCTCAACCTAAGAAGAACCAACTTCTGATAATTAAATTTTACAGAAGAAAAATGAGCTCCATGGTGCCTCCTAGGTAAGGAATTAGACACAAAAAAAAAACGGAAAATGGCCTGAGATATCACTTACCAATAGAGAATTTTTCAGCTAAGTCAACGATTAAAATGTATTATCAAGCAAAGAAGCAGTAGTGCCAGTTATGCGAGTTCATTTACATTCAGAAGCCAATGTCCGACAAGCAAGCACACCTGAAGGAAAATCCAGCTGAAAGAATCCATAGTTTAGGTTGCTATTTATTGGAGAAACTTTTTCAATAATTTTGAGTCCTGATACAAACAGTATTTTTTCTAATTCAATTTTATAACTCTCGAAGTTGACCTGAAAATTAAACTTTATATCATTCCTAAAAGATTCTATCTATGCTCTTTGACAACATGGATACACTCACACTCTTTTTATTTATTAAACCACTAAAACAACCAGTCTCTTGATTTAGTTTAAAGCAACATTTATTGTTGCGGTAAACTAAATCAATTGCATAATTGTGGGGAGGTTGGCATGCCCAACATCCCTAAAGACGTAGTTGCTGGGCCGTCCTACAATGCTGAACAAAATGGCTGTTTAAGAAAGAGAAGGGCTGCTTGCCCCCCAATCTCTTTTTATCATTAATTTTAAAAACTTTTTCCACAAAATAAGTTTTTCAAAGAAAAGTAAAGAACTCCATTACACAAAAATTAGCAAAAATAAAATCAAATAATCTACCAAGCTCAAAAATACCACAAATCAGCATCGATAAATAAATGAAACCCAAAACGAACAGAAATTAAAATAAATAACCGACTCAAACTCAAAACGAGCAGAAATTAACATAAGTCGGGCGCATAACCCCTATGCCTTCCCAAGGCCAGAACAAATTTTGCACTTTACTGAAAAAAAAATACAAATGAATGTGCAATGTCAGTTTAATTTTACATATACTGATATTTAGTAATCAAAATGTTAAAATTAAACTTATAAAAGAAAAAACATTTATATTTTTTTCAGTAAAGTGCAAATTTTGTTCTGGCCATGGGAAGGCATAGGGGTTTTGCGCCCAACTTATGTTAATTTCTGCTCGTTTTGAGTTTGACTCGGTTATTTATTTTAATTTCTGTTCGTTTTGTGTTTCATTTATTTATCGATGCTGATTTGTGGTATTTTCGACCTTGGTAGATTATTTGATTTTATTTTTGCTCATTTTTTGTTTATTGGCGTTCTTTACTTTTCTTTGAAAAACTTATTTTGTGGAAAAGTTTTTAAAATTAATGATAAAAAGACATTGGGGGGCAAGCAGCCCTTCTATTTTTTTTAAACAGCCATTTTGTTCAGCATTGTAGAACGGCCCAGCAACTACGTCTTTAGGGATGTTGGGCATGCCAACCTCACCACAATTATGCAATTGATTTAGTTTACCGCAACAATAAATGTTGCTTTAAACTAAATCAAGAGACTGGTTGTTATAGTGGTTTAATAAATAAAAAAAGTG
Organism: Artemia sinica; assembly: GCA_027921565.1. Classification (NCBI taxonomy): domain Eukaryota; kingdom Metazoa; phylum Arthropoda; class Branchiopoda; order Anostraca; family Artemiidae; genus Artemia; species Artemia sinica. The sequence continues at coordinate 25,036,862 of CM051268.1, forward strand.
TAAGTGTATCCAGGTTGTCGAAGAGCATAGATTGAATCTTTTGGGAATGATATAAAGTTTTATTTTTCAGGTCAACTTCGAGAGTTATAAAATTGAACTAAAAAAAAATACTGTTTGTATCAGGACTAAAAATTGTTGAAAAAGTTTCTCCAATAAATAGCAACCTAAACTATGGATTCTTTCAGCTGGATTTTCCTTCAGCTGTGCTTGCTTGTCGGACATTGGGTTCTGCATGTAAACGAACTCTTATAACTGGCACTACTGTTTCTTTGCTTATAATATATTTTAATCGCTGACTTAGGTGCAACATTCTCTATTGGTAAGTGATATCTCAGGCCATTTTCAGTTTTTTTCCGTGTCTAATTCCTTACCTAGGAGGCACCATGGAGCTCATTTTTCTTCTGTAAAATTTAATTATCAGAAGTTGGTTCTTCTTAGGTTGAGGTTCGCGGGTCATTCGTGGAATATTTTTGAAAATGAATCTGATCTAGATTCTCTTGGATACGTGTGATGTGTCCCAGTTGAATCTAGGATCGAAGAGAACAACGCCTTTGAATCCTTGGATGACTCCTGGACTCCTTAAAAGCTGGAGGAAGGGAAAATAATCATTGGAAGGCTTACAAGTCCTCTAAGCCACCATCGGGTGATTCTTGAATTCAAATTTTCGAAGCTTCCAGAAGAGTTTACAATTCGCTTTTCCAGAGGGCACAATCGTCATTTTCAACTGTAAGTAAGGAGCGACCCGGCTGAATAGGAACCGAAACTCTAATAAACAGAACTTTGATACTAATAGGTACATCAAAAGAATCAAATTTTAATGCTGAATTCAAATATATAAGTTTCATCAAATTTAGTCATAACAAACAAAAGTTACGCGCCTGAGAAAACTTACCTGATTTTCGAAAAAGGGGGAAACACCCTCTAAGAGTTATAGAACTTTAATGAAAATCACACCGGCAGATTCAGCGTATCAGAGAACCCTACTGTAGAGGTTTCAAGCTTCTATCTGCAAAAATGCGGAATTTTGTATTTTTTGCCAGAAGAAAGATCACGGATGCGTGTTTGTTTGTTTTTTGTTGTTTTTTTTCCCAGGGGTGATCGTATTGACCCAGAGGTCCTAGAATATCGTGGGAGGGCTCATTTGAATGGAAATTAAAAGTTCTAGTGCCCTTTTTAAGTAACCAAAAAAATGGAGCAACAAGGCCCCTCCCTCGCTGATTTTTCTTCCAAAGTCACCCGATCAAAATTTTGAGATAGCCATTTTGTTCAGCATGATCGAAAATATAATAAATATGTCTTTTAGGATGACTTAATACCCAAAGTCCCAGGGAGGAGGGCTGAAAGTTTTGAACCTTACCCAATGTTTACATATAGTATTGGTTATTGGGAAGTATACAGACGTTTTCAGGGGATTTTTCTGGTAGCGGGGGGGGGGTCGCTGGTTGTGTGTCTTATGTAAAATTTAATTATCAGAAGTTGGTTCTTCAAAGGTCACGGTTGGCGGGTCATTCATGGAATAGTTTTGAAAATGAATCTGATCTAGATTCTCATGGATACATGGGATGTGTCCCAGTTGAATCTGGGATCGAAGAGAACAACGCCTTTGAATCCTTGCATGACGCATGGACTTCTTAAAAGCTGGAGGAAGGAAAATAATCTTTGGAAGGCTTACAAGTCCGCTAAGCCACCATCGCGTGATTCTTGAATTCAAATTTTCATAGTCTATCATAGCTAGCGCGCTGCCTATGATAGGCAGCGCGCTAGTGCTGCCTAAGTAAAGAACGATGTGGGCACAATGTGTTTTTTTTTTTTTTTTTTTTTTTTTTTTTTTTTTTTTTTTTTTTTTTTTTTTTTTTTTTTTTTTATCTCCATACACGGGCACTTCGTATCGAAGGAGTTGTCATAGAAACTTCAAAAAGGGCTCATTCGATTGGAAATTGGAGTGGCTAGTGCCCTTTTTAATAGTCGAAAGTGATTGGAGGGTAACTAGCCCCCCCCGCCAATCATTCCCCCAAACACATCCAATCAAAATTTTGAGATAGCCATTTTGTTCAGCGTAGATGATTTCCAAATAGAAAATATATTTTTTAAGAGGACATTCCCCCACAACCCTCGGGGCAAGGGTTTTAAGTTATGACTATGAAAAAGGGCACTAGCCCTTTGAGTTTTCAATCGAATGAGCCTTTTTTTGAAGTTTCTACGACAACGCCCTCTATAAAAACCTTTTATGCCCCCAGGGCATAACTTGAAACCCTTGCCCTGAGGGTTGTGGGGGAGTGTACTTCTCAAAAACATATTTTTTATCTGGAAACCAACTACGCTGAACAAAATGGCTATCCCGAAATTTTGATTGGATGTGTTTGGGGGAATGATGGGCGTGGGGGGAGGGCTAGTTGCCCTCCAATCACTTTCAAATATTAAAATTGGTACTAGCCCTTTGAATTTCCAATTGAATGAGCCTGTTTTGAAGTTTCTACGACAACGCCTTCTATAAAAACCTTTTATGCCCCCAGGGCATAACTTTAAACCCTTGCCGTGAGGGTTTTGGGGGAGTGTCCTCCTCAAAAACACATTTTCTATCTGGAAATCAACTAATCTGAACAAAATGGCTATCTGAAAATTTTGAATGAATGTGTTTGAGGGAATGATTGGCGTGGGGGAGGGGGGGCTAGTTACCCTCCAATCACTTTCGACTATTACAAAGGGCACTAGCCCTTTGAATTTCTAATCGAATGAGCCTTTTTTGAAGTTTTTACGACAACGCCTTCTATAGAAACCTTATATGTTCCCAGGGCATAACTTAAAACCCTTGCCCTGAGGGTTGTAGGGGATGGTCCTCCTCAAAAACACATTTTCTATCTGGAAATCAACTGCGCTGAAAGAAATGGCTATCTCAAAATTTTGATTGGATGTGTTTGGGGGAATGATGGGCGTTGGGGGGGAGGGGGCTAGTTGCCCTGCAATCACTTTTGACTATTAAAAAGGGCACTATCCCTTTGAATTTCTAATCGAATGAGCCTGTTTTGAAGTTTCTACGACAACGACTTCTATAAAAACTTTATATGCCCCCGGGGCATAACTTAAATTCCTTGCCCTGAGGGTTGTGGGAAGTGTACTCCTCAAAAATGTATTTTCTATCTAGAAATGAACTACGCTGAACAAAATGGTTATCTTAAAATTTTTATTGGATTTTTGGGGGGGTTTGATGGGCGTGGGGGGGCTAATATCCCTCTAATCACTTTTGACTATGAAAAAGGGCACTAGCCCTTTGAATTTCCAATCGAATGAGCCTTTTTTGAAGTTTCTACGACAACGCCTCCCACGCCCATCATTCCCCCAAACACATCCAATCAAAATTTCGGGATAGCCATTTTGTTCAGCGTAGTTGGTTTCCAGATAAAAAATATGTTTTTGAGAAGTACACTCCCCCACAACCCTCAGGGCAAGGGTTTCAAGTTATGCCCTGGGGGCATAAAAGGTTTTTATAGAGGGCGTTGTCGTAGAAACTTCAAAAAAAGGCTCATTCGATTGAAAACTCAAAGGGCTAGTGCCCTTTTTCATAGTCAAAAGTGATTAGAGGGAAACAAGCCCCCCCCCCACGCCTATCATTCCCCCAAACACATCCAATCAAAATTTTGAGATAGCCCTTTTGTTCAGCGTAGTTGATTTCTAGATAGAAAATATATTTTTGAGGAGTCCGCTTCCCCACAACCCTCAGGGCAAGGAATTTAAGTTATGCCCCGGGGGCATATAAAGTTTTTATAGAAGTCGTTGTAGTAGAAACTTCAAAAAAGGCTCATTCGATTAGAAATTCAAAGGGATAGTGCCCTTTTTAATAGTCGAAAGTGATTGCAGGGCAACTAGCCCCCCCCCCAACGCCCATCATTCCCCAAACACATCCAATCAAAATTTTGAGATAGCCATTTCTTTCAGCGCAGTTGATTTCCAGATGAAAATTGTATTTTTGAGGAGGACCATCCCCTACAATCCTCAGGGCAAGGGTTTTAAGTTATGCCCTGGGGGCATATAAGGTTTTTATAGAAGGCGTTGTCGTAAAAACTTCAAAAAAGACTCATTCGATTAAAAATTCAAAGGGCTAGTGCCCTTTGTAATAGTCGAAAGTGATTGGAGGGCAACTAGCCCCCCCGCGCCAATCATTCCCCAAAACACATCCAATCAAAATTTTGAGATAGCCATTTTGTTCAGCGTAGTTGATTTCCAGATAGAAAATATGTTTTTGAGGAGGACACTCCCCCACAACCCTTAGGGCAAGGGTTTTAAGTTATGCCCTGGGGGCATATAGGGTTTTATAGAAGGCGTTGTCGTAGAAACTTCAAAAAAGGCTCATCCGATTGAAAATTCAAAGGGCTAGTGCCCCTTTTAATAGTCGAAAGTGATTGAAGGACAACTAGTCCCCCCCCCACGCCCATCATTCCCCAAAACACATCCAATCAAAATTTTGAGATAGCCATTTTGTTCAGCGTAGTTGATTTTCAGAAAGAAAATATGTTTTTGAGGAGGAGACTCCCCCACAACCCTCAAGGCAAGGGTTTTAAGTTATAACCTGGGGGCATATGAGGTTTTTTATAGAAGGCGGTGTCGTAGAAACTTCAAAAAAGGATCATTCGATTGGAAATTCAAAGGGCTAGTGCCCTTTTTAATAGTCGAAAGGGATTTGAGGGCAACTACCCCCCCCCCCCCCTCTCACGCCCACCTTTTCCCGAAACACATCCAATCAAAATTTTGAGACAGCCATTTTATTAAACGTAGGTTTAAGTTCTGGAAATTAAGTCTTTGAGGATGATAACTCCCACACAGCCCTCAGGGCAAGGGTTTTAAGCTATGCCATTGGGGCAAATAAGGTTTCGTATAGACAACATTGTCGTATAAACTTCAGAGAGGGCTCATTTGGTTGAAAAATTAAAGTTCTAGTTACTTTTTAAGCGTCAAAAAATATTGGAGGGTAACCAGCTCCCCCCCCCCCTCCCCTAGACCTCATTTTCCCAAATGCATCCAATAAAAATTTTAAAATAGCTATTTTGTTAAAAATAGCTAAAAACTATATGCGTCTTGAACAGTCTTGGAAAGTATAAACAACATCAAATTGAATATTAGATGTATAATGATAATAATTGTTGAAAGATCCATCAGTTCAAGAATTTATTTCACTGTAATTGTATTTTTATTTTCAATACTGTAAGAACTGGAAAATAAAATATTTGTAATATAATCCGTTTTCAGTTAAGCGCCAATGACGCAGAAGGCTGTTGGTTTTTATTTATAGTTAGGAAAGGAGGCAGTATCCAAACACTTGTTTGTAGGGAAACTATATTCGTCTTGAACAACTTTAAAAAGAGCTAATAAATTAGACTTAATATTGGATGTATAATGATATTAATTGCTGAGAGCTCATCAGTTCAAAATGTTACTATAATTTCAATGTTTATTTTTAATGTTGAGTACAAAAAAAAAAATTTGTCATAAAATTTGTTTTCAGTAAAGCGCCAATGACGCAGTAGGTTTTAGACTTTTTTAGTGAGAGAAGGAGGTCATACCCAAACTCTTGTTTGTGGTGATTTTTGTTCGTTTCAAGCTTGATTTGTATATTCAATTTAAGTTTCACTCGTATTGGGTGTATAGTACAGGGGTTGCCACTTATTGATGCAAAAATGGCGCAAAAAGGTTGCTATGCCACTTACCCGAGGGGGAGAACCACTTGTCGGCCCAAATGTTAGTGGGATTCCCGCTCTTACCCCAACGGTTCCGTATTTATCAGGTTTACTGATAGAACCTTTTGTTGCTTCCACCAATGTTCCTGTTATTTTACCACCAGTGTTATACCGGTAGGCCACAACGCCACGGGCGTGGTAATATACGGGTGTCACCACTTATTGGGTGGAAAGCCCCGGCCCCAAATTATAATGTGATTCCCGCGTCTACCACACCGGTTCTGCAAATATCGGGTTTGGTACTACCCGATTTACAGTATACCCTGTCCCCGGGTAGGATAACGCGGTCGAGTGGTCAAATGGGCACTTTCTAAAGCCAAATGTACCCGCCTTGGGTTATGGCTAGAAAATCTCTTAACTCTCTGCTTGGAGGTAACAAACCTCCCTGTCAATATAATAATGACGGTACCTCGTAGCTCTATTCCTACCCTGCCTGGGTTACGGAAACTAGAAAACAGTTTGTAGAAAATACCTTACTTTTATCCTTCCAAAAGGGTTACAATAATCCCACATAAATATATATCCCCGAACGGGGTCTAAGCGCACACTAAAACAAAATAATATTTTTCACAGGCTCCTTTGGTGGTTAGGTTAGGGCTCTCAGTTGGAATTGCTCGCTAGGGTCCTGGTTGAATTGAATAATTGGGTCCCGAATGAATTGCTTGCTAGGGTTCTCCGTTTGTTAGGTTAGCGCGCGGGGGGGGGGTCATTTTCTTAAGAAAATATACAAAAAGTAAAAAAATACTAAATTTTCCTTAATTACCCGTGCCTAAAAATGAAGAATATATGCACTTTTTCAGCTAGTTAAGTCTAAGTTTTGCAAAGATTGGCCATTTTTCTAAGAAACACACAAAAATACAAAAATATATTAAATGTTCCTTAATAACCAGTGCAATACGACTAAAAATGAAGAATTTATCCTCTCTTTGATATAGTTAAGGCTAAGTTTTGCAAAGGTGAGCCATATTCCTCAGAAAAACACAAAAATAGAAAAATATATTAAATGTTCCTTAATTACCCGTGCAATATGACTAAAATTTAAGCATTTATCCTATCTTTCAGCTAGTTAAGGTTATGTTTAGCGAAGATGGGCAATTTTGCTAAGAAAGACATAAAACATATAAAAATATATTATATATTCCTTAATTATCCGTACAATACGGCTCAAAATGAAGAATTTATCCTCTCTTTTAGCTAGTTAAGGCTAAGTTTCTCAATAATGGACCATTTTCCTAAGGAAGACAGAAAAAATAGAAAAATATGTTAATGTTCCTTAATTACCCGTGCAATACGACTAAAAAAATAAGAGAATTTATTCTCTGTTTCAGCTAGTTAGGACTAAGGTTTGCGAAGCTGGGCCATTTGATCTATGATGTAACTTCAATACGTAATAATTCACGCAATGAAAAATCTAAAAACCAAAAGTACGTAACATCTGGTATGTAACTTAACTTGTCTAGATTACATTGGTGTGGAAAAATGGCAGGTGTATTTAATAATGCAAGAGTCAATAGTAGTATGGGTTCAGTTTAAGGAAGTGGTGCCCTGTCCCAACATACGACAAGAGCCCTATTACATGCGGTGAGCTCTATTACAAGCAGTGCCCTGTCCTGCCAAACGACAAGAGCCTAATTATAAGCGGTGCCCTGTCCCACCGTACGACTTGAGCCCTATTACAAGCGGTGCCCTGCCCCACCTTACGGTAAGAGCCCTATTATAAGCGGCACCTTGTCTCGCTCTACAAAAAGAGCCCTATTACAAGTGGTGCCCTGTCCCAACATACGACAAGATCTCTATTACAAGCGGTGCTCTGTCCCGCCATACGACAAGAACCTTATTACAAGCGGTACCCTGTCCCAACATAAAAGCGCAGCCCTAAACAATAAAAGCGCAGCGATATTGGAGTTACCAGTATCTAATATCCTCTCTCTTAACGACACAGATTCTCCACCAGTATCAATCATTTCATTGGAAATAAATTTTCTCAATGATAGCAGTGCAAGTACTGTAAGCACAGTCATAGGAAATCGTTTCAAGCGGGCATCCTTGTCGCACGTTTTCCAATGTGGAATTTTCAGTAAGAATGCCAACAGTTAGAGCGGGCCTTCCGTTATCTCAAGCCAATATTTAGAAGAGAATTTGAATTGGCATTATGTCTTATAAACGGAGTTTTGTCATGGATTATAATAAGCAATTGGATGAGATCTTTTTTTTGTCCTCTAATGGTATCGAACCGATTACTGATTATTGGCTATTGATTATTGATTGTGACTACAACTGGGCAGGTATCGTTATTGTAATGTAATCGCCCCGGGGTTTTATTAGATGAAGAGACCACTAGTCTTTTTTTCCTTAGTGGTCTAAGATCATGAATAAGATTTAGCGGCGTTTCCCCCAATGCTACCGACTACAATACCGAAATTATAGACATCGTTATTGTTAACTTTAGTTTTAGATGGTCATGAAGAGAGCACTAATATTTTCTTCCTTAGTCGTCTAAGATCACGGAGAAGGTTTAACGGCGATTCCCCTAATGCCACCAACTACATAACCAAATTCATAGACGTCGTTATTGTTACCTTTAGTTTTAGATGGTGATATATTTTCTTTTCCAACGACACGTTGTTTTAGCTTCTTAAAAAATTCCCATTGATTTTATTTAATTTGTGTTTGATGTAGGAATTGAACGTGAGACCCAAGGTTTCCTAAGGTAAAAGAACGACATGTTTCTCGACTGAGCCAACAGGCCATTGAAAATATTATGATTTTATAAAATATATTCTAATGTATTCAATTTATTGTTTCTGGGACGTTGGCCAACTGATATTAAGAGTCACAACATCGTAACAAATTATGTGCACATTCTATGTATCAATTGGAATTTTTGTAGGTGTTAACAGTGATGTGTTTTAAGGCATCATTTCTGGCTTCTTCCTGAGAATATGCTTACTACGATGATTTGAGATGCATGCCGGACAGAAAGATTCTTCTGGTGGTTAATGAAACTGTGCACATCGGTGTTCCATTACCGGGCTTGCGCATGAGTTTGGTCCCCCAAATTCTCATCGAGGACCCCGAGTCCTCATCCAGTTCTCCATGTCGCCACTCCAGGATCCCAAGTCCCCCACCAGGGCCAAAGTCCGACACCAGGGCCCAAAGTTCCTACTCCATGCCCCCACTTCCAGAGGCCCCAATCCTCCCTCTCCTGGGCGCGGACCCCTCCCCTCTCCAGGACTCCTCCTTTTTCTTAAAAAACAACATATTTTTTGGCTTTTTTTTCATGTCATAAAATGACATGTAATCTGGTGAACATGGTTTTAGAATTTTTTCTTGTGCGGCCACCCCACTGGTACTCTATGGTTGATCTTCGACAATACTTGGTTTAATCTATGTTTTCGATCATTATTGACTGTGCACTGGAAAGATAAACACATAAGTCTTATTTTAAAAAGTAAAGATGAATTTTCTCGAGAAAGTATATCTACATGATAGAGTTGTCGTAGCATTGAATGCTGATAAGGACAAAAATTGGAATTGCGAAACAAGCACTAATGGTAACATCATTGGAAATGTAAGCGAGCGTTTTTGTGGCAGTGAGAGATTGAATTTGTTTGGAATATCGAAAAATTTCAATGGTAATAGTTTTAGTCATGCCAGAGTCAAATTTCCAGATATGATAGTGCCCAAAGATAAAAAAGCCTAAAACTAATAGTTGATGCCGAGAACCAACTTCTTGCTCATTCTGCGGGTAGCAGGTTACCTTTTGATAAATCATATCAACATGTTTGTTGTATTTCCATTCAACAGAACGTAAAAACAAGACGATCGTACCCCAGCATCAATGTCATAAATCATATCATGACTATGTGTTGGAAATGGAACCTTTTGTAAAAATAATGTGGTAATAGACTGTGTAATCGAGAGCAAATCTAAAAGGGCATGGACAGATAACATCGCCAAGGAAATTAAAGACAATTTAATGAAAAGCAAAGCATCACTGAACGTTAATCGTACCACTGGTAGTTTACCGTCGGGTACCATCATTGAACAGAATAATAGCAATGCTGAAAAACTGAAGATGAAATAATTCTAAAAGTATGAGCATAAAATAGAGCTATCGCAGCATTGAATGCTAACAAAGACAAATATTTGAACTATGAAAAAAGCACTAATGGTGACACCATTGGAAATGTCTGTGTGCGCTGTCATGACATGAGAGATTAAACTTCTTTGGAGTACCAAAAAATTAATCATTACTGATGATGGATATAATCGAATAAAATTCATAGAGATGATATTTTTTAAACTTAATGCATAACTAAAAGTAATATTTGACAGTGAGGGTCAAGTTCTTGCTCTTAGCGCGGGTAACATGTTACCCCTTAATAAACCATTTCGCAATCTTTCGGGTATTAGCATTCAACGGAGGGTAAAAAGAAGACAGACATACTATTGCACCAATGTCATAAAACATATCATGTCTGATTGTCATAATTGTTACGTGTGTAAAAATAATAAGACAATAGACACTGAAATCGCCGGCAAATAAAAAGGTCATTGGTAGATAATATCAATATGGAAATTAATGACAATTCTAAGAAAAGCAAAGCATCTGTGAATGTTGCTAGTAGTATCATTGACAGTTTACCATCAGATACTGTCAATGAACACAATAGTACCAATAATGAGATTTATGATGCGATTGTAGCTGAAACCATGTTAAAAGTCGTACATGACACCGAAATACCTGTCACGAGAAAATATTATGAACAATTTTTTGGAACGAATTCAAACATTAAAATTTTTTATATGATGATATTAATATAATATAACAATATGTACGTCATTTTTTCAATTAAAATATTTTATGCATTACTTTGTTATGACCCCACTAATTTTAGGATACGCTAGCAAATCGAATGTTTAGCATATTTATTAGTATCACCATAGAATTTAATGACAATTCTAAGAAAAGCAAAGCATCGGTGAATGTTGCTAGCATCATCGGCAGTTTACCATCAGATGCAGTAAATGAACCCAATTAACAAATGGTTATTTGAAGTGAATATCCCTGGAAGGGTACCATAAGACAATGCTTGTTTTTTTTATTTTTCGCAAAATCAAATACTTTGCTCAAGTCTCTACCCAGCAAAAATTCAACTACTTTGTAAATTTCAGGTCATTTAATTGATGACTGAGTATAAAAAATTAATAAGAAAACACATTTGCATAGCACAAATTCAGCTAGATGTTAAACCCTAGTCTTTTATTTAGTGAGTGATTATCAAAAAATAATAAAAAGCACTTTTGCATAGAGCAAACTCAACTACGCAAACGTTCTATGCAAAAGTGTTTTCTTATTAATTTTTGATACTTAGTCACCAATTAGAAGACTTAGAATTTACCTTTTAGCTGAGTGTGTTCTATGGATTTTTTTTTTAATTTTGATACTCAGTCACAAATTAAAAACTTGGAATTTACCAAGTAGCTGAGTTTGTTCAATGTAAAAGTGCATTTTAGTAATTTTCGATTCTCAGTCACCAATTAAAAGACTTGGAATTTAATAAGTGGCTGAGTTTGTTCTATTCAAAAGTGCCTTTTTTACTTATTTTTGATTCTCAATCACCAACTAAAAGATTTGGAATTTATCAAGTAGTTGAAGTGGTTGCATGCAAAAGTGCTTTTTTTATTATTTTTGATTCTCAGTCATCAATTAAAGGACATGGAATTTACCAAGTAACTGAGTTTGTTACTGTTTTTTTTATTAATTTTTGATCCTCAGTCAACAATTGAAAGACTTGGGATTTATCAAGTAGCTGAGTTTGTTATTTCTTCTTATTAATTTTTGATTCTCAGTCACCAATTAAAAGATTCGGAATTTACCAAGTAGTTGAGTTTTTTCTATGCAAACATGTTTTCTTATTAATTTTTGACACTCAGTTACCAATCAAAAGATTTGAAATTTACCAAGTAGCTGAATTTTTCCTTTGCAAAAGTGCTTTTTTATTAATTTTTGATACTCAGTCACCAATTAAAAGACTTAAAATTTACTAAGTAGTCGAGTTTCTTTCTATGCAAAAGTACTCTTTTTTGTTAATTTTCGATACTCAGTCACCAATTAAAAGACATGAAATCCGCTTGTCCTTTAATTGATGACTGAGAATCAAAAATAATAAAAAAAAGCACTTTTGCATGCAACCACTTCAACTACTTGATAAATTCCAAATCTTTTAGTTGGTGATTGAGAATCAAAAATAAGTAAAAAAGGCACTTTTAAATAGAACAAACTCAGCCACTTATTAAATTCCAAGTCTTTTAATTGGTGACTGAGAATCGAAAATTACTAAAATGCACTTTTACATTGAACAAACTCAGCTACTTGGTAAATTCCAAGTTTTTAATTTGTGACTGAGTATCAAAATTAAAAAAAAATCCATAGAAGACACTCAGCTAAAAGGTAAATTCCAAGTCTTCTAATTGGTGACTAAGTATCAAAAATTAATAAGAAAACACTTTTGCATAGAACGTTTGCGTAGTTGAGTTTGCTCTATGCAAAAGTGCTTTTTATTATTTTTTGATAATCACTCACTAAATAAAAGACTAGGGTTTAACATCTAGCTGAGTTTGTGCTATGCAAATGTGTTTTCTTATTAATTTTTTATACTCAGTCATCAATTAAATGACCTGAAATTTACAAAGTAGTTGAATTTTTGCTGGGTAGAGACTTGAGCAAAGTATTTGATTTTGCGAAAAATAAAAAAAAACAAGCATTGTCTTATGGTACCCTTCCAGGGATATTCACTTCAAACAACCATTTGTTAATTGGGTTCATTTACTGCATCTGATGGTAAACTGTCGATGATGCTAGCAACATTCACCGATGCTTTGCTTTTCTTAGAATTGTCATTAAATTCTATGGTGATACTAATAAATATGCTAAACATTCGATTTGCTAGCGTATCCTAAAATTAGTGGGGTCATAACAAAGTAATGCATAAAATATTTTAATTGAAAAAATGACGTACATATTGTTATATTATATTAATATCATCATATAAAAAATTTTAATGTTTGAATTCGTTCCAAAAAATTGTTCATAATGTTTTCTCGTGACAGGGTATTTCGGTGTCATGTACGACTTTTAACATGGTTTCAGCTACAATCGCATCATAAATCTCATTATTGGTACTATTGTGTTCATTGACAGTATCTGATGGTAAACTGTCAATGATACTACTAGCAACATTCACAGATGCTTTGCTTTTCTTAGAATTGTCATTAATTTCCATATTGATATTATCTACCAATGACCTTTTTATTTGCCGGCGATTTCAGTGTCTATTGTCTTATTATTTATACACACGTAACAATTATGACACTCAGACATGATATGTTTTATGACATTGGTGCAATAGTATGTCTGTCTTCTTTTTACCCTCCGTTGAATGCTAATACCCGAAAGATTGCGAAATGGTTTATTAAGGGGTAACATGTTACCCGCGCTAAGAGCAAGAACTTGACCCTCACTGTCAAATATTACTTTTAGTTATGCAATAAGTTTAAAAAATATCATCTCTATGAATTTTATTCGATTATATCCATCATCAGTAATGATTAATTTTTTGGTACTCCAAAGAAGTTTAATCTCTCACTGTCATGACAGCGCACACAGACATTTCCAATGGTGTCACCATTAGTGCTTTTTTCATAGTTCAAATATTTGTCTTTGTTAGCATTCAATGCTGCGATAGCTCTATTTTATGCACATACTTTTAGAATTATTTCATCTTCAGTTTTTCAGCATTGCTATTATTCTGTTCAATGATGGTACCCGACGGTAAACTACCAGTGGTACGATTAACGTTCAGTGATGCTTTGCTTTTCATTAAATTGTCTTTAATTTCCTTGGCGATGTTATCTGTCCATGCCCTTTTAGATTTGCTCTCGATTACACAGTCTATTACCACATTATTTTTACAAAAGGTTCCATTTCCAACACATAGTCATGATATGATTTATGACATTGATGCTGGGGTACGATCGTCTTGTTTTTACGTTCTGTTGAATGGTAATACAACAAACATGTTGATATGATTTATCAAAAGGTAACCTGCTACCCGCAGAATGAGCAAGAAGTTGGTTCTCGGCATCAACTATTAGTTTTAGGCTTTTTTTATCTTTGGGCACTATCATATCTGGAAATTTGACTCTGGCATGACTAAAACTATTACCATTGAAATTTTTCGATATTCCAAACAAATTCAATCTCACTGCCACAAAAACGCTCGCATACATTTCCAATGATGTTACCATTAGTGCTTGTTTCGCAATTCCAATTTTTGTCCTTATCAGCATTCAATGCTACGACAACTCTATCATGTAGATATACTTTCTCGAGAAAATTCATCTTTACTTTTTAAAATAAGACTTATGTGTTTATCTTTCCAGTGCACAGTCAATAATGATCGAAAACATAGAATAAACTAAGTATTGTCGAAGATCAACCATAGAGTACCAGTGGGGTGGCCGCACAAGAAAAAATTCTAAAACCATGTTCACCAGATTACATGTCATTTTATGACATGAAAAAAAAGCCAAAAAATATGTTGTTTTTTAAGAAAAACGAGGAGTCCTGGAGAGGGGAGGGGTCCGCGCCCAGGAGAGGGAGGATTGGGGCCTCTGGAAGTGGGGGCATGGAGTAGGAACTTTGGACCCTGGTGTCGGACTTGGGCCCTGGTGGGGGACTTGGGATCCTGGAGTGGCGACATGGAGAACTGGATGAGGACTCGGGGTCCTCGATGAGAATGTGGGGGACCAAACTCATGCGCAAGCCCGGTAATGGAACACCGATGTGCACAGTTTCATTAACCACCAGAAGAATCTTTCTGTCCGGCATGCATCTCAAATCATCGTAGTAAGCATATTCTCAGGAAGAAGCCAGAAATGATGCCTTAAAACACATCACTGTTAACACCTACAAAAAATCCAATTGATACATAGAATGTGCACATAATTTGTTAAGATGTTGTGACTCTTAATATCAGTTGGCCAACGTCCCAGAAACAATAAATTGAATACATTATAATATATTTTATAAAATCATAATATTTTCAATGGCCTGTTGGCTCAGTCGAGTAACATGTCGTTCTTTTACCTTAGGAAACCTTGGGTCTCACGTTCAATTCCTACATCAAACACAAATTTAATAAAATCAATGGGAATTTTTTAAGAAGCTAAAACAACGTGTCGTTGGAAAAGAAAATATATCACCATCTAAAACTAAAGGTAACAATAACGACGTCTATGAATTTGGTTATGTAGTTGGTGGCATTAGGGGAATCGCCGTTAAACCTTCTCCGTGATCTTAGACGACTAAGGAAGAAAATATTAGTGCTCTCTTCATGACCATCTAAAACTAAAGTTAACAATAACGATGTCTATAATTTCGGTATTGTAGTCGGTAGCATTGGGGGAAACGCCGCTAAATCTTATTCATGATCTTAGACCACTAAGGAAAAAAAGACTAGTGGTCTCTTCATCTAATAAAACCCCGGGGCGATTACATTACAATAACGATACCTGCCCAGTTGTAGTCACAATCAATAATCAATAGCCAATAATCAGTAATCGGTTCGATACCATTAGAGGACAAAAAAAAGATCTCATCCAATTGCTTATTATAATCCATGACAAAACTCCGTTTATAAGACATAATGCCAATTCAAATTCTCTTCTAAATATTGGCTTGAGATAACGGGAGGCCCGCTCTAACTGTTGGCATTCTTACTGAAAATTCCACATTGGAAAACGTGCGACAAGGATGCCCGCTTGAAACGATTTCCTATGACTGTGCTTACAGTACTTGCACTGCTATCATTGAGAAAATTTATTTCCAAGGAAATGATTGATACTGTGGAGAATCTGTGTCGTTAAGAGAGAGGATATTAGATACTGGTAACTCCAATATCGCTGCGCTTTTATTGTTTAGGGCTGCGCTTTTATGTTGGGACAGGGTACCGCTTGTAATAAGGCTCTTGTCGTGTGGCGGGACAGAGCACCGCTTGTAATAGAGATCTTGTCGTATGTTGGGACAGGGCACCACTTGTAATAGGGCTCTTTTTGTAGAGCGAGACAAGGTGCCGCTTATAATAGGGCTCTTACCGTAAGGTGGGGCAGGGCACCGCTTGTAATAGGGCTCAAGTCGTACGGTGGGACAGGGCACCGCTTATAATTAGGCTCTTGTCGTTTGGCAGGACAGGGCACTGCTTGTAATAGAGCTCACCGCATGTAATAGGGCTCTTGTCGTATGTTGGGACAGGGCACCACTTCCTTAAACTGAACCCATACTACTATTGACTCTTGCATTATTAAATACACCTGCCATTTTTCCACACCAATGTAATCTAGACAAGTTAAGTTACATACCAGATGTTACGTACTTTTGGTTTTTAGATTTTTCATTGCGTGAATTATTACGTATTGAAGTTACATCATAGATCAAATGGCCCAGCTTCGCAAACCTTAGTCCTAACTAGCTGAAACAGAGAATAAATTCTCTTATTTTTTTAGTCGTATTGCACGGGTAATTAAGGAACATTAACATATTTTTCTATTTTTTCTGTCTTCCTTAGGAAAATGGTCCATTATTGAGAAACTTAGCCTTAACTAGCTAAAAGAGAGGATAAATTCTTCATTTTGAGCCGTATTGTACGGATAATTAAGGAATATATAATATATTTTTATATGTTTTATGTCTTTCTTAGCAAAATTGCCCATCTTCGCTAAACATAACCTTAACTAGCTGAAAGATAGGATAAATGCTTAAATTTTAGTCATATTGCACGGGTAATTAAGGAACATTTAATATATTTTTCTATTTTTGTGTTTTTCTGAGGAATATGGCTCACCTTTGCAAAACTTAGCCTTAACTATATCAAAGAGAGGATAAATTCTTCATTTTTAGTCGTATTGCACTGGTTATTAAGGAACATTTAATATACTTTTGTATTTTTGTGTGTTTCTTAGAAAAATGGCCAATCTTTGCAAAACTTAGACTTAACTAGCTGAAAAAGTGCATATATTCTTCATTTTTAGGCACGGGTAATTAAGGAAAATTTAGTATTTTTTTACTTTTTGTATATTTTCTTAAGAAAATGACCCCCCCCCCCCCCGCGCGCTAACCTAACAAACGGAGAACCCTAGCAAGCAATTCATTCGGGACCCAATTATTCAATTCAACCAGGACCCTAGCGAGCAATTCCAACTGAGAGCCCTAACCTAACCACCAAAGGAGCCTGTGAAAAATATTATTTTGTTTTAGTGTGCGCTTAGACCCCGTTCGGGGATATATATTTATGTGGGATTATTGTAACCCTTTTGGAAGGATAAAAGTAAGGTATTTTCTACAAACTGTTTTCTAGTTTCCGTAACCCAGGCAGGGTAGGAATAGAGCTACGAGGTACCGTCATTATTATATTGACAGGGAGGTTTGTTACCTCCAAGCAGAGAGTTAAGAGATTTTCTAGCCATAACCCAAGGCGGGTACATTTGGCTTTAGAAAGTGCCCATTTGACCACTCGACCGCGTTATCCTACCCGGGGACAGGGTATACTGTAAATCGGGTAGTACCAAACCCGATATTTGCAGAACCGGTGTGGTAGACGCGGGAATCACTTTTTAACTTTCGGACAGTTTGCCACTTAATTTTTCTTTGTAGACTAATAAATGGTTTTGCCTTTCTGATATTGTTGTTTTTGGCATTTTTTAGCCAGTTTTTTTAGTTGTTGTGCTCCTTCTATGTTTTTTTTTTATTTTTTTGGTTTGATGACTCCGAAATGCGAATTCGGTCCTTCGGTTTCTTGTGATAGACATTTTAAAAGTAAATATCTTATCTTGTCTCTTATCCCATCCTTTCTCTCATTATAGCACTAGAAAGCGGTATTTAACCACATTTTTCGTACAGTTAACTATTTTAGATACGGTCAGTCAGTCGGGGATCTACAGCAATCCCTAGACAATTTCTCTGGAAAACACCTAGCACCTCATTTTCAATTTTTCGGAACCCCCATGCTTTAAAACCATACTTGACCACAGTCATCAGTGTGGCTTCCAATATTCTAAGTTTGGTTCGCAGACTTATCTTCCTATCCTTCCAAGCTGTTTTCAACTGTGAAAAAAACTTGGGCCTCGGCTTTATACTCTTTACATCTTCACTGCCCCCGCCACCTTTATTAATTAAATTACCTAGGTAAGTGAAGCAGTCCACTTGATCGATCTTCTTGTTACCCATCATCACATTTTCACCTTCGCTTATTCCCAGTCTTAGCTACTTATTCTTCTTGACATTAATTTTCAAACCTATCCTTGCACCCTGAACTTGTAAAACCTCTAAAGTTCATTTGTTTTCCTAACATTTTCATCTTGGATACTTAAACCATCAGCATAATCTACGTCTTGGAGAGTTTCACTTCCCCATTTGATTCCGTGTTCTCCCATTGCCTGTCCTTTTCTAATTGGGACAAAGTCCATGAAAATAATCCGTATAAAATGGGGATAGAACGCAACCCTGCTTAACTCCTGATTTAAAGCAAAACCAGCTACTAACCTTATTTCCTACCTTCACTGCAGCAATGTTATTTTCGTACATATCAATAATCATTTTAATATATTTATCTGGTATGCTATACAAGGATAGGACCTTCGCTAAGGCTCTTTTATCAGCTGAACCAAACACTTACTCTAATCTATAAAACTGAGGACTAAAGGCGTTTGATGACCCAGGTATTTCTCAATTGTTAATTTGAGAGTGAAAATTTGGTCAACATATCCTATACCCTCCCTAGCACCTCAGTGTTCTTCTCTTAAAACTTTGTCTACAGCATATTTAAACCTAAAAAGTATCATCATACTAAGTAATTTGCTTCCTACAGAAACCAGGCTCATGCCTTTGTAATTACAGCGCTCATTCTTATCACCTTTCTTATGTAGGGGTTTAATTGGAGTTTTCCTAAAATCACCAGCTGCTTCCCCTTTCCAAAATTTATATTTATAATCTTCAGTAGCTAATCTCTAACCTCACAATCACCATATTTAATAAATCATTTACTACGCTTTCCTACATCTGAGACATTACTATTTTCTCAATTCTTTTAATACTATCACTAATTCTTCCTCACAAAATAAATCTTGCTTCACATCCAAGGAGTCACAAACTTTTTCACAAAATCTATATCTTTTTCTGTAGATCTATCTCAGTTTAGCATATTCTCAAAATGTTCTGCCCACCTCTCTTTAGCTCTTTCTTTATCACTATTTGTGGCCCCGTTCCTATCTGCAACTGGGGCAACTTCAGATTGACTATTTCTTTTTAATTTATTAACATGCCAATACAATAATTGACTGTTATGCCGTCCGGCTGCATCTTCCAGACCTCACCCAATAAATATGAACCTCACCAGAACTCACCCAATAATTACAGACCTCATTAGACCTCACCCAATATTAACGTCAACGGAGCTCTTCCAGGAAGCTAAGCAGATAATCCAAATATATTCTAGTTCACGAAATATTCTCTTTCAAGAAATACTGTGAAGATCCAAAAGCCACGTGAAGATCATTTGACAGGACGAGCAGTGTTAATGCAGAATCATCAGTAATTCAAGCTTTTTCTTGCATATTGCATAACAAATTTCAGCCTATTCGGGGAGGTTTTTCAGCAATCGACAGACACTAAGCAAATTTCCCAAGCAAGGAAACTTTTATAGAGGACACTATGCAAAACTTTACAGCTGTCTCTGGAACTCTTCCCCCTCTCCAAGGAGGGGATTTACACCCCTAAAGTTTAAAGAATGAGGTTTAGTTTTCAACAACGTATCACTCCGACTGAAACAATTTGTCTGTATTTATCTCAGATTTTTACAGTTTTTGAAAAGTAGAGCTTGCCTGCTTTCGGCTCAAATGCCAAGTTACTTCAGCATTTAAATAGCTAAAAACTTTGGGATGGGCATTAAAAAAAGAAGGGAAAAACCAGCTTAGTTTTATTACAGACTCCGAAGATGTTGTGTCTTTCGTATGAGTCTCCGCATTAAGTTCTATGTTAATTAAGTTCTCAATGCCCCCTGAATGGAAGATGTGTGCTTCCTGGAGGCCATTTTACCCTCTTTTCCCCTGTAAATGACAAGCCTTGAACAGATAATTTATTTCATTTAGAACTTTGTTGCTGAAACCGAGAAATGTCTATAGAAATATGGTGGGTACCCTGCACAATAGTGTTAGAGAATATGAATCAAGATACTGTAGCTTGAAAATTGCCTTTTCTGGCACCCTGCCCCTTCCCCTTCCTACGATTCTTTTGCCCCTTCACACGCAATATTCAATCCCTCTTCCTCCTGCTCTCTACGTTTTAATGAAAACATATCAGAGTGTAGATACATAGATGGTGCAAGATCGTGTGATCATGTTTACCTACTGCTTCTCAAAAGAATTGACCTGAAAATGTTTTGCCAAGGGAATTTACTTACATTTTCATTAATTCTCTACTTAAACTTAAAAAAACAAAACCAAAAAAACAGGAGAAATTTTAGCGTTGAGACTAGGAGAATTGAAAATAGCAGCAGTCCACCTTATAATTATAGTAGCTGCTGTTCATTTTGTCTCTGAGCTTCTCTTTGCTTCCATGTCATTTTTTTTTGTTTTTTTGCATTTATTTAACTAACATTAAAGCCATCAGTATAATTTTCTAAAGAGTCTCTCCATAAATAAGTATTGGAATAAATTGCTGGAAAGTCGTAATATCAAAAATAAGCATACCCAAGCATTCTTTGGGGGAAAAGTTGTTACTTTGTAAATCAGAAAAGCAGCCGTTGTGTTTTGTTTCACCTGCAGTAGAGCAAAACATCGAATAAGAACAGAATTAATAGTCTAAGTTTCAGAATGATTCTGTAAGCCCCTATTAAAGATCATTCTTTTCATAATGTTTTATGTTACTTAAAGGAAATTAAACTGTATCTGAAATTTACCTGGAAGTTTTCCTTCGTTTCTTCTAGTGGAACAATTCCTTGTATCCATTGATTTCCAAGGTTACCGGATTGAGTAAACAACAATTTTGATTCAAAAAACTGTTTATTTTCTGGTTTCAGGAGGATGTTCAATGTACCTGAAAATAAAAATAAAAGTGTAAAGAAACTTAGCAACTAAGTAACATGTTTGAAATACAATTCGGCCATTATAGAGGAACTAGAATTCTCATATTTTGATTAGAGGAGCCATATAACGGAAATAACTACGGCTAACAATGGGATTTCTGAAATTAGAGAAGTGGAGAGGGCATAGCTGCATGTTGTGAACTAAAATGTACAGTTACCGCAACACTTCAGAGGAAGTGACGTCAGAGATCCAGTTTCTGTTCTTTTCAAGTGTAAATTAGCAGTCCATAGTAATTTCTGCTGGCCGTAGATTTGACGTCTCAGTTACTTATATTGGCTTTAAGTTTTTGAATCTTATGTAAGCTAAGTTATGCTCGCTTTACTCTCTAAATTTCCTCCTCACTCTTCGTGGGCACTAATATTTCTTAAGTTTAATGCTTACAAGAAAGAAATAGTAAGCTAGATAGGGTTTTTTTCTACCGCCATCTGCATTATGTAGAACGGATAATTGTTGATGTTGCTGGAGGGCCCAGCTTGAAGATCATTGCCAAAAACGGGAAAAGGGTTCATCGCAACATGAATCGAATCACCAAGGAGCAATGGCCCCGTATAGGGAAAATAGCTCATTTAAGGCAAAGGGCTTGTAGATGAATTCTAATTTTTTATATACATAAATTCACATTGTTGAAATCAAAGTCGTGCAAAGGTTTTGATGTAAAGCATTATGGGGGGCCGAATATGTCCTGAAGACCAAGCTCCACTGACTCGTGCTTGTTTAAGAATTAAACAGTAAGTGCTCTTAAATGGCCAGATGACAGTACTAAATCAAAGTACAATAAGCACAGATTTGTGACATGATGTTTGACATTCACCAGGATTAAGAGTTTTTATTTAAATAATGTTAAAGGACACAATTCTAGCCATACAACTGCCTGAAGCCTCCTGGACTTGATCCCCTAACTTCACAAATATTCCATTTTAAGACAAAGCATTCATACATTGATATTAGTAGAGCAGTGGGTATATTGGACCTTGTTGAAATTGCGATCATTTACGGATCTTGGCCAGCATAATATTGAGGCCCAGAGGTTGGCCCAAAGGCCAAGATTTCTTGCCAAATTTCATGAAAAATAATGAAATATGTTTTCAATGGCTTCACCTTTTTATTACCGTAGCTTATAAAATGTCAAATTGCTGCTCAAATTTTTGTTTTTGTATTAACATATTAGAAATTATAAATTGAGGTTACTTGTCGAATATGACACACATTTTCATTATTTTTTTCTTTAGTTTAAATCTATTCTATTCCAATATACAGGTAACAAGTTTGGCTTGGCAAAATCTTTAATTTAAGTAAAGTTTTCAATAATATGCCATTATTGATCCCTTCTTCAGTCATAGCCGTTTTCGTTTGGTTTCAGCACTATATTTTATCTAAATTAATTTTTGCGCATGTTAAGTTTTAATATGGATGTTTACTTTTTGTTAAGAAAAAAAATTGGAAATTAATCGCTAAATAGGAAAGTTTCGCACCAATTTTTCGACAAAAATTCTTCGTTCGAAAAGTCTTATCCCTGCAATGGTTCACTAAAAGAAAACTTTCAAATAAAATACTCCAGAGTAACGAAGAATAATGATGCTATATATCAGTTAACCGCAATGATTGAATTTGCAATAGGCTACTATTTGGAAACCTCTTCCAGATTACACAAGAAGAGAAAAGAGACAAAAGCACTCCATCCATCCAAAATCCAATTTTCTCCGTTCCAAGATTTTCCATTTGGTTCCCCATCCGAGGAGCAATAATGTTTCTACAAAAAAAAAACGAATACCCAGACTGTAATAAATCTGAATAAGAAATTTGACGATGAAGAAAATATTATTGGCTGTTTTCCTTGTAGTTTTTACCTATTTTTGCTAGTTCATTTGTAAATTAACAGGGGAAGTGGTGACACAAATTACAAGCTAGTAGATAACTCAAATGAAATATTCAGAAATGTAACTTTCTAGAAGAGCAAACATCCTTAAAAAAGCATTTACAACATAGTCCAGAAGGAGTAAATTGAAAGGCTTGAATTACAAAGTATTTGGACGTTTTCATAATTGATTGACAATTGGTGTGCTCAGCAAGTTTCCAGCTTCTTGTCGCACTGCTATTCTGCCGTTGCATCTTTTTTTCTTTCTTTTTTTATTTTTTTTTTAATACTCAATTCTACTTCGTACAAAATAAACTGCATAGGCTTTAAAAAAACCAGTATGATACACTGATAAATACACTGAAAAAGTAACATAGAACAAAACAGACAAAAGTATGGTCGTTAACAACTGGTCAATAAGACAGCAGCTGGTAAATATTTTAAAAGGGGAGAATAAAAATAAAAAAGGTTTTATGATCAGACATACTAGTTCTTAATAAGCATTATCTTCAATGTGGGAAACCAAAGGGGGGGGGGGGAGGTCTTTGAAACAGCCACTGATATTTAGATCTCAGGTGTTTGTCTGAAAAGAATCCCAAGGAATCCGTATCAAGGCTTAGAGTAATCTAAGTACAATTATAAGACGTAGTGAAGTACTTTTTGAACCATGGCTTACAATCAGCTATTACCTATTGCAAAAAAACCTTAACTGCTCCTTTAATTTACATATCCATTTCTATCAGAAGTAGTTATTTACAAAAAAAAATGTTGTTGATAAGAAATGTTTTAAATATTCCCATATTTAATCATTAAAAAAAAAATCTAAGTCCATATAAAAAAGCAATACCAATCGTCTTTACTAAGCATTAAATAAAAAAAAGTATTTTTTAACTGAAAATAAGGAGCAATATTAAAACTTAAATTATTCCAAATATTAGGGGTTGTCTCTTCCTCGGCCCTCGCCCTTTATGCTAAAGTCTTAAAGTTCTTTGACGATGCTTCTCATTCAAACTCAATGGCCCTTGTGTTAGAGAAGTCGATCTTTAAGAATTGTTACAAAAAGTTGGTCTTTAGCGTAAAGAACGAGAGTTGAGGAAGGGGCATCCCCCCCTCAAACACGTAACAATTTCTATTCGTTTTAAGTTTTAGTGTTTCTTTTTATTTTCAGTTGATTTTTTTTTTCTGCGGGCAAATTGCGCAATTTACAGCCCTTTCCCCAGGGACTATAGGGGCCATGTCATCCCTAAAGGCAAAGTTATTAGAACTTACAACTATGCTGAATCAAATGACATTCTAAAAATTTCGATCGGATGGCTTTGGAGGAAAAAGTGCCATAGGAGGGGCCTAGTTACTCTCTATCGTTTTGGACAATTAAAAAAGGCAGTAGAACTTTGATTTCCGTTCAAATGAACCCTCTCCCGATCTTCTAGGGCCATTGGCTCGATACGATCACCCCTGGGGAAAAACAAAAAATAAACAAACAAATAAACACCCATCTGTGAACTTTCTTCTGTCACAAAATACAAAATTCGACATTTTGTTGATAGGAGCTTGAAACCTTTACAGCAGGTTCTCTGATGTCCTGAGTCTGATGGTGTGACTTCCATTAACGGTGACTTTCGCCTGACTTTTTGGGGGGTTTCCCCTCTTTTTGAAAATCAGACAAATTTTCTCAGGCTCTTAGCTTTTGGTGGGTAATATTAAACTAAAAGAGTTTTATATATTTGGAATCAGCACAAAAATTCAATGCTATTGATGTGTCTTCTGTCATCAAAATACCCCTTTTAGGGTTTCGGTTTCTATTGGGCCAATTAGCTCTGTACAAACAGTTCGTTACCACAAACTGTTTGATCAATATAGGAACAATGAAAATTTTCTATCTAACACAAAGATTGAGTTTAAAACTTATAAAGGCAGAACAAAAGTATCTAGTCTGTCCACTGTGTTTTTGAGAGCGCTGTACAATTCTTGCTTACAATTCATTCTCCGTGATAGAGATGAAAACAAACTTTTCTTAGCCACAAATGCATACTAGAATCCAATAATAAACACACCAGCCAGCAAAAGTTAAAAACTTGTCAATTTCAAAGACGACCTTGGCTTAACAGCCGATGGTATCCCAAACCATACAAACTATGAATACATTTATTAAGAAATTAAACTCACCAAAAGAGCATTTTACGGAACAAACAAGCAACAAACTACAGGCACACACAGAAAGGCCAAGAAGAATAAAAAATGCTGGTGTAGATTTAAATGTTTCTTTTCCCGAAAAAAATTCACAAATAAGTAAATAACACTTGTGTCACGCAACCTAATATTCAGGAAAAAAGAAAATTCATAATCATAAAATCTCAAGTTGAAATTTAATTCCTATAGAGGTTCTAAGTTTACTGAGAACTCAAACATCATATGTTCTACTTCTACTATTTCTTTTACGCCACTCATACGACCCGGAGAACTTATAGTTGAAATTTAAAAGTTAAATAGATTTAAACTGCAATGGCCTTGAATTGAATGATAAGGTGGTTGACGGTTAGGAACAAAAGAAAAGCCAGCAGAGATTGATAATTTTTATGGTCATGACTTATAGTCATTTTAAACGAGTCAAACAAGAGGTCATATAGCTAACGTTTTCTTAACTTTTCTTAAGCAAACTAACTAAGAGTTATCCAAAAGTATATGTACAAGATTTAAAAGAAGTCACCAAATTCCATATGACATTTTGATAGCTAGCTTCAGTTCTATCAGGGTCAGAAGTCAGCTCTAGAATTTCAAATAATCAATAAATTGCCAATTATCTAATGAGTGATGTTGGAACTTTGACAAACCCAAATTATCCCTACTAGACCTATGCAATATTTATATCTATAAAATTAATGAACTTACTGCTGATGTCACCTTGCAAAGGTAAGAATATGCTTTTGATTCGGGAGGAAATGTTTATTTTTTTTAATTGTGTGTGTCCATGAATAAAATATATAAAAAGCTAGTGCTGCAAAGACGGGGTCAAGACACCACAATTCCACCGAAAACAAACATTTCCACAGCGATCCAGTCCCTCTCCATAGCCAATTTCAGACCAGTTTCTATTTTGAACTAAATCCCTTATAATTCTTTAACTCTCAATGAGCGGGGAGGAGGGAGGGACTCTATGTACCACGTATGAGGTAAGTATCGGCTAGCCAAACTGAACTTCCTTCGAAAGTTCGGTTTTGGCGTCGCCGTTACCCCCATACGTTGGTACATCTATTATCAAAAGCTTAGATTCCAACCGATTTGGTAGTGGGTTCATAAATCAACTAATATAAAATATTAGTTTCAAACTCAGTATAAACTACAAAACTGTCTGAACCGCAACAAAATGTTGAGCATCGGTTCGATCTTCTATTTCATGAAGATAGTGTTGTTTGGGAGTAGACTCCGAAGACCAGCCGGCAGTACTCATTATATCAGCAAGTGGTACTGATTTTGATAGCGCCCATGACGTCGTCATGGATCTTGTGTCATGTGCTTTCCTTTTTCTACACTCTTCTTTTGCTGCCTCATATGCCATAGTTATGGCCTGCTTTATCCAAGAAGAATGGTTCCAGCTGCCACCTCTCGTGGTGCTGTTTTAGAAAAGGAATGAAGAACCTTTTTCCTCCCTTTTCTGACCGCCACGTTAGCTGTTCGCTGTGCGTAGGCCGATAGTATTCTCACTGGACACAAAGCTGGATCTACATCTAGCGCGGGAAGAAGGAAAGGAGAAGGTGTCTCATGAGGCTTCCACGGTTTCGGGTCTAAAGGGAGAAACCTGAGAGTTACTGAATTATCCGAAAATTGTTCTGTACTGAAAGACAAGGCATGTATTTCACTCCTTCGACGACCCGATGCGATGGCAGTAATGAATACCGTCTTAAGAGTAACATCCTTCATTCCACAAGTCAAGAAATCGTGAAGTTCTAAAATACCTTAGAACAAGGCCACGACCCCAGGCAGGAATATCATGTTATGTCCGCGGTGACTCGTGCCAAAATTCTGTACTATTTTCGCCAAACAAGTATCTTTGCTGATATCTGTTCCTGTAGCTAGAGCTAGCGTTCTGCATATTGCTGATTTACAACCTTCTATCGTTGATGGTGCGAGGTTTTGACCAGTCTTTAGATATATCATAAATTCTGCAACTGTCTGAGTACTGGTTGCGAGAGGATTAATCTTCATTTCACTACACCAACCTACGAGCACTTGCCATTTTCCATTGAACAATTCAATGGTAGATCGTCGCTGGACCGGGCAATTGCACAGGCTGATTCTTTAGAAAAACCTCTCTTTTCGAGTCCACGCTCGATATCTTCCAGCCGTGTAAATTTAGATTCCTTAGTGCCGGGTGGCGAAGTCGACCCTGCTGGAGGAGATCTGACTAATCTCCGAGGGGTATAGGCAAGTCTACTAGCAGGTTGAGAAGATTCGTGTACCAAGCTTGGCGAGGCCCTCTCGGAGCAATTAGCATTATTTCGGCAGTTCACAGACTTTCGAACCTTCTCCAGAACCCTCGGGATCAGGGCAAATGGAGGGAAGGTATAGCTGTGTTTGTTCGACCCATCGTTGACAAGGGCATCTGCGCCGATTGCAAGAGAATCTGGAACTGGTGAGAAATATACGTCGATCTTCCAGTTCAATCGAGTCACTAATAGATCGGGTTCTGGCAGTCCATACTCTTTTGAAAGGACTCTTAAGACACTCTCGTTGAGACTCCATTCCGTGAGCAGACCTTTTTCTTCTCGTGACAGTGTGCCGGCTACTAGATTGAGTGACCCGGCGATGTGTCTTGCCCTCAAGTGAACGTTCAGGGCTATCGTAATCTCGAAGAGCTTTATGGGTTCCTCCTCTAGGAGAAAGAACGGGTTCCGCCCTCTTTGTTTATGTAATGGACTACAGTCGAGTTGTCCGTCGCTATTATGACTACCTCGTTTCTTAGCTCCTCCGCAAAGGCTTTGATTGTGTTGGCGACGGCTCTCATCTCGAGGCAATTTATATGGAGAGATTTCTCTTCTGGAGACCAAGTCTCCGAGGTGTCTTGATGTGGGTCTTCTAGATAGCCACCCCGCCCATAGGTTGAGCTGTCGGTTAATATTGTTTTGGAAACAATAGGGGGCTTGAGAGGTAGGCCTTGACTCAGCCAATCTTTGTTCAGCCACTGTGAAAATGCCTCTTTCATCTCTGTTGTAATTAGGATGTTTAAATCTATGTTGCCCCAAGACTTGTCCCACAATCTGAGCATTAGTAACTGACATTTCCTGAGATGTAGTCTGTTGAAAGGAATTGCTCTTGAGCCCACATTGATGAGTCTAATCAGCTTCATCAGTTGCCTTATTGAGGCATGCCATTTTTCCAGAGCTGCCTTGATTGCATGTATCAAGTTCTGAATCTTTTCTGGGGTTAGGTACACCCTCTTTACCTCCTAGTCTACCAGAAAACCCGAGAAATATGATCCGTCGCATAGGTTGCAATTCTGATTTCTCGCTCGCATGAACCCGAGTCTGTGCAGGAGAATCATCTGATATCTCGCTGAGCATGAACCCAAGTCTGAGCTGGAGAATCATAATGGTCTTTACATTGTTCTGTACTAATGCCTTTTGGTAATTGTGCAGAATTTATTTGTTCATGTAAGCATGCCATTGGATGGTTTGAAGATGGCCATAGCTCACGATGGCACTTTGAACTGATATATTTTGTTTTTGAAAGTGCACCCTAACCTCATTCTGTGAGTTAGGTCCTTAAAGTGGGCGGAATACATGAAATACTTTCCAGAGATAATAATTTTGAGTATGCTCTAGAAAGAATATTTGAAAGATGCTGCTGACATCTATTAACAGAATCCAAGAACTTTATCAGTTTTTGGGATAGTGTCAGGAGAGACGTTCTCTGCCTTTAACATCTTTATGACAGTACCTAACGTGAGGTCACTGTATGATAGCATGCTCAGAGTCACTCGTGTGGAAGAATCGAAGGCCAAGAATGATTTTCTGTCAACTGATATGAACTTTATGTCCTCCACTTATCCAGTCGATGGTCACAAAATCAAATTTGGGTTTATACGTGGTGCCTGTGAAGCTGAAAATGCGTCTGGACATTTGTAAGCCCTCGCTCGGTCCGGGATGCCGAAAGGGTTAAAGAAGTACTTCGTTTTGAACGATATTTTCTTCAATATTCTAAGTATATACTGTTATCCAGCTAGCATAGCATATTTGTAATTGAACGCTGGAAGTAAATTCAACTCTAATCACCAGGAAAAACTTACCACATGCCAGACCAGACCTATAGGTTAGCACTGTAGTCGTTACAATACTATGCAATGACGGTAAGTACGTCCAAGGCGTCGTGACCTTATATAATGGCAGTCTGTACTTCCAAAGCATTATGACCTTATGTAATGAGGGTCTGTATTCCCAAGGCGTTATGACCTTATGTAATGGTGGCCTGTACACCCAAGGTATTATTATCATATGTAATGCCGGTCTGTACACCCAAGGCGTTATGATCTTATTTAATGACGGTCTGTACACCCAAGGTGATTTGGCCTTATGCAATGACGTCATATACACCCAAGGTGTTTTGACCCTATGTAATGACGGTCTGTACACCCAAAGTGTTATGAACTTATGTAATGGTAGTCTGTACACCCAATGGTGTTATGACCTTGTGTAATTCCGGTCTGTACGCCCAAGGCGTTATGACCGTATATAATGACGGCCTGTATACCGTTTATGTAATGAGTAATACACTATACTATAAATATTTGGTTTAATACACCCAAATGATTAAAATACAAATAATTACAACTAAGACATAAAAATTCACTTTTGTAAAATTCTGTTTCATGATTTCTGCGTACCATCAGGATTGCCAGCTGCCAATATCTAAAAAGGGGTAAAACTGAGGAAAAGGGGGAAATTTTACTCAAAGAGTGAAAGTTCGTGCTTTCGCTCGGCCCGGTAGGTCGAGAGGATCAAAGGAATTATCACGTTCTGAGAGTGGCTTATTCTTTGTTGTTGACTGCAGTTCTTCTGAGCGCTGCTTGATGAAGTTTTCAGCATTGGGGAGAAAGGTAACGTGATAAGCTGTTTTCTCTTGAATGGCTCAATTGCTAAAACCAGCTCTGCAGCCGAGCGAGGCTGTTGGACGGTAATGGTAGGCCAGGGGCAAATGGTGTCACCCAGTAGTTCGTATACAAGGTCCAGCAACTCTGCCAAAGAGACCAAGTCATCTGTTTCGGGATTGGTGCCTAATTTTAACCAACTTTAAAATCTTTATAATTAGATGCTGGGCCTAATCTGAGCTGCAATCTCCAGACCAACTTATCCCTTGCCAGGAGGCCTATAACGCCGTAGGTGTTAGAACCTTGTGTAATGATGGTCTGTACGCCCTAGGCATTATGACCTTATGTAATGACGGCCTATACGCCCTAGGCCTTATGACCTTATGTAATAACGGTCTGTACGCCCTAGGCGTTATGGCCTTATGTTACGACGGCCTATACGTCCTAGGCGTTATGACCTTATGTAATGACGGTCTGTACGCCCTAGGCTTTATGACCTTATGTAATAACGGCCTGTACGCCCTAGGCGTTATGACCTTATGTTAATATGGCCTATACGCCCTAGGCGTTATGACCTTATGTAATGACGGCCTATACACCCTAGGCGTTATGACCTTATGTAATAACGGTCTGTACGCCCTAGGCGTTATGGCCTTATGTTACGACGGCCTATACGTCCTAGGCGTTATGACCTTATGTAATGACGGTCTGTACGCCCTAGGCGTTATGACTTTATGTAAACTTATAAAATATAAACCTATGAAAGGTATTATCCATACCCAAATACTGGATTTACCGCAGCTAAACCATTAAAATACAAATAATTATCTGGCCTACTAAACACCAGGCCTACAATAAAAGTAGATATTTATATAAATATAGATAAATATGTTAAAAATGTGTATATGTTTCTTCCTATGTAGGAAACATAGGAGAAACATATTCTGAAGTGCATCGATGCATTTTAAAAAACGCATAAGAATTTAAAATGAAAAAGGTTGCAAAGTTTACATGATATGGTTTTTCATCTTTTCAACATTTGAATTTACCACCTTAGTGGCACAAAAATGAACAAAAGAAAGACTCGTAGAACAGTCTTTTAAGGTACTAAAAATCAAATCAAAATTTGAATTTTTATATACAATATCGCAATGGTGTCCTGGATATCTTTATTGAAGAAGGTATAATCATTAGCAAACATTACACATACTCCCAAAAAGATGTTGTGAATAACTGTGCAATATACATGCTGGGAGGGTAGGAAGTTCCTCTCCTATTACACAAATATTTTGAGTATGAACTCATTTTCTTTTTTACTAATAAAAATGTTTTAAATGTTGAATTAATACCAAGAACTACCTTGGCTAGTGTCTTTCCTTGTGACCCCTTACACCACAAAATAGAAACTGGTCTGAAATTGGCTATGGAGAGGGACTGGATCGCTGTGGAAACGTTTGTTTTCGGTGGAATTGTGGTGTCTTGACCCCGTCTTTGCATTGCAAAACCGAAGAAAGCTTTTGTTAATAGATGTACCAACGTATGAGGTAATGGAGACGCCAAACGTCATCAAGCAGCCTAGTTCAAATTAAAAACGGGTAAACGAGGTGTTAAAAAAACTTTTTCACCGCCAGTAGGCTATAAACAACAGATACATATTTTAAATTGGAAAATATCTGACCGTTTTTCGAAAATGGGCCATTAAAGCATGATCAATGCTCTCCAGCAGCTGAATTCTCTAGTCTTAATTATAAAACTCCATTTAAGATTATTGGTTGTCAATACTCTGGGAAAAAAGCATAATAATTTGTTATTTTTGTACGAAATTTTCCTTTTCTCTAAAAGACTAGAAAGAAGCAAAGGAAAAGTCATTTTGGCACCGTTGGAAAATTCAAGCAGTCGCAACAAGGGGTTTTCAGAGCGCCTTGGAAAATGACTTAGGATAGCTCTATAGCAAGTGTGAGAAATCCTTCATCTTTTATATTGGGTACGATCATTTTTTTAAATACTAGCTTGATTCAGAGCAGTGGTGTATTTTTTCAAATTCAGGGGGTGGGGCGAAGTTCGAGCCAACTTTTCCAAATCACGTGGAAATGACGGTGAAAAACAAAAATTAGCCATATAGCACCATAAGGGTAAAGATGTACTAAAGAAAACTAACCCGTTTCTGAGGATGCTTGAATATTCAGGTATATCCTGGTTTTGACACAACTTTTGAAGAAAATAAATTTCAGATAAGGGGGAATGGGGTCTGGGGGGAAAACCGAGGTCTGGGAGGGCAGTTGCTCCCTGCCCCAAAACAAATTACGCCCCTGATTCAGAGAAAGCTTCTTCAAATGTTATTAGTTATGATTATTCGAAAGAAGACTTACAAAATTTTGAAAATGAAATCTACACTTTAAAACAGTGGTTCCCAAACTTTTCTTTCTCATAGACTTCTTTCGACAATTTCGCTGGTTCTGGCGGATCCCCTGCGTTTCTACCATATTCCCAAAACTCGAGGGAAAAAATGTGAAGATTAGAACTAAGAATGGAGATTTTTGTTGCGGTTGAGTTCCAACCAGAAACTAACAGTTTTTGAAAAAGAAATTTGGAATTGATTGGTTGATGACTTAATTGATTTTGCTGTTAGTGGATATCCAAAAGCGAAGTTAAGATTGCGTTTTATTGGTGCTACACCATAAATAATGTAGTTACAGATATGCAAGCTGAACCGACTCTCTTCAACTAATAACGTAGTCTACTAGAATTATTTGTAAACAGCTTACCCATTGAAGCACCATACATATGATACCAAAAAATGAAACAGGAATCCTTGCTTAGTTCAGCCTTATACAATGGAGAAAACAACCTTGCTGAGTCATTGAGTGATCTTGCACCCGAGGCTTCTAAATATACATAGTAACCTAGGAAAAAAGTGTTCAACGATTTGAGACATTTCTTAACACAAAGATAAATTGTTAAGATTAAAATTGGTAGGAACAGGATAATTACAATTGCTTATTATTTATAATTAAACCTGAATAATTCTTCAATTACCAAACGCCATCATTCTGTCTGGTCTATGGTACAATGTGTAAATTTAATTATACTACAGGTAACTGTCATGGCCGTATCCAGGAGGGGGGATCAGTTTTGCCCCCCCCCCCCCCGAAAAAAAAGACATTCTGACTCGTAAAAAAGTAAACAAAATGCATATGAAGAAATTCTGATGTGTTTTGCAACAAAAATTCTTTGACACTTCGGCAACCCAAAAAGATTTCCTTGGCAATAATCTTGATAAAACAATCTGATTTTTATCTTAAGAACTTTAATATTAATTTTGATATTAGCTGTTTGTATTTTTCATTTATATGAAAAAAATCTTTATTAGATTTGTTACAATTTCCTATTCAACGATGTGGATCAATGGTAATAGGCTATAAAATTTTAACCATTCTGCCTTGGTTTTTTTTTTTTTTTCAATGGACCTTCATTTTTTTTCAATTATGGACCGAGTCAATAACCTTGATTCATATCTTCAGTATACCCTCAACTTCAAGGCGGTTAAACATTCATCTCAAAATGAAGATTTTATTGTCGGGAAAATTATATTTATTTGCAAATTTAGAGTTTCCTGCTGATACGCACAAGACCTTTGCTTAAATTGTTCTATAACCAGTGCTTATTCAAACAAAGCAATTTAACTCTGTCAGACAATTAGGTTAAAAATCCAAGTTCTTTAAGACGAAAGTAAGAAAGATCGTTATTACTTAAAATTACCATAGACTATCCTAAATATTAGCTCATCCCCTGGTTATAAATCCAAAACTTATCGAGTTTATATTTCAGAATACACTAACCTCAGCCGAATGCGTGTCTCATAGTACTATGCGTTATGATGTTCGGCCCAACATAGCTCGCGGTTATTGCTCTGCAATGTAATTAAACAATTTTTTTTACTGAAAGTAAGGAGCAACATTAATACTTAAAACAAAAAGAAATTATTCAGTATGTGAGGGGGGTTGCCCCCTCCTCAATACCTCATTCTGTACGCTAAAGTTTGGCTTTTTGCCCCAATTCTTTAAGGACGACTCCTGAAACACAGGGGTGGGTATTCAAGTTAAAATTCATTTCTTTGATGTACCTATTGTTATCAAGGCTCAGTTTCTTAGAGTTTCGGCCACTGTTAAGCCGCATCGCTCCTTACTTACAGTTCGTTGTCACGAACTGTTTGAAATGGCAGGAACCACAGACACTCAAGCTTCTCCCTCTTTAAAATAGATAACACAGTTAAAAGTTTGTTTTAACGAGGCTTTTTTCCATTTAAAAAAAAATAGGTTCAAACATTTCCATTTTTGAACCCTTGAAAATTTCCAGGGAGGCGCTTGAAAAACCAAAAAATGTAAATTTTCTGTTTTTTAACTATCTAGTTTATCAAAAGGAGGGGCTCATGATCTGGGACTGATCGATCTGCGTTTGTAAGCATGTAATAACAATTCAAGACAATAATACTGTATTTTAGTATACAATAATCAAACAGGTCGTGGTAACGAACTGTAAGTAAGGAGCGGCCCGGCTCAAAGGTAACCGAAAGTCTAAAAAACGGAATTTTGATACCAATAGATACATCAAAAGAATCAGATTTTAATGCTGATTTCAAGTTTAGTCTTACCCATCAAAAGTTGAGCGCCTGAGAAAATTTGGCTGATTTTCGGAAAAAGGGGGAAAAACCCCCTAAAAGTTATAGAACCTTAATGAAAATCACATCATCATATTCAGTGTATAAGAGAACCCTACTGTAGAATTTTCAAGCACCTATCTACAAAAATGTGGAGTTTTGCATTTTTTGCCAGAAGAAAGATCACGGATGCGTGTTTATTTGTTTTTTTTTTCTTTTCCCCAGGGGTGATCGTATTGACCCAGTGGTCCTAGAATATCATAAGAGGGCTCATTGGAATGGAAATTAAAAGTTCTAGTGTGATTTTAAGTGACCAAAAATTCAGGGCAACTAGGCCCCCTCCCACGCTCATTTTTTCCCAAAGTCACCCGATCAAAATTTTGAGATAGCCATTTTGTTCAGCATGGTCGAAAATATGATAACTATGTCTTTTAGGATGACTTAGTCCCCCGAAGTCCCCGGGGGGAGGGCTGAAAGTTATGAACTTTACCCAATGCTAACATATAGTATTGGTTATTGGGAAGTATACAGACGCTTTCAGGGGGAATCTTTTCTTGTAGGTGGGGGGGGGATGGTTCGGGGGCTATATGGGAGTATCTTTCCATGAAGGAAGTTTTCATGGGGGAAGGGACATTGCTATGAAGGGGGCGCCGGATTTCCCATCGTTATTAAAGAAAAAGATCAGAAATTAAATAAATAAAAAAAAGTTTTTCAACTGAAAGTAAGGAGCAACATCAAAACTTAAAACGAACAGAAATATTACGTATATGATTGGGTTCACCCCCTAGTCAACACCTCGCTGTTTAAGCCAAAGATTTTTTAATACTTTCATAAGAGCTATTTATTCTAATTAGCGGCCTTTGTGATTAAGGGGTCATTTTTAAAGAATAGGGACAAAATTCAAACTTTAGCTTAAAGAGCAAGGTATTGACTAGGGGCGAACCCCCTAATATACGTATTAAAAATCTATGAATATAGAAGTTCGTTACGTAAGTTAATTCGAAAGTCACGTATATTTATTACTAATAAAAACGTTCGTAAATAAAATTAAACAAGTTTCGAGAAAGCAATTTAACCAAATAAAAGTAAAATTAATATGCAAATTTTGTTTTAATTATTCGTGTACGGTGACCCAAAACCAAAACCTGCGTTAATTCAAAAACCTTCGAAAATTAAACAAAAAAAAACAAAATTTTTTTTAACTGAAAGTAAGGAACGACGTTAAAACTTAAAACGAACAGAAATTATTCCGTATATGAAAGGGGCTGTCCCCTCCTCAACGCCTCGCTCTTTACGCTAATTTTTTACTTTCTCACAACTTTATTTTTGTTAAACAATAAAAAACTTTAGCGTAAAGAGCGAGGCATTGAGGAGGGGACAGCCCCTTTCATATACGGAATAATTTCTGTTCGTTTTAACTTTTAACGTCGTTCCTTACTTTCAGTTAAAAAAACTTGTTTTTTTATTTAAAATTGTATAAAATTCAATAATACTGTATTATAGAACTTTAGATGATCAAGAGAAGTAATATTATTCCAATAAATGAACTGAAAATGTACATAATTTTTGGCCTTCTATAGGCCTTAAGGCCTTCTAATTTTGGCTTTAGCCTTTATTAGGCCTTAAGCTATACTAACCCCAATTATGTTATAGCTTTGAATATAGACGAAAATTGACCGACCATTTCATTATAACCACCTTATTTTATTTTATTTTGTTTAACTGCTTGTTTGTTTAAATAAATGCATTTTGAGTTCACTTATTAAAAAGAGATCTAATTTGCTATTTAAAATATAATAACAAAATTATGGCTTCAGGAAACAATAAAACCAGATTTGTTTCTGGGAGAGGCTCTCTTGGTTCCGAAGCTTTGGTTGAGGTACCTTCGTGACCTGAAATTTTGAGCAGATCAACATAAGAAAAATACATTTCACACTAAGAATCAATACAACCATATTTCTCTGCAAACTTTCATTGCCCTCAATAAGCTCGCATTCCTCCTACTAAGTCAAAATCTAAGATCTTCTTGATCTCCTCGTTCAAATTTTTTCAAAGTTTCAGCTGAGTCACTTAAGCCGTCAATATACACCCTTAGCTATACCCAAGATAATACAAATACATTTTTTTGACAACCTGAATGCACATAGTGTCTTTGGTTTAGTTCAGCATCTCTTAATAATTTAAGCTTAATATCTTTAGCCGTTTCCAAGATACACTAGATACTCCCTTTTGACCACCTGGCTGCATATAGCATCTTTTTAATTTTGTTAAGCAAGCCCCTCAACATGTCCTGACAGTAGTAACTTAACATCCTCAGCCATTCTTGAGATATGGGAGATACGTCTTTTGGACAACCTGGATGCAAATAGTGTCTTTTGACTTAGTTCAACACCCTCCTTAACATTCCCTGGAAGTTTGAACTGAATATCCTTAGCCGTCCTGAGATATTTAAGATGCACCCTTTTGACAACCTGGATGAACAAAATTACTGTCTTAAAATCTTTATTGGATCTGAGGAGAAGATGACACCTAAGACGATATCACCTAAGGCGATTTTGATCAAGATAGTACAAAGGGCAAATACCTTCCAGGGGTTGGCACAACCCCCACAGCTCCGTGGCAAGTGCTGTAAGTAATGCAGGTTGTCCATTGTTTACATTTAAGCCGTTTTTTTTTTTTTTTTAGAAAGGGGGCATGTCTGATCTTGGCTCTTCAAAAAGGCTCAGGATATTAACACGAAATTTAAGGAAATGTTGAAAGGGATATCGAACATTTTTGCGTCATTTGCACTTCACTAAAAAAAAAAAAAAAAAATTCATTAGTTCTATACTGTCATCTGATGACTTGAACATTACTGTAGAGGCTTCAAGCCCCTATATGCAAAAACTTAGAATTTCGTATTTTTTTGCCAGAAGAAAGATCACGGGTACGCGTTGTTTTTTTTCTAGGGGTGATTGTACCGAGCCAGTGATCCTAGAAGATCGGAAGAGAGCTCATTTGATTGGAAATCAAAAGTTCTAGTGCCCTTTTTAAGTAACCAGAATAATTGAAGGGCAACTAGCCTTTCTCCCACGCCCCTTTTTTCCCCAAAGACATCCGATCAAAACTTTTAGAAAGCCATTTGATTCAGCGTAGTTGAAACGTCCAATAAATACTCCTGGATATGACAGGACCCCCCATAGTCCCTGGGAAAAGGGCTGTAAGTTTTGCAATTTGCGCTTTGTTCAAGTACAGTATTTGTAATGGAGGAATAAACATATTTTTGAGGAGGAGGGGGAATATTCCATAGGGAGAATTTTCCGCGAGGAGTTTCTACGGTGAAATTTTACGCAGGGAGGGGGAAAAGATTTCCTAGTATGATTTAAAAACGGTCAGAAATTAAACAAAAAAAAACTTTTTTCAGCTGAAAGTAAAAAACCAACACCAATAGCACGAGAATAATGAGAGAGGGTTCATTCACACGTAAACTGAAGGCTATAGTCTCCTTTTAAGTAGTGA
Organism: Artemia sinica; assembly: GCA_027921565.1. Taxonomy (NCBI): domain Eukaryota; kingdom Metazoa; phylum Arthropoda; class Branchiopoda; order Anostraca; family Artemiidae; genus Artemia; species Artemia sinica. The sequence continues at coordinate 25,074,886 of CM051268.1, forward strand.
AGGCGATTGTGCCACAGCAAAGTGATATTTTCTGCCAATCTGTGGCGAAAAACATCAATTTTGGTATATAGATCAACAAAATTCTATCAAGCGACATTTCTGGAATAGCCACTCAATTTAAATTACCAAGTCTGTCTATTGAGTTTTCCAGTTTCAGATGCCATAAGGTCGTACGTTGGCGCACTCGTTTCCAAAGATGTGCGCAGTCCGTACAAAATAAACGGTTAAAATAAACTTAATTCATTTGAGGTTTTATAATATTATATACAATGGTGCATAATTCTGCATCAGCTATTATAGAGAAGGGTGGTGGATATTGCTCCGGGTTTAGGGGCATCTGCAGCTTCAAAATATACATTTTTATGTCCAAATTTTCTCATTTTCAGTAAACCTTCAGATAGATGTAGTAAGAAGGGTGGGGTTGAATTTAGTCCCTAATGTTCTTTCATTCCAAGGAATATTTTTAGTCTAAATCTGTAATATGAGAGCTCCCGGTAGACGGCTCTCCCCTTAGACGGCTCTTCCCTATATACAGATCTATAGAAATATTTTTAGTGTAACAAAAAAGAGTTTATTCATATGCTTACCTGCACAAAAGGGGGAGATGTACGGGAATTTCTGTAAAACAAAAATTGTTGGAAAAGCCCCACTTGTAAACCGTTGAAATGATGACCCCAAAATCCTTTTTGATTTTTTCAGACCTGTCTGAGATATCTGAAGGGTGTTCTTTTAAAGTGATTATCATTTCACGGATTAGGCAAGATATTTAGAAAGTACTCTGTTCAAAATACATATAGTTTTCAATAAAACGAAAATGACGCAATAGGCTTTAGACTTTTACGGCTAGGCAAGGCCGTACCAGAGACGGATTAGGGGGCTTTGAACCCCCCTCCCCCGAAATGTTTGTTTTGACTCATAAAAACGTAACAAAAATGAATATAAACAAATTTGTATGCGTTTTTTGAGGGTTTTTTGTGTAAACCCCTCCACCCCGAAAAAAATCTTTGAGTAAAATCGAAAAAAATCCTGAGTACGGCCTTGGGGCTAGAGAAAGGAGAAGGTGGTTCAAGGTTCAAGGTTTCAAGGTTCAAGGTTTAATTTTAAAATATCTGTACAAAATAGACATAAATACAGGGTAAACGCCGGAGACACAAGGTCGAATGACAAAAACCCGGTACATTAAACGGAATAACCTGTTTAACAACAAAATAATAAATAAGAGTTATTCCATGACTCACCAATAGACGGACACCCACCCCACAAACCCACCGACACCGGGCAAAGATCAACCGAAAATACCAATAAAAAAAAAAAAAAAAAAAAAAACCAACGGGCGAATAAGGGTAACCGATAACCGGCATCTCACAGGGCAAAACAACCAACAAAACAATAATATCAAATGTACCCAGATTTTCAATATATTATTAATTCTTAAAATTATTTATAAGGATAGAATGAAGTTGCTTTTTTATATTTGGAAGAGATTTGCTGCAATCAATAAATGGTAGATGAAGACACCATGAACCCGTGATTGAAAATAAGGGCGAGAACCGTGATCTCTCTGTGCTTAATTTTAGGTGCTGAATGTTCCATTTATGTCGGGTTTCATAAGAATGGGCATGTTGCACAGGGAAAAAATTATTCGAACGAAAGTACGTAGGTAGTTCCGACCGGTCATATTTTACCTTAAATAAAAAAGAATTGAGGGTGAATATCTGTGAAACAGGCAAAATATTAGTTAGAAGATATAGAGTTTCAGTTTTACTCTTATTAGGATACGAAGACGGTGATGGTAAATATTTCTTTAAAATTAGAAGAGCCCGGTTTTGAAGAATTTGTATCGGTTTCACATGACATCTGAATGTTGCCAAATATATCAGAGGACAATACGTAAGATGGGAATGAACCAACGCAAAATAAATTAGACGTAGGATTTCATATGGAAATAAATGCTGAAACCTTCGCATTATAACCAACCCCCTGAGCAACTTTAACCCGTAATCTATTACAATGTTCTTTATATGACAGATTTTCATCAATAATAATACCCAGATACCGGAACGAAGTAACCCTTTGAATTTGAATATTTGTAGCATGATCAAATATAGTTGAAATTCCTTGAGCATTCTGCCCAATTCTACTATAAATGATAAATTTGGTTTTTGATGCATTAAGTGACAAACGATTAGCTTTTAGCCATACAAGAAGTTGAGAAAATACGATTTGCAGCTTCTCATTGAGATCCTCTTCCGAATATCCAGTAAGTGATGATCCGGTATCATCAGCGAAAAGAACATTCAGACCAAGGTTTTCTGTCGCTGATGGAAGGTCATTTATATATATTAAAAAAAGCAGTGGTCCCAGGATTGAGCCTTGCGGGACACCAATATTTGACAACAGACATGGATCCGAAACTGTGCCGTTGATCATAGTCACTTGGGAGCGACGACTTAGGTAAGATGCGAATAAAATCGTGCGCTGGTCCTCGTATTCCACCGTGGTTTAATTTATACAACAATATTTCATGGCCTTAACGAATCAAAGGCCTTCTCAAGGTCCAAAAATATACTCGCCGGGATCCATTTTTTGTCCAGACACTCGTGAATAAATTGTACCATAGTTAATATAGCATCCTGCGTACTATGCTCTTTTCTAAATCCATATTGAGTTTTTGAAAAATAATCTTTTGAACAGAGAAAATTATACATTCGATTATAAAAACAACGCTCCATTACTTTAGAAAAACCCGAAAGAATAGAAATGGGTCTATAATTTGAGCAATTAGTCCGGTCACCACTTTATATAGTGGTAACACTTTCGCTTTTTTAAAAGAATCCGGAAAAGTTCCAGATCTAAATGACAGATTTATTAAATGGACACATAACTTTATTAATACTAGGAAAAATGGCTTTAACAATATTGGTCGACGACTCATCAATCCCCGGGGAATTTCCATTATTTAAAAGCTTAACAACCTTAGCAAGCTCTTCTTGTGTTACCGGAGTTAAAAACATAGAATTCTCAGAAGGACTTCCTAGGTACTTAGGATAATTACATTGCCCATGGGACATATTATGTTGGAGCTTATTAGCTATTGACTGCCCGATTGACACGAAATGAAAATTTATATAATTTGCCATTTCTAGTTCCCTTTCAATTGTATTACCATGGGCATCCCGTATTTTTGATGGTGAAGAAGACGTCCGCGATCGATTTAAACATGAGTTGATTAGTTCCCAAGTTTCTTTGGGGACTTACTTACTTCATTAAAAGAATCGAAATAAAATTTCATTTTAGCATTGCGTATTATTTTTGAAAGTAGGTTTTTATAAGTTTTGAAGGTTCTTCTATTTTCTTCACTTTCGAAAGATATTAAAGTTTTATAGAGATTGTTTTTATGTTTTATTGATGTCAAAAGGGCTGGCGATATCCATGGTTGGATGGGTTGATTATATTTCTGTTTTCTTTTTTTTACTCTTGGGCACGACTCATCAAGGTGCAGCATGAAATCCCTCTAAAAAATAATCCGTCGCAGAGTTTATTTCCTCAGCATTAAATACAGGAGACCAATCAGTTAAATTCAGTTTATCCTTTAAACATACTAGATTTTTTTTATTAATAATCCGGGTTGCTGTTTCTGGTGATTTTATTTTATGAATCTGGTATCTCACATCAGAAATTAAAAAAAATGATCAGAAAATCCGTCAGAACAACCTGTGAAGACGTGGCTGGTGTTGTTAAAAATATGTTGTCAATGAGAGTTGCACTAGTCGATGCAACACGCGTTGGAATTGTACACGAAGGAATTAGGGAATTCGATGACATTAATGTAATAATTCTGTTGTATGGGTATTTTCATTAAATTCTAGTAGATTTATATTAAAATCCCCCATAACCACAACATCCTTATCATCCAAAGATGCTAGTAAAGACTCCAGAGATTGCAAAAAAAGCGGTATTGGGGCCGACGGGGGCTTATACACAACACAAACTTGAATTTTTTTAGTCCCAAGCCGACATTCAACCGCCAGTATTTCACACACTTTTTCAACATTATATTTTTCCAGTCTGGCAGTCGCTCAAACTGCGCTCCATCATTCAAAAATAACCCAAGACCACCTTTTCATGACTAGACGATTCTTATCAACGAATTTATATCCCGGGATTTTCACATTATAATGTGTCTTATCATTAATAAATGTTTCACAAATCCCCAAAATGTCAATTTGATTTGCTGGCAATAAATTTGTTAGTTCATCAATAGAACTCATGAGTCCTTGTACATTCACAAATCCCATTCGCAATGAATTATCTTCAAGTCTGTTTATTTCATCAGGAGAAAACGTACGATGACGGTTTTATTTTAGAAAAAGTGTTATTTTCTCTTTGACCGAATACATGAAAAGTTTCAGAAAGTAAAGATAGGTTAAGGGGTTTCCCCTCCAAAGCCACCAGTCTATCGGTCCCCCCCGCACCCGCAAACTTTAAAGTCAACTAAGTAATAATCGAAAGATCCCACCCCGCGCCAGTAAGCCCACGTGATAAGGAGCCCGTACCACTGCCGAGTCATGAAAACCAACTATGCTTATCATCCTTCGAGAAGACCCAAGTTGAGAAGGTATAAGTAGAACAGAAATAACTGGGGAAGAAATAATCAAAATAAACTTGAACCGAGCTAGCCTAAATAACACATCAACATAAAAAATCAACATATCTCAAACACAAAAACGAAACAATTATCAATCTAGAGCGGGATTGATCTAACATCATACACTAGTCGCCTTTAATATTTCTTATGCTTTTGCCCACTGCGAATCAGAATCCGATTTATACTCTAGCCAGAGTTTAGCCCCTTTTTGTTTCACTCGTGTGAGTTGAGCGGATCCATTCTCACGCATTTCCTTACCCTTAGTCAGTAACTCGTTTCTAATAGAGTTTAATTTGGGTGGCAAGTCCGTGCAAATCCGGACCCCAGTTCCTTTCAGCTTTGATATTGAACTGAAGATTGATAGAATATCTTTTTCTGTCGACACTGTTACAAAAACTGGAGGGGTGTACGGCTTACGGCTAGACACATTTGACTTCTGAGGCACTCGGTAGCACTGTGATAATCGGATTTTTATCCGTGATTTCCATTTTTTGATGTCAGTAACGTAGACACATTCGTGAGAACTGACTGTGGTTTTTCTCTTTCGGTAATCCGAAGATGATTAAGTTGAGTTTTCGGTCTTTAACTTCGATTTCCAGCAGTTTCGTTTCGATTGTATCAAACTTTGACTTTTGCTCCTCAAGCTGGCCTTCTAGACTAGCAATCTTCGCATCACGAGACTTCGATTCATTTTTCAAAGTCTGAACCTCATCCGAAATCGAGGACAGTGTTAACAGCAAACTCTTTTTGTTGGTTAATTATGAGATCTAGTTTCTTTCCCAGTGCCTTCATTGCATCATCAAAAGTTTTCTGGCTGACTGACGACATATTTCTTTAGCTATAAAATCCGCTCTCAGGTGAGATTTATGTTTTCATTTAGAATTTCATTAAATACAGACTTACTGGCAAGTATCCAAGCAGTATCCAAATGACAGAGTCTAAGACCGGTATAACTAGTCAATTAAGTTCCACTCGTTGAATGATAGATCGCTATGTCTCTAATTAAGAGATTCTGACGTCACAGCTATAACAATTCACTAATACACAGTAGTGGTCAAACTTGTTATTTACGCAAGCTAAGCTGTTGAGATTTTAAGCATGTGTTTTATCCGACTGAATTGAAACTTATTTAGCTGTTAACTCTATGAACTCTAATTCAATACTGACATATTCAATACAGGAGTGGCAATAGCCAAACTCCTGTTTGTAGTAACTTTGTTCGTTTTAATTTTGACTTGAATATCCAATTTAATTTTTACCTGTTTTGAGGTATATTTATTCATCTATATTTGTACTTTCATCTATGTTTGCTATAATGGCTTATTTTAATTTTTGTTCGTTTTGGGTTTCATTTATGATTTAATAGTAATTTCTGGTCGTTTCGAGTTTAAATTATTATAGGAATTTATTTCTGCTGATATTAAATGCAATATGGCTCTTTACTTTTGTTTGGAAAACTTCTTTTTGGGAATTTTTTAATTAATTATAAGTAAGGCAAAAGCTACTTCGTGACAGAATTAGTTAGCGAGAACCTAACTTTAAGATGTTCTTTTTCTCACACTTATAATTTACAACAGTATGATCCTAATGAATAAACGAAACTTATTGATTTTTTTGTCTTTTTATATCATAAGATTAAATAGCTTTGCCCCTTTCATATAAGGAATAATTTCTGTTCGTTTTAAGTTTTAACGTCGTTCCTTACTTTCATTTAAAAAAAAACTTGTTTTTTTATTTAATTTTTGAACGTTTTTGAGTTAATGCAGATTTTGATCGTGGCTCACCGTACATGAATAATTAAACAAAATTTGCATATTAATTTTACTGTTTATTTGGTTAAATGGCTTTCTCGAAACTTGTTTGATTTTATTTACAAACGTTTTTATTAGTAATAAACATACGTAAAATACGAATTAACTTACGTAACGAACTTCTATATTCATATATTTTTAATACGTATATTAGGGGGTTTGACCCCTAGTCAATACCTTGCTCTTTAAGCTAAAGTTCGAATTTTGTTCCAATTCTTTAAAAATGACCGCTTAATCACAAGGGCCGTTAATTAGAATAAATAGCTACTTATGAAAGTACTAAAAAATCTTTGGCTTAAAGAGAGAGGTATTGACTAGGGGGTGAACCCAATCATATATGTAATATTTTTTTGTTCGTTTTAAGTTTTGATGTTGCAGCTGTTGCAGTTGAAAAAATTGTTTTTTTATATTTAATTTCTGATCTTTTTTTAAATAATGCTGGGAAATCCGGCGTCCCCTTCATAGCAAACGTCCCTTCCCCCATGAAAACTTCCTTCATGGAAAGATCCTCCCACATAACCTCCGACCCAACCCCCCCCCCCACTACCAGAAAAAATCCCCCCTGAAAACGTCTGTATACTTCCCAATAACCAATGCTATATGTTAACATTGGGTAAAGTTCGTAACTTTCAGCCCTCCCCCCGGAAACTTCAGGGGATTAAGTCATCCTGAAAGACATAATTATCATATTTTCGAACATGCTGAACAAAATGGCTATCTCAAAATTTGATCGGGTGACTTTGGAAAAAAATGAGCGTGGGAGGGGGCCTAGTTGCCCTCCATTTTTTTCGGTCACTTCAAAAGGGCACTAGAACTTTTAATTTCCATTCCAATGAGCCCTCTTATGATATTCTAGGACTACTGGGTCGATACGATCACCCCTGGAAAAAAAAAACAAATAAACACGCATCCGTGATCTTTCTTCTGGCAAAAAAATGCAAAATTCCATATCTTTGTAGATAGGAGCTTGAAACCTCTACAATAGGGTTCTCTGATACGCTGAATATGATGGTGTGATTTCATTAAGGTTCTATAACTTTTAGGGGGTCTTTCCCCCTTTTTTCGAAAATCAGCCAAATTTCCTCAGGCGCTTAACTTTTGATGGGTAGGACTAAACTTGAATGCAACTTATATATTTGAAATCAGCATTAAAATCTGATTCTTTGATGTATCTATTGGTATCAAAATTCCGTTTTTTAGAGTTTCGGTTACCATTGAGCCGGGTCGCTCCTTACTTACAGTTCGTTACCACGAACTGTTTGACAAAAAATACAAAATTCCACATTTTTGCCGATAGGAGCTTGAAACTTCTTCAATAGGGTTCTCTGATACGCTGAATCCGATGGTGTGATTTAAAGTTCTTATTAAAGTTCTATGACTTTAGGGGGTGTTTCCCCCTTTTTTTGAAAATAAGTCAAATTTTCTCGGGTGCATAACTTTTAATGGGGTAAGACTAAACTTGATGAAACTTATATATTTGAAATCAGCATAAAAATATGATTCTTCTGATGTATCTATTGGTATCAAAATTCCGTTTTTAGAGTTTCGGTTACTATTGATAGTTCGTTACCACGAACTGTTTGATGACAAAAATCCATTAATAATACCTGCGTGGCCTTCACCAAAAGTATGATCAAAACTTGGTCCTGTACCGATATGACCAGATGGCGTTGAGAACTGTTGCCTCTCCCAGTCCTATCTTATGTCCAGTATCCTGAGGTCCATGAGCAAAAATCAGTTTCAAAAATCACATGATGTTGGAGCCAATTCATCAAGGACCGCTAATTAAAAAGTACAATTAACTTCATTTTCTAAAATACATAATTAATTAATAAATAAACCACACATACAAAAAGCACAAAGTCCAAGGATCAATAAAAAAGAAGATAAGACAAGAAACAGGATAAATTAATGAAAAAAATAAGTCAGAAGATGGTGTGGGGGTAGGCGCGTAGTACAACCCCCGTTCAGCCCTTTTCGTCACAACATATTAACTCAACACTAGTTCAACTCAATCTCCATTCAACTCAACCCCCGTTTAACTTAACCCTGAAATAAACTCTACCTCCATTCACCTAAACCTTATTCAACTCAGCCCCTTTACATTCTAACCTCAATCGAGCTCAACCGCTATTTAACTCAACCCCATGCAACTCAGCCCCCATTCTATTCAACCCCTGAAAATGAAACTCTGTTGAAACTAACCCTAATGCAACTGAACACCATTCAATTCCATCCCATTCAGTAGATTTTCCATTGCTGACCTCACATAAAAGAAGCATGCTAGTAAAACAAAAGTAGTAAAAGTAATTTCTTATTTTAAATTCTTTCAAAACATCGTAATCACTTTTCTGAAAAGGCACACCCTCTCCTGATGGTATCAGATATAGCCTAAGTAACATAATTCTCCGTTTTTTAATATCATGATACGTCAAGTCTTATTGCTTAACCGGTTTTATCGAATTCTTGGCCCGATGAAAAGTGTTCCGCCAAGAGACTTGAATGCAATTGTTGGATATAAATATTATTCGAAATGATTTTAAAATGTGTATAACAATGAGAGGAAACATCAAGGCCGTATCAAGGGGGGGGGGGATGGTTAGGGGGTTTGACCCCCCCCCCCCCCGAAATGTTTGTCTGACTCGTAAAAGCGTAACAAAAATGGATATAAAAAAAACTTTATATGCGTTTTATGATTTTTTTTGTGTACCCCCCCCCCCGAATTTTTTTTTTAGTAAAACCACCTCCGAAAAAAAAATCCTGGGTACGGCCTTGGGAAACACAATAATCAGAAATAGAAACATGCTGCAGTCATAAAGTAAGGATTTCATTGTTTTAATGCTTTGTTCTAGCTTTTTTTATACGTCCGAGGCCTATACCTGGGACCATAGGAGAGGGGGAACATTGTCAGAAAACCAACTATTGATATTTGGAAAGAGTATAAAATAAGAAAGCCAGCGGTACTACTTTCATTTTATTAACATCTTTATTTTCAATGTGGTCAACCACAGTAAATTTAAACCCCATTCAAGCACATTTAACCTGTTGCAGGAGTTGAATTGAATTGGGGTTTAGTTGGATGCTGGGATACCAAATGGATACTTTTAGTGGCTTTTGGACACTTTTTCACTCTGAGGGACACCAACAAAAAATAAGAAAAATAAAATCAAATAATCTACCAAGCGTGAAACTACCACAAATCACATCGATAAATAAATGAAACCCAAAACGAACAGAAATTACAATAAACAACCGAGTCAAACTCAAAATGAGCAGAAATTGAAATAAGTTGGGCTCAAAACCCCTATGCCTTCCCAAGGCCAGAACATAATTTGCACTTTACTGAAAAAATATAAATGTTTTTTCTTTTATAACTTTAATAAATCAAATAATATTAACATTTTGATTACTAAATATCAGTATATGTATATTAAACTGACAATGCACATTCATTTGTATTTTTTTCAGTAAAGTGCAAATTATGTTGAATACATAATTTAATACATAATTCATACATAATTTCATACATACATAGTTTCCTTAAATACATAATTTCCAGAACTTTCAATAACGTTGAACAAAATGGCTTTATTTAAACTTTGATTGAATGTTTTTGCGGAAATAGTGGGCGTGAGAGGGGGGTTAATTACTCTCCACTCACTTTCGACTATTAAAAAGGGCAATTTCAATTTCCAATCAAAAGAGCCCTTTTTGAAATTTCTACAACAACTTTCTATATAAACCTTATATGCCCCCAGGGCATAACTTACAACCCTTGTACTGAGGGGTCTGAGGGGGTTATCATCCTAAAAGACCTAATTTCCAGAACTTTCAACTCCGTTGAACAAAAAAGATATCTCAAAATTTTGATTGTATGTGTTTGGTAAAATGACGGGCATGAGAGGGGGGTAGTTGCCCTTCAATCACTTTCTACTATTATAAAGGGCACTAGCCCTTTCAATTTCCAATTGAATGAGTCCTTTTTGAAGTTTCTACAACATCGCTTTCTATAAAAACGTTATTTCCCCCCCCCGGCAAAACTTACAACCCTGCCCTGAGGGCTGTGGGGGGAGGGATTGTCATCCTTAAAGGACTAATTTCCAAAACTTTCAACTACGTTGAATAAAATGGCTATCTCAAAACTACTAATGGATGTGTTTGGGGAAAAGGTGGGCATGAGAGGGGGTCTAGTTACCCTCCAATCACTTTCGACTATTAAAAAGGGCACTAGCCCTTTGAATTTCCAATCGAATGAGCCTTTTTTGAAGTTTCTACGACAACGATTTCTATAAAAACCTTATATGTCCCCAGGGCATAAGTTACAGCCCTTGCCCTGAGGGCTATGGGGGAGTGTCCTCCTCAAAAAAATTTCTATCTAGAAATCAACTACGCTGAACACAATGGCTATCTCAAAATTTTGATGGATGTGTTTCGGGAAATGGTGGGCGTGGAAGGTGTTAGTTGCCTTCCAATAACTTTCGACTATTAAAAAGGACACAAGCCACTCCAATTTCCAATTGAATGAGCCCTTTTCGAAGTTTCTACGACAACTTCTTCGATACGAAGTGCCCTGGTCTAAAGAAAAAAAAATAATATATAATACATTTTGCCAACATCGTTCTTATATGCCCCCAGGGCATACCTTAAAATCCTTGCCCTGAGGGTTGTGGGGGAGTGTCCTCCTCAAAATATATTTTCTATCTGGAAATCAACTACGCTGAACAAAATGGCTAACTCAAAATTTTGATTGGATGTGTTTGGGGAAATGGTGGGCGTGGAAGGTGTTAGTTGCCTTCCAATAACTTTCGACTATTAAAAAGGGCACAAGCCATTTCAATTTCCAATCGAATGAACCCTTTTCGAAGTTTCTAAGACAACTCCTTCGATACAAAGTGCCCTGGAATGGAAGAAAAAAAAATTAATAATAATACACTGTACCAACATCACTCTTTACTTAGGCAGCGCGATTGCGCTGCCTATGATATGACTGCTTTTAATTTGTTCTGTACTTTTAAGCTTTGGTAACGTCTTGGGGATTTTTCTTAGATGTTTTTGCGCCTTGCGCGAACACCGGACCGGAACACGACGGAAGAAATAAACCGAAGCTTATTATTCGAAAGAAGAATAGTCAATAGTGTTTGTTTTATCCATTTCAATCAGTGGACAGTACTTACACCACAATTGATTGATTAATATACGGTAAGAAATCAAGTTGTTGTTATCAGGGGTAGCTAATCTACACCGTTACTAATAAAATCAATTTCTGCTAAGTAAATAAAATGAGAAGAAGCAGGTTTGAATAAAATGAAAATTATGTTTCGATTTCCCCAAATTTATTTTACCTTCCTTTTGGAGTTCTTCTGGTCCTTTTTCGATTGATTGTCATCCTAGATCGCCTAGTTGCTTCTCTTTTGCCGCATGGTGAACTTTTAAAAAGGTATGGTGTACTTCTGTCATTGTGAGGCTGGAAAGAAGAAGTGAATGGCCATTCCTGCTGGCGCGTTCCGCGTAAATCCCTGTGGCGTCTAGCCGTGTGCATATGGCTATTATTACACTGCTGTCATAGAAAGAAAGGAGTTTCGCAGAAAAACTGTGTTGCAGCTTCATTTTATTTGAAGCCGCTAGCGAATGCTTCTGTGTTATATTCTATACTTTCAGCTGTGATTTTTTGTCGAACGCTGGTCACCAAATTCTATCGAGTATAACCCAAGCGAATTTATTTCAATCGGTCTTGTCTTCTCACTTTTGTAGTTCTCGAAAACGGCAAGATATAGGAATTGTTAAAGGATTTTAACCACTTGACCAACCAGTGGCTGAGTGGTCAAGGTGATCGACGTCTTTGTTTATTTTTAAAACCATGTAGGTCAAAATAGAAATTTCGTTGCTACAGCCGTTCGGACCTTGTCGCACCCAAAAATCCTTAATAGCTACCGAAGATCAACAACTCGCATCTTTTTCGCATAACTTATGAAAATGCCGAAATGAAGAGGAATATCTATGATTGGTTCTTTACTTGTCGACTAAGATAGGTAGCGGTATCGATAATAAATATAAAACTTTTCGACTAAGATAGGTAGCGGTATCGATAATCGATATAAAATTTCGCTCTGTTGACATTCTCATGACGATTTTTTTTTTGGCCTTCTCTTCAAATTGATCTAGCAATAAACTTAATTTATGGATAGTGTTAATGTCAAAGCTGGAAATACCTGCGGAACTCATGAAGGTAACAGACCGCTAGGTAGCAGAACTAAGAAGGACGAATTTCGCAGGTTTTTCGGCTCTTTTTTCACAGGTTTTGAAAATTCATAGTGGCAACCCTGTATATTGGCTAATTTTCTAGAGGGAGACTAAAGGTGTCCTTTTTTAGCTGATTTGGACACTTTTGTCCCTAAAAGTTTTGGCAACCCTGGTTGGATGGGAGTTGAGTTGCATGAGGGTTGAGTCTAATGGGTTGATCTAAACGGGGTTGAGTCACATGAGAGTTGAGTCAAATAGGATTGACTTAAATGATGGTTGAGTTGTAAAGGGGTTAAGTTGAAAGAGGGTTGGGTTGAATGGGCGTTGAGCGTCAAGGGGGCTGAGTTGAACGAGGGTTGAGTTAAACGGGGTTGAGTTACATGGGAACGATGCGGGGTTACGCATTTATTAGACATGCCTTTGAGTTTCCTATGCCTCATCTCTAACTTTGAAATTATATTGGGAACGCCCGAATTCCTCAAAAGAAACCGGTTTTTAGTCTAAGGTAGGGGATAAAGAAACACATTACAAAATTTAGAATAATTTACCAGGACTCTTTTGAATTACTATTTTTTGAATAAGCAGAATAGTCACAGAAAGTAGAGCAAAAAATTCCCGGAAGTAGAATAAATATATAAACTAAGTACAAGTTAAAATTTACGTACGATTTCAAATAATTTCAGATAGAACTAAAGTGAAGATCGTATTAACTGGGGGTACCGTTTATTTGATAAAGAGTGATCTTGAGGAAGGGCTCATTTAAGCATAAATTAGAATTATAGTACCATTAAGGACCAAAAGAGATTGGAGAGTAGCCTGCCACTCCTTCAGTGGCTGTTCTGGTCCCTCTTCTGCCTGGAGAAAAATCTTGATTAGTCCCCCTCCCTCCCTGTCTCCCAAAAATGTTCAGGGTAATTTTAACAAAATTTTTATTTATTAACAAAACTTTCGTTCATTTAAAAATCTACTGCTGATAGTTTTACTTTAGCCTCTGCAAAATTACTAATTATCTCGTTCCAATTGATTGATTTGAATTCTTCGCATTCTATGCTAATTAAAGCTTAATCTTTACTCACACCTGGCCCATATTCAATCTGAAGTACGTCAACATTAATTTAAGTTTTACTAAACGACTGCTCATTACTGGCCACCGACACTGCAACTGCTAATAATACTTAATAGGCAATTTTTACGTTTTCGACGACCTCTTCATCTCCGCATTGAGCAATTATTTCTAAAACATCGATAGGTTTATAGAAATACAAACAGGTTTGAATATATTATCACAAAAGATATTAAAATTAATTAAATTCGGTCTAATTACTTTTGTTTTCAAGGAATGTTTATGAAATATGCGAAAAATGAAAATTTTGGATTCAATATGCTTATACTTACTGCCAACTGTGCCCTCTACTTTATTTTAATAAAAATGAACTTTCAAAATTTACAAAATGATTATAACCGTTAGATTATATATTTGAAATTTTACGCCTCTAAAATTTCTGTACCCGGTGCAAGTGCCCCCTCTACCCCTAAAACCACTTCTGCACTCCTTTGACATCTCATGTGCCCTTGGGCGCAACCGTTGCCCTAAATGGCATGGTTAAAAATTTTACGGTATGTATTTACTTCAAAACCCTGGAAAGGTCCAAGGTATTTTCCTCTGATTACGATATAATCTTCGCTACCCAAAAGATAGTGTTTCAACTAAAAGTCAAAATCAATACGCAATAAGTAGAAAAAACCTTTCATACATGGTTGTCAATGTTCATAATAGCTGGTACTAAGGGTTTTTGAAGTTCAAAAATCAAAACACACCTAGGAACATGTTTTATAGATAGTGCTTGACACTCGCAAGGCTTGGTATGGAAATGTTTCGAAGGTAAAGCCAAAAACGATCTGCTTTATGGTTGATTTATGAAGTTGTTGATACAAATATAATAGTGATATAGAAATTTAATATTAAAACAGATTAAATATATATATATAATACAATATATATATATATATATATGTATATATATATATATATATATATATATTATATATATATATATATATATAATATATATATATATATATATATATATATATATATAATATATATATATATATATATATATATATATATATATATATATATATATAGCATTGTTTGACTTTTACCAAGTCTTTACTTAAGGATTTTTTAAGATGGTTGATTATAAATATGAGGCTTATTTTACAATACAGAAGTCAAAAATCAAAATACATCAAATGTATGTTCCAAAAATAACTTTACTTTTCGTCAATATTTGGTTCATACCGCCAAGTTTGGGTTCTTGCTCCTAGGGGACAAGTTCGGGCGACATAATCAGTGAAGCTCAAGGGACAGGGCTCTAATTTATGCAAATAGTCGATTTCAAACGGAGGCTTCATCGATATTAGCTAGAAAATTGTAGTCACACACTTTCACATGCATTTTTCTCAAAATTTCAATAAATATTTTTAATAAAGCTTGTTAAGAAACCCTTACACAATTAATTAAACAAACATACTGAACAACGGATAAAAAAATGAATATTATAAATATGATATTCCTGTGAAACACGAAGTAGGGATTGAAAGCTAAGAATGACTATACATTAGCTTATGTAAAATAAACATGGATGAATAACATGGATGAATCAAAGTAAAATACAAAAGTAACAAAAGTAAAATAAACATATGAAAAAGTAAAATAAACATATGAATAAAATAAAAAAGTAAAATAAACATATGATGAATATGAAAGAAGAATTGAGGCCAAAAACAAACACAACTTGTAATGCACAATGAATTTAATTTTAAGATAATCTGAAACTACCATAAATAAGTGTTGTCTTACCACCGGATTTTCACAAGACCAAAGTTTCAATCTTGATTTTTTGCCAGCACGCTCACCGTGCTCTGGCTTGCTTTCTTAAAGATGCTTCAGCTAAAGGGTATGGTCTTCACATTTGTGCCCTTGATCTTTCTAAGGCTTTCGATAGTATTGTACACAGTCAGGCTCTTTATTCTCTTTATAGTCAGGGCATTAACCTTTCACTTATTTTTCTTCTTAAGTTTTGGTACAGTAAATCTTATCTTCGAATTAAAACTAATGGTGCCGTTTCTTCTTTTATTGTCACTGTTCGTCAGGATGTACGGCAGGGCGGAGTATTATCTCCAAGTATTTTAAATTTTGTATTTCTAGTATTCTTGAGAATAAATCTTCTATGTGTTTTGTTGGGGTAACTGATATTTCATACCTTGCTTATGCTGATGATATTCTTTTAATTACCCGGTCTAAACTCAGACTATCGCAGATGGTTCATAAAGTTTCTTATTTTTTTTACTAAAATCGGTCTTTCGCTTAACGTTGGTAAATGTGAGTATCTTTCTTTCAATTTTCCATCCCCTCCTAAACATCTAAGTTCTAAAAAATGTTCCATCCCTCATGTAAACTCGCTGCGGTGGGTTGGGTATTACACTTATCAAAAATTTTAAAACTTTTCGTGAGCGTGCCGTCCGGGATGCTAGAACAAAGATCCAGATTTGTTACTCTAAAATTGTAGCCAATCGAGGCAAATATAATCGTATTGCCCTTGGAAAGCTTTATTCTACTTTTTCAGATTATTCTGTTCCTCACCTGTCTGGGCTTTATCCTATTTTTAGGAATAAGGATTTTAGTGATATTCGAGTGGCCTATTTCCATTTTTGTATATATCTTCTCTATCTTCCTCTTTGGTACAGTAATCGAAAAATAACAAATAAGTTTTACCTTCCGAATATTACTGAGAAGCTGACTGGTTTACACGAAAGGCTTTCGGAAATAGCATATTGGCGTTTGTCGCCCCACCATGGTTTGATCCGTTTGTTTTATTAATTATATTTACTTAATGTTATTGCTGTTTAGTTGTTATTGGTGATTTATGTTTGTTTTATTTATGTAATGTTATTGTTCATTTTCGTTTTTGAATCACATTTTTTTCTCTTGTTTTTACTGTTTACTCCACTATTTATCTTGTGATGTAAGTGATATTATAGATATTATAATACAAAATAGATTGCTGAAATTAAAGCTAATTTGAAACGACTGATTTCTATGCTTTTGTAAAGAATAAATATAAAAGGGATGAAACATTAACAAAAAAAAGGGTCAATTTAAAGAACTAAAAAATTAAACTATTTCTGCAGATGTTTTACATCAAGAATTGGTTTCTTCGAAACTTGATTTCTTTGTTGTTTTTTTTTTTAAACCTGTTTCCAATAAAGCGCACATGACATTGCCTTACGTTTTCACTTTTAAAAGGGTTTGGCAAATCCATTCTTATATGTCATAACTTTAATTCTTTTTAATTTGGCTGTATTTGCGTTGAGTAAGTCAAAAAATCGATTTCAGTATTACCAATCAATATTTCTGTAATTCTTTGTTAAGCTCCCAAAATTATTGTAATTTGAAAGGAATGTATTTAAAAAAAGAAGTGTTTATGAAAATTTCTGAAAAATGATTTCTTTTCGTTTCTAGTTTGAACTTGCAACTAGTTGCAGTTTATGTTTCTCGTAAGTGTCAGGCTGCTTGTTTTGGGTTTCGTTTTGCTCATAGTAACTTCTGTTCCTTTTTAGGTTGATATTTCATATTATCTAATTGACACTCTTCTTGAATCACTAAAAATCACTATTTTCGTTCTGTAAGAAAAACTAAATTTTAGAAATTTAATCGTGAAATAAGACAACTTAAAAGAAAAGCATAAATTGGCTACATTGACTTCTGGCATATTGGCATATTAGCTATAAATCACAAATCCATTGCAATTAATCTTACTAACTGTAATCTTACTCATCTCTAATAATAGGTATTACTGAGTATTTTGCACTTGCCTCGACACACGGGAAGGGTACCGTTCCAATCAAAGCCATCGCAGAACAAAAAGCTTGCATCGGATTTTTCAAGAAGATAGCCTGGATTACATTTAATTTTGGCCATAGCACCCTTGTATTCTAGTTGAACTCTTCCATTTGGAACTGAAGAAAGGGGTCTGCATCCAGTGGCTAAAAATATTTAGTTCCTAAAATTTTTTTGCATTGTTCGACACTTATTTCATGATAACAAGTTTTTTAATGATACATATGGCTAGAAATTGAATAGCTCAATTGATGCAAAAAAGAGAGAGAAAAAAAAAATACGATTACTCAGTGAGGAAAGTAAGAAACTCGAGAGTACTTCTTACCAAAAACTACCTAAAAAAAAATCATCGACGCTCCGTCGTTGAACAAAACTCAAGACCTTAAGAATTTGAGATCTTGAGTTATTAAAAGAAATTAAAACCAAGACAAATTAAAAAGTAGAATGCTCAATATTATTAGAAAGTTAACGATATGTGTCATATAAGAAAATATGTCGTTAAACTTCAGACTGTATATTTTACAGAAGGAAAGTCATAGCACGGACAAAAAGAAAACATACCCCCTTTGACGTCTGAAAAGAAAGTAAAACTGCCTGAATTTAGAAAGCCCAATGTAATTTGGCACAAAACTTCATTACACTTAAATTTTGTTTCGTGTCAAACTTTTCTCTCTTTTTTATCTCGCAATTTTTGTTTACGTCACCAGTAGCGGACACAGCATCATATAGGCTGTATTTGAATTCAATTAATTTAGCAAAAATTTTAACCAGAAATTTTTTTTGATCTCCTTAATACATACGATAGAAATTTACAGTTTACTTTAGAAATCGAAATCGCAAATAAAATCCTATTCCTAGATGTGTTAGTTATTCGTAGCTTCGATAAACTCAATTTTACTATTTATAGAAAACCAACACAAAATAATAGATATTTGCATTTTAAAGTAAACCACCCCCCACAAGTTAAAAGAGCAGTCGTAATATCCCTCGTCGATCGTGCCCTAAACATTTGTTCTGATTCCCACATCACAGCAGAATTAAACTTTATCAAGGACATACTTTTTGGAAATGGGTATCCTATTTAATTTATTAATAGTGTAATTAACTGTAGACTGAAAAGACATTCCCGTAAAATTAATGATAGTTTACCATGTGAGATTTCTGACAAGCCCTTAAACATAATTTACCTCCCCTACATCCCAAAAATCACCACAAATCTTAAAAAAGTTTGCACAAAAATAATCTGTATGTAGTATTCACAAATAATTTTAAAATCATAAATTTTCTAAATTCTGGTAAAGATAAAACCCCAGTTACTCGCCAAAGAGGGGTCTATCAAATACCATGCGATTATGGCAAATATTATGTAGGTAGAACACACCAGAATTTAGAAAAGCGCATACAACAGCATAAAGATGATATAGTCAAAGCTCTAAATTCTAATATTTCCACTGTTTCATTTGATTCTGCATTAGGGAGCCATATTTTTGAAAATCCTAGCCGCAATATACTTTTTGATGAATCCGCCCTTATTAGCAATTAAATAAAAAAAACAAGTTTTTTAAACTGAAAGTAAGGAGCGACATTAAAACTTAAAACGAACAGAAATTATTCCGTATATGGAAGGGGCTTTCCCCTCCTCAACGCCTCGCTCTTTACGCTAAAGTTTTTTATTGTTTTAAAAAATAAAGTTTTGAGACAGAGTCAAACTTTAGCGTAAAGAGCGAGGCGTTGAGGAGGGGAAAGCCCCTTCCATATACGGAATAATTTCTGTTCGTTTTAAGTTTTAATGTCGCTCCTTACTTTCAGTTTAAAAAAACTTGTTTTTTTTATTTAATTTGTGTTGGCTCACCGTGCATGAATAACTAAACCAAAATTTGCATATTAATTTTACTTTTATTTGGTTAAATGGCTTTCTCGAAACTTGTTGAATTTTATTTACGAACGTTTTTATTAGTAATAAATATACGTAACTTACGAATTAACTTACGTAACGAACTTCTATATTCATATATTTTTAATACGTATATTAGGGGGTTTGCCCCCTAGTCAATACCTTGCTCTTTAAGCTAAAGTTCAAATTTTGTTCCAATTCTTTAAAAATGACCGCTTAATCACAAAGGCCGTTAATTAGAATAGATAGCTCTTTTGAAAGCACTAAAAAAAACTATAGCGTAAAGAGCGAGGTATTGACTTGGGGGAGAACCCCCTCATATACGTAATAATTTCTGTTCATTTTAAGTTCTAATGTTGCTTCTTACTTTCAGTTGAAAAAACTTGTTTTTTTAAATTTAATTTCTGATCGTATTTTAAATAATGCTTGGAAATCCGGCGCCCCCCTTCATAGAAATGTCCCTTACCCCAAAGAAACATCCTCCACGGAAAGATTCTCCCGAGTAACCCCCTCTTTCAGCCCCCCCCCCCCCCTACCAGAAAAAAATTCTTCCTGAAAATGTCTGTATACTTCCCAATAACCAATGCAATATGTAAGCAATGGGCAAAGTTCATAACTTGCAGCCCTTCCCCTGGGAACTGTGGGGGATTAAGTCATCGTAAAAGACATATTTATTAGATTTTCGACTATGCTGAACAAAATCGCTATCTCAAAATTTTGATCGGGTGACTGGGAAAAAAATGAGCGTGGGAGGGGGCCTAGTTGCCCTCCATTTTTTTTGGTCACTTAAAAATGGCACTAGAACTTTTAATTTCCGTTCCAATGAGCCCTCCTACAATATTCTAGAACCACTGGGTCAATACGATCACCCCTGTGAAAAAGAAAAAAAAAAAATAAACAAATAAACACGCACCCGTGATCTTTCTTCTGGCAAAAAATGCAAAATTCCACATTTTTGTAGATAGGAGCTTGAAACCTCTACAGAAGGGTTCTCTGATACACTGAATATGATGGTGTGATTTTCATTAAGTTTCTATAGCTTTTAGGGGGTCTTTCCCCCTTTTCTTGAAAATCAGCCAAATTTTCTCAGGAAACTTATATATTTGAAATCAGAATTAAAATCTGATTCTTTTGATGTATCTATTGGTATCAAAATTCCGTTTTTTAGAGTTTCGGTTACCATTGAGCCGGGTCGCTCCTTACTTACAGTTCGTTACCACGAACTGTTTGATGACCTAAGCATAAGGCAGGTAGTCCGAGAATCAATTGAAATCAGACTTAAGATTAATAATAATATTTCCTTAAATAGGGACTTGGGGGAATATACACTAAATGCTATATACACAAATTTAATTAAAAATCGTACAAAATATTTAAAAAAAAACAATAGACATTAACACAGAAACCGGTCGCAAAAAGACCTTTGAGGGTAGCTGCCAAAAAGGCTGGATTATCAATAAGAACGTGTTTTTAAATTATTTTCTTTCATCTCATTGAATCGCCTTGTTTTAACTTACTTTTTATCAGTCCTGGTTGAACTTCGCTGAAGTAAGGATGCTGGGACTGCTTTGAAAAAAAAAAAATGGTTTTATTGGTCGCATGTTTTTGTGAGTATTTTTTCTTTTATATATTTTTGTCTTGCTGAGGACGGCCCTTAGGCATAGGACCGAAATATTCATTCAAATTATCTCTACTGTCTTGCAAAAAGATTTCCCTGTTGTTCTTCGTGCTTTTGTTATTTTTTAACCAGAAAATTTTGACCTTAATCATCCTAAGGGTGTTGTTCCCGACCTGGCTTAGCTTTCCACCAGATATTCGCGACTAGCAGAAAGTTGCCAGACCAATAAAGGCTAGAATTGGCTAGACCCGGGAAAGCCAATCCAGACTTCTAGTGGACGGTTTTTCTGGCAAGTTGTTTTTATCCCCAATTCAAATTACTACATTCATGGCTGTAAAAAACCTACAAATTCCACTCTTTTCCTTATTTTGTAGAACAATAACCTCGCAAAAAAATAGTATTTCATAAATACCTTTCTTTAATTGCAATGTTTTTCTTTTTTAGTTTTTCTGCCGGTGACGACCACTGCCAAAATAAAAGGACTTATCCCCATTTGAACTTTTATTTCGTCATAGAAAGGCAGTATGGTCTTGGAAAAAAATACCTACTTTGAGGTATTATTTCAAAAATACGTCGTATATATGGGGAGATGTGACCAGTCAAGTATCTAACTTTACATTCAACAAAATTTCTTTGCAATTGGAGGAAGAAGAATATAGTGCCACCTTCAATAGAATTTCAACTTACATTTAGGCAATGTTAAAGAAGAAAATTTACAGCTCAAGACTTTGAATGAACTCTGTTAATGAACTCTCTCAGACAGATCTTGTGAATGAACCGGAAACTATTTGTGACCCGAAAGTAATTATTGTGTTCTGCATTAATACGTTTGTTTTAATTGTAACGCTTTAGTTTTTCTGCTGATGACAACCACTGGTATATGTGGTCGAAATATCCATATTTCTTTTCACTTTCTGATAAAAATACTTAGCCCAACTTAAAAGGACAGCCTTACCGAAGTCTTTAACAACGTTATTGGGATTTATCGTGTACTCATATTCCCTGTGAAAACGTATTTATTGCCACGGTGAAAGCTATTGGTTTTATATGAGTTTGGCATCAGTTAATTCTGAAGGTACAAATTCATTTGCGAAGTTTCAACTTAGGGAAGTTTCAACATACACCCTTTTACAACCTACACGTAACATAGTGTTTTTGACTTAGGTCAACTTCCCTTCAATATCTCCTGACACTTTTACCTTAGTACCGTAACCTTAGTAGTAGTAGTAGTAAAAAATAGTAATAGCAGAAGCAGTAGTAGTAGTAGTTGTTGTAACAGTAGTGGCAGTAGTAGTATTAAAAGCCGTAGTATGCACACATTGCTTTTTGGTCAGTTGAACATTCCTTTTTGAAAGCTTGTATGCAAATAGTGCATAGCAGTAGAAGTAGTAGTAAAGTAGTGGTAGGAGTAGCAGTATTAGTAGAAGTAGTGGCGTGCACATATTGTCTTTTGGTCACTGATCATCCCCCTCATCATTCCTTGAGAGGTTAACCTTAATACCGTAAGCCATTCCTGATATACACCATTTTGACAAACTGTATGCACATAGTGTGTTTTGATTTAATTCGACACTACCATCAACATTCTCTGTAATGGGAAAATGGCATAGCTTCAAACCGTTGTCATCCCCAGAGGCGTAGGACCTTTCAACTGTGACCTTTCAACTGTAGGACCTTTCAACTGTGCTGAGCAAAGGGGCTATTCCAAAAAATTTTTAATTTCGATTGGAAGTTTTCAATTTCCAATCGAATGAGCCCCCCTTCGAAGTTTTTAAGACAGCCCCTTCAATAGGAAGTGTCTTAGTGAAAAGAAGATAAACAAAAAATAATAATAGTACATAGAGCCTCCTTCGCTGTTTACTTAGGCAGCGCTATTGCACTGACTACGATGGAGCTGATTATGCTTTAGCTGCAGTCCTTAATAGATGCATGAAATTTCAACCCAAACTGGATAATCTATACTCATTACTTTAAACTTTGGTACAATGTTGAATAGTTCCATTTCATTTTGTTCTTATCTTTTCAGTTAATCATATATTGATTTGTGTGTAGGCTATGTGCAAGGCCGTAGCCAGGGGGTTACCCGATTGGAGCCCCCATCCCTTCCCCCAAATTTTTGCCCAACTCGTAAAAAAGTAACAAAAAACAAGTAAACAAACTTTTGCTGCGTTGGAGCCCCCCCCCCCCTCCAAACAAAAATCCTAGATACGGCCTTGTTCCTGTGTTCTTGTTTTCTCCATTTTTCGTTTACGCTCCAATACAGCCTTTCCTCATGTTTTAAAGAATATATTATGCTGTTTACTCGCTCATAATGGTTTGTCTCGTGATGAGTTTTCTCCATGATGGGTTGGCTCTATTATAAGTTGTTTCAATAATAACTAATCATAGTAGTACTGGTACTGGCACTGGCTAAACTCCCCAGTTAGTTTTACCATATATAGTATTCATATGGAGCGTTCTGTAGTCTTCTACCTCTTCTTTCATAACAAAACTGAAATAATATCGGCAATTTATAAGAACAGGTGGTGTAAGGTACGGCTGAACTTATTCTAGTTATTATTATTTTTTTTTAATATACAACGATTGACCTTTGGTTGCATGACTATTAGATTTGTGTAGCATAATATGCAATTTATGGCAAGTTTTCCTTAAGGCACATTTCTTGTATGGCGAGTTTTTCGACGCCATCTTATGCATGGGCAAGATTTCTTAGGCAAAATAATTACAGTAGGAAATTTCGCAACACATAGGAGAGTACTCCTTTGAATAAAATAATCTCACTAGTTACTTCTGGAGGCTAATAGGCTAATAACCAAAACCTCTCCTTGATTATTAGGGGTTTTGTAAATTATGTTTCCAGTTTGAAAGATCCCCACCGTGAAGCTGTACTTTAGCTCTCTATATTTGTACAGTAACGTGGACACTGACTGCCTGGGGGAGGGGCAATACCCATGGGGGAGAAGAAAAATTTTAAAAGAAAATGAGAAAATAAAAAATGATGCCCAATAGATCTTGGCAAAAACAAATCTTGTAGTACTTGCCTCTCCACCCTTGAAAAATTTCCTGGCAGTGCTCCTGGGCAATAAGGTTTAGAATTCGCTGCCCTCTACTGTTGAGGATCACCAATCACTCGGGGTATTCAAAACCTCAGTAAAAACATTGCTATTTATGTAACTGGAAGTGTCCGTAGCTCCCAGCCAATTACTAATATTCAGCTCTGAAAATCATCGCCTGTATAATTAAAATGTGGCAAGTCTTATACATAATCCTGATAATTCTATCTTGTTTTATCTCATGGCTCAGGGTTCGAGCTGAAACTTCCAGGAAAAAAATATTCTCCCCCCCCCCTCCTCCCTCGAAGGTTTTTGGGGGATAGGGAACAAATATTTTTCTTTGATCCTCACAAAGAGTATACGGGATAATTTTTGTTATGCCTGTCGTCCAACAAGCTCTGCTGCTAGCATTTATACAAGTTGTCTTGACTTTTTATTATCTATTTTTATTATTCTTCCGTTTAATCTGATGTATGATAAATATTCTAGCAAATAACAAATAATATAGTATATGAGACACAATGTGTTTTTGAGCGGTGGACATTTTGCTTTGAGAAGTTTTTTGGGCGATTTTTCTTTGTGTAATCTTTCTCGTTAAAGACCAAAGAGCCTTTTATGGGAGGTAAAGAAAAGAGTTTTGTTTTTTATTGATGTGTGTGAGTTTAAATAAAATAAATAGAAACAAGCAAATAACCACAAACTGTTAAGTTGATCTCATCGGAGAGATATTCAAAATGAGGTGAAAGAAAAACCAGCAAAAATGTTAGGAGGATGGACGAACGACAAGCAGCAACACAATTGTGTCTATAGAAAAAAGTAAAGTGCACTTGACAAGTTTGCCTGTGTGAACTTAGTTTAAAAATTTCACAGTGAAAAAAAAACTGATTTCAACTTTTGTTTTTTTTTTTCAAAACAGCGCAAAACATTGTTCCTTTGACTCTATTTCAGAGTGTGGATACTTTATTAAGTTTGGGCTCTGTACCCAAAAGCATGATTTTTCGGCCCCTTTTTCCCTTTTCAAAAGAGACAGAGTTCTGATTGGTTACTCCGAAGCGAATAAAAAAAAAAAAAAAAAAAAAAAAATATCAAGCATTAGCAGAAAATTTGTATCTCTATCGTTATAAAAAAAGAAAACCTGAAGAGTAGGTTTTTTTCTTCAGTTCAAGGTTATCCTGAAGAGTAGATAATCCATTATTTGGAACAAAGATTTTAAAAAAAGGAAAAATAGAAGCCAATTGTTAAAAGACAATTTAGGCCTAACTTTTTACAAGGCGAGATTTAAATCACCCTCAAAGATCGAAGCCCGGGTTCTCCCTTCACCCAATCCCCCTTTTCTCTTGCGTACATGCCGGGCGGAGCCAACATATCTTATATAGTCTGATCTAAAAATATAGGCTAGTATACTTACTAACACACACTGGCGGGATTCCGACGCTAAACATCCACTCACGCCTGATGCAAGTTGCCACTTCTGAACCAATTAGCATATAACCTCTATCACAGGAAAACTTGATAACACGACCCTTATTCCTAATTTTCACTCGACCTCTTGGCAATATTCCAAAATTTTGACAGCTACCTGATGCGGAAATAAACAATGTTTTAATGATTGATGGGATTTTTTTTTTTTTTTGCGTTGTTCGCAACTACAAAAGAAACAGCCAATCTTTGCATGATAAAAAACACTATTATCAATACTTACATTCTGAAGCACACTCAGAACGGGCTTCAGAAGGTCTTTTCTTACGGATGTCCCTCCTACCATTCTGTAGACTCTCGTGGGATTAAAAATGCGATTAATGCAGCGTAGTTCTTGATATTTTGCCGAAATTGCTCAATGTTTGCCAAAAGAAGCAAAAACAATTTGACTATACTTCCTCGAAATGTATTTTAGGCTAATCAAATTTCTGTGACTTTTAAAAAGATTTATTTTATCATACATGTTGAAATATCTAAACAAATCTTCAATAGAAATTTATAACAAAATGGTACGAATTTAAAAATTATAACACGCAAATTTAAATATACAAAACGTTAACAAGAAGAAACAGAATACGGTTCCGAAATAATAAATTAGCACTTAGAAACTACAATACATAAAAATATCGATTTTTGACAGTTTGAAGCGAAAGAGGTTTGAAGCTTATTTTACTCTTTTAGTTAATATTTGTTTTCTTTTATCGTTTCATTTAGACTACTTGTGACATAACTATAGTAAAAGTTGAACCACAATCAAAAATTATTCTACCTTATAAAGCAAGTGACCATACATGCCAATTAATTTACCTCATATCTCAAATAACTTAAAAAGCAACCTTTCTCAATATTCAACGAAACTTAAGAGAGGAAGTTCGGTAACAGAATATACAACACAAGAATTTGCCTTTTATGTTTAGTCTTGATTAGCCTTGTATGCTATTAATCAAAAAAACTTTTTGCACAAAATAAGTTTTCCAAAAAAAAGTAAAGAACTCCATTAAACCAAAATTGAACAAAAATAGAATCAAACAAGCTACCAAGCATACAACTACCACAAATCAGTATCAATAAATAAATGAAACCCGAAACAAAACAGAAATTAAATAAGTCAAACTCAAAACGAGCAGAAATTAATCTGAGTAGGGTTCTAAACTCTAAGCTTTCTAAAAACCAGAATATAATTTGTACTTTACTGAAAAATATTCAAATGAATTTACTGAAAAAAAATGTGCATTGTCAGTTTAATACATATATGCTGATATTTATTGCTTAAAATCTTAATGAATTTTGTTTCTTAAAGTTATAAGTGAAAACATTTAAAAGAATTATTTTTCAGTAAAGTACAAATTATATTCTGGCTTTTAGAAGGCCTAGAGTTTAGAACCCTACTCAGATTAATTTCTGCTGGTTTGAGTTTGACTTATTTTAATTTCTGTTTGTTTTGGGTTTCATTTATTTATTGATACTGATTTGTGGTAGTTGTATGCTTGGTAGTTTGTTTGATTCTATTTTTGTTCAAATTTGGTTTAATGGAGTTCTTTACTTTTTTTGGAAAACTTATTTTGTGCAAAAAGTTTTTTTGATTAATTTCTGTTCGTTTTATGCTGACATAGTCTTTTTCAGGAAGAAAGACTGAGCCTCTTCTGAAGTTAAACAACCATTCCTTCCATAAAAACCTTTAATACCCCCTGGGCATAACTTACAACCCATGCCCCTAAACTCTGGGGTTTGTTTCAACCCCAAAAGCCTTGTTATATGGTATTTAGAATATTTTGAATAGAATGGCTATCTCAAATTTCTATTAGACGCATTTCGGGACAATATGACGTATGTGAAGGGTTGAGAGGGTAGCTGCCCTCTGATCCCTTTGACTCTTAAAAAGAGCACTAGAGCGTCTGCTTACCAATCCAATGAGCCCCCTTTGAAGGTTATGTGACCACACTTTCTATAAAAACCCTATATGTCCTCAGGGCACAACTTACACCCTTGCCCTGACAGCTGGGGGGGATTTGTTATCCTCAAAGACATAATTTTCAGACCTTTCTGATAGGCTTAACAAAATTGCTATATCAAAATTTTGATTAGAAGTGTTTGGGGAAATGATAGGCGTGGAGGAGACATTTATCCTCTGATCACTTTCGACCAATCAAAAAGGCATTAGTCCTCTCAATTTCCAATCAAATGAGCCCTTTTTGAAGTTCCTGCAACAAAACTTGCTATAAGAACGTTATATGCCCCAAGGGCATAACTTACGACCCTTGTCATGAGGGCTATGGGGGTAAGGTTGTCATCTCAAAAACTATAATTTCCAGACCTTTCAACTACGTTGAACAAAATGGCCATATCAAAATGTTGATCGGAAGTGTTTGGGGAAATGATGGGTGTAGGGGGGGGGGGCTATTCTCCCTCTGATTATTTTCGACTATTAAAAAGGGCAATATCCCTCTCAATTTCCGATTGAAAGAGCCCCCTTTGAAGTTTTTACGACAACACTTTCCACATGACATTATATCCCCCGGGGCATAACTTACAACCCTTG
This sequence comes from Artemia sinica, assembly GCA_027921565.1. Taxonomy (NCBI): domain Eukaryota; kingdom Metazoa; phylum Arthropoda; class Branchiopoda; order Anostraca; family Artemiidae; genus Artemia; species Artemia sinica. Next base: position 25,103,074 of record CM051268.1, read on the forward strand.
CCCTCAGGGCTGTTGGGGGTTGTCATACTCAAAACATAATTTCCGTATTAATTTTTTCCGCACTTTTCGTATCGTAGTAGGACCCTTCAACTACGTTCAACAAAATTGCTATATCAAAATGTTGATCGGAAGTGTTTGGGGAAATGATGGGTAATGGGGGGGCATTCGCTCTCCGATCGCTTTTGACTATTAATAAGGGCACTAGCCCTCTCAATTCCCAATTGAATGAGTCCTTTTGAAGTTTCTACGACAACGCTGGCAAAGACCTAATCTCCAGAACATTCAACTACGTTGAACAAAATGTCTATCTCAAAATTTTGATTGGCTGCATTTGGGAAAATGGAAGGCTTGAGAGGGGCGTGAGTTGCCCTCCAATCACTTTCAAGTATTGAATAGGGGACTAGCGATTTCAATTTCCAATCGAATGAGCCATTTTTGAAGTTTCTACGACAACGCTTTCTGTTAAAACCTTATATGCCCCCAGGGCATAGCATACAACCCTTGCGCTGAGAGCTGGCGGGGGCGTCATCCTTAAAGACATAATTTCCGGAGTTTTCAAACTACGTTGAACAAAATGGTTATCTCAAAATCTTTATTGGATGTTTTTTGGAGAGATGGTGGGTGTGGGAGGGATGTTAGTTTCCCCCAATCACTTTTGACTATTAAAAAGGGCATTAGCCCTTCAAAGTTTTCAAAGTTTCTATTACAACGCTCTATAAAACCTTACATTCCCCTAGGGCATAACTTACAACCCTTGCCCTAATAGGCGTGGGGGGGTCGATCATCCTCAAAGACATAATATCCAGAACTTTCAACCACGTTGAAAAAAATGGCTATCTCAAAATTTTGATTGAATGTATTTGGGGAAATGGTAGACGTGAGAGAGAGGTTAGTTGTCCTCCAATCAGTTTCAACTAGCCTATTAAAAGGGGCACTAGCCCTTTCAATTTTCAATTGAATGAGCCTTTTTTGAAGTTTCCACCCGACAAACTTTTTCTATAAAAAACCTCATATTGCCCCCAGGGCATAACTTATAACCTTACCCCTGACGGCTCTGGGGGGAGTGTCATTCTCAAAGACCTAATTTCCAGAACTGTCAACTACGTTGTATAAAAAGGCTATCTAAAATTGTTGATTGGATGTTTTTGGGGAAAAGGTGGGCGTGAGAGGGGGGTTAGTTGCCCTGCAATCACTTTCGACTATTAAAAAGGGCACTAGCCCTTTGAATTTCCAATCGAATGAGCCTTTTTTGAAGTTTTCTACGACAACACCTTCTATAAAAAACCCTATATGCCCCCAGGGCATAACTTACAACCCTTACCCTGAGGGCTGTGGGGGAGTGTTCTCCTTAAAAACATAATTTCTGTCTGGAAATCAACTACGCTGAAAAAAATGGCTATCTCAAAATTTTGATTGGATGTGTTTTGGGAAATGGTGGGCGTGGAAGGGGTGTTAGTCGCCTTCCAATCACTTTCGACTATTAAAAAGGGCACAAGCCACTCCAATTTCCAATTGAATGAAATTGGAGAAGTTTCGAGAATTGAATTGTCTCGAGAATTGAATTGAAATTGGAGAAATTGGAGAATTGAATTATCAAAGTTTCTACGACAACTTCTTCGATACAAAGTGCCCTGCTCTAAAGGAAAAAAAAAAAAATAAATAATACATTGTGCCAAAATCGTTCTTACATGCCCCCAGGGCATAACTTAAAACCCTTGCCCTGAGGGTTGGGGGGAGTGTCGCCACTTCAATTTCCAATCGAATGAGCCGTTTTCAAAGTTTCTACGACAACTCCTTCGATACGAAGTGCCCTAGTATGGAAAAAACAAAAAACAAAAATACAAATAATACATTTTGCCAACATCGTTCTTTACTTAGGCAGCGCGATTGCGCTGCCTATGATTTGTTTTTGCTAACAGTATGACAAATGAAAACATATGAAAGTACCAAACATACTGCTCGAAATACAAACCTTTTCAGTAATTTGCTAATGACACTCTGATCGTTAGAGAATTTAGCGGGCGGTAGCCCAACTATCATGTGGTAATTTCTGTTCGTTTTAGGTTTGACTTGATTATTCACTCTAATCTCGTTTGTTTTAGAATTCGTCCAAAGCAATATCTGTTATCTTCATATTTCATGTGATAATTCATTTAATTTCTATTTGTTTTTGTTTCTTTTCTTCATTCATAATTATCTTTGCTGGCTTTAAGTTCGAACTATCATGCTATTTATTTTCTGCACGTCTTAGGTTTTAATATGGGTCTTTAATTTTCTTTGAAATTTTTTTGGAAACCCTGTATTAAAATTTGTGCTTTGAAAAGAAGGTAGAACCATGACCCCTATAGACCTTAAATTGTACCCCCCTCCCCCGAATGGCATGTGTGTTTACTTTATTCTACCGACTAAAATACTTGCCTTCTGTGATACCTATGGATGCATGCAATACATACAGAACAATACTTATTCTGATTTCAATACACTTTCAGCAGGAAATACTAAAATTCGAAATTTTGGGTTTAATGGTTCTTGGCGTTTACCCCCCGCGATTACCCACCGGAAAATACCATCCCAAGGAAAATACCCCCCCTCCCCAGAAAATATCCCTCCGGAAAATACCCCCCACCCCGCGGAAAAATACCCCCGTGGAACATATCCCCAGAGAATACACCCCCCCCGTTGAAAATAAGGCTTTCTAAATGTGAGAATATAATTTGAATTTTTTTTTTTAATTTCCGTAGGGGAAGGAACTTTGGTACTTGTGTATTATGCGCCACTTACTCAAGTTTACGCTGTGTAAAATTCGAGAACACACCAGTTTTTTCGTTACTTTAGATATAAATTTGGGCTATAGATGTGCACATTAAGGGGGGGGCATAGTATAGCGGTTCTGCATGTAAAATGGATTTGATACAAATATTCTGCATATTAGATAGATAGATAATTATATTTTAAAGCCATATATACGGCCATGAACACAGTAAAATAACACAAATGAAAGGCACAAATAACATAAACTTTGATGAGAGATCATCATAAAACACTTAAATGAAACACTACATCAACATAATAATAGTACTTAATGCTTGGAAAAACGGTCATTGCAAAAAAAAAACACTTAACACTTGGAAAAATACCCTTAAATGAAGCATTACATTTACTTTATACAGTTTTTTTTTTTTTTAGTTAAAAAAAAATTTCCAGATACCTCGCTATTCTTCTGTAATTTTTAGTGGCCCTATACCTAGAAAGAATTGTTTTCTGACTCCAAACTGTCCAAATACTGTACCCCCCCCCCCTTATGTGCAAGTACATAGCCCAAATTAAACGCCCGCCACCGGGTTTAATATCCTCTTCTTGAGGATACCTTTCGAAAGAAAAATCTAGAAGAACTCCTTGCAAACCATACATGGAAGGAACCTTTCACTTGCGAGGGATAAACCTAAGTATTGAAAGAAAAAGGCAACAAACTTTGCAATCTTGCCCAAAATCAACTGTTCATTCTGTATTGATTGTCAAAAATAAAAAAAATATGGCAACCTATAAAAAAAAAAAAAAAAAAAAAAAAAAAAAAAAAAAAAAAAATTAAGTAAATGTAGTAGAAAGCCACTATATCACATGCAAAATACAAAATGTACTAAATTTTTTAATCGGGTAAAATTATCAAAAATATATGTATCGTTTTTGCAAGTATCACAAGTCGATTCGGTATGACCAAGATTAATTGATCATACGCCTAACTCAAAATAAACCAAAATATGTTAAAGATTGTTTTAATTTAGATGTTTAATCCCTACGATAGCCGTGGTTTTGACCAATTCAACAATAAGCAATGCAATTTAGGAAGACTACATGATTTTGCTATCACGGCTACTAATTTTTCACGGCAATAAAAGGTAACCACATAAAAGACAAAAATGTATAGAACCACTGCTTACCTCTTTGCGCAGCGACTAAGAATAACCCATTGAAAAAGATACTTAGCAGAACTAGTAAATGTTTATTCATCTTGAAATTCACAGCAAACTCAAAACTGTAGCTCTTCTGTAAACATCGATGACAAACGCGCAAAATTATCTTCATTTCCGGTACATAATAAACGCCCCTTTACAGTCGACAATTATGGAAAGTCCAGAATATGGGAAACAATACTGTGATTTCTTAATGACCATATCTGTTTTTTAAGATCTACTATACAGGGATAACGTAAAATATGGTAGGCATCTTTAAGTAATTTTGGAATCTCAACCAGTTCAACTGTCTCAAACCTTTTATTTATTTCACTTAACACTACAAAAAACGTTAAAGCTCCCCCCCCCCGGGGAGCAGAGGTCGTAAAGTCGAGCATGTATAAATAGTGGAACGTATCATAAGCTAAATGCATCTTGTCATAATCATAATAATAACAATAAATAACTTCGTTAACAAAAAAAATAACATGCACAAAATATTTTCTTCTTTAATTTCAGCTGAGATTTGCGGGATGAATCATTTACAGTTTTATCATTCAACTTATATTTGTTTTAAGCTAATGGTATTTGGTACTAAATTGAAAGCAGGACCTTTCAGAACTTCTAGATCGCCTAAGAGCCGAAGGAGGACCAGTGGTTCCCAACTTTGCATAGCCCTAGGGTCCATTTAAATCAATTCCTGACAAAAGGGTAACATTCCAGCAGGATATATGTTGAAGAGGGGGGGGGGGCAATAAATACCTGCACATTCTGTAGGGTCGGTGAAGCTAATTAAAATTCATGTATCACCTGCCCGCGGTAAAACCCTGGAATCAAAAGCTGCTGCCGGCACACTAGTATACAAATTTTCCAGCGATGATGCAACAAGACTAAATATCTGATGTCTATCGAGTTGCTATCAGTGGAGAAAATGATTGGATAAACTGGTGGAAATGTGGATCTTCAAACAAATAATGCAGTCAACGAATGAATTGTTGCTGTATGGAGCTAACTTATTATAAATAATTGCTAAAGATAGGGTCGAGAAACAAAAAACCAAAAGGAGGTACTGAAAAGATCTATCTGAAAGACAATTTCCAGATATCTGAATCTAAAAGCTTGTATATGGCCTGCTCCTTTTGTTCTACAGTCAATAGGTCAGCTAATATGGAGCTACTGAGCGGGCCTTTCGATCAAAATCTTTCTTAACAATCTTGGAGATTCCAAAATTCCTTAGAGATTCATCTTGAGAACAGACCCTTGAAATTCTTTTGGAAATTGGTTTTCAAAACACGTTTTTTTTTTATTTCAGTTTACCCCTAAATATTTCAAGGTTTTTAGTGTATGTTCCAGATATTTACAAAGGTGGGTAGCAAAAAAATACATTGTTGATAATCCCAATAATAAATGCCCATAAATTCAAGAAAATTTAGGATTTCACGGAGGGACTCTGGAGCCCCAAGGCTGTTACGATTCATTGTTATTTCCCCAGTCACTATGCACGGAAGGGATGATCATACAAATATAAGGGGGATCATTCAGCTGGAAACTGAAAATTCTAGTGCCTTTTTAAGAGCTGCAAGTGACTGGAAGGAAATGAGGCCACCTCCCGTGCACTTGTTTGTGATCCGTCTCCCACTAACCCCCAAGATATTCGATTAAAATATTTTGATAGCCATTTTGCTCAAAACAGTCGAACGGTCCAATAAATATGTATGCAAGGACTGCGTGACCCCGCAGCTCCTAGTGCAGGGGTCGTAAATAATACAAATTACCTGTTGTTCATTGGGTTTATAGTGGGAAGGGTGGTTGTTTTGATGTTAGGAATCAATTGGCTTGAAACTTTCATGAATCACTTTCATGGTCAAAAGGATCAAGTATTTTTTACGTATGTGGAGGAGGGGGGGGCTTGGGTGTGTGGGTTTCAGGAATGGACCAAAACTTTGTTGTTTCTGATTAGTTTGAAATTTACAGCCCGATGTCCATGGACCAAGAGGAGCCGAATGTGCAACAAAATATATTGAGGATGCGATCCCCCTCCTAAAAAAAGGCTGAAAACAGGGACAAAATTTTTACCCATCGGCTCAAAACTTACATCCTTAAGTGCTGGGGGTTAAGAGACCCCTTATCCTTAAGAATTTCCAAAGAAGATAGAAAAATGGAAAAATTATTGGTTCCTTCCAAAGTGGGCCCTGACAAAAGGACAGAAGAGATCCAAATACTTTTCTCCCTGGTCGCTGGCTGAGTATGGAAGGGTAGTTGCAGAAACCTGAGATGGCACTCTCTAAATTTGAAACTAAAAGTTCTAGTGCCATTTTTAAGGGCTAAAAAGGATTGAGGGCAACCAGCTTCCCTCCCATGCCCTGTTCTTCTACCCTGCCCCTCCCGTACCCCCACCCCACAATATTGGGTCGAATTTTGAGATATTCACTTTTCTTAGAAAGGTCGGAAGGTCTAATAAGTATGCTTTTGAGGTCAACTTCAGAGCCAAAGGGCAATGGACCTATATTATGTAGACCATTCGTTATTCACGACAAGTTTTAGTAGAAAAGGTGGCAATGTTTGATCTTGGTTGTCCGATCAGGAAAGAGCTCTTAGACGTCGTTCGTTAGGCTGAGGAATTCGAAAGTTTCTCGAAGGTAAACTCTGGAAACGACAAGCTTACCTGAGAAAATCAAAGGATGCTATGTGCATCCGAGTTTTCAAATTATTTTCAAAGCCCTGGGAATGACCTGGAAGATAGAGGTGAAACTTTCAGGTAGTGCTGGGGGGATCAATTGCATCACCAGTTTTAGATTAGAGTGGGGGGGGGGGAAAGGTATATAGAAAGACTACGTGCATGCACGTCATCAAAATAGTATATCTGCAATATCTCGGGAACGATTAAGGGGATGAAGCTGACACTTTCAGGTACGGGAAATGAAGGAGGAGGATGGGCAAAGGGGACATTCCATTTTGTCTTGGGAGGAGGAGGAGGGCACTAAAGTAGCATGGGTGTATGTACTCCGAGCGGACAGTACCCCCTTATTGCGTATGCACTCCGAACGGGCAGTACCCCTTTATTGTGTATGCCCTCCGAGCGGAAAGTACCCCCTTATTGTGTATGCACTCCAAGCGGGCAGTAGCCCCTTATTGTGTATGCACTCCGAGCGGACAGTACCTCTTTATTGCGTATGCACTCTGACCGGGAAGTAACCCCTTATTGTGTATGTACTCCGAGTGGGCAGTACCCCCTTATTGTGTATGCACTCCGAGCGGGCAGTACAGTAGAGATGCCCCTATTGATCGTGACAGGGCTCCTTATATGGGCATAGAGTCATTAGGGAGATGGTTTTTGTCAGTGAGAATGAAAAAACAGGAATTTTCTCACTTTGATGGATGTTTTCTTGGATGGTTATGTGTGTTGGTCAATTTATTTGACGTTTTTCATGGATGTCAACATCAATTCATGTCATGTTTTATGGTTTTTGTCAGTGAGAATGGAAAAACAGGAACTTTCTCACTTTAATGGATGTCAACAGCAATTTATGTCTGTTTTATGGTTTTTGTCAGTGAGAATGAAAAAACAGGAACTTTCTCACTTTCATGGATGTCAACAGCAATTTATGTATGTTTTATGGTTTTTGTCAGTGAGAATGGAAAAACAGTATTTTTCTCACTTTGCTGTCAGTCATTAATCAAATTGTTTCCGGGCAAAGTTTAGTAATGTCTGACAGGAACTGCTCCAGGAATAGATCCAAGTCATTAATGTCTTTGCCTCGGAAACAATTCTACTGGTCGAAATCCAAAAGATATTAATAACCAAACGCAATGGAAACAATTCTCCAAGAAACATCTTAGCGATGAATAGATTTAGCGCGGGAATCAGGTTTCTTAGTAATTTGAAATGTGCAGCGCGCAGAGATGCCAAAAAACAAAAGGAACACGCTGAAATTACGTTTAGGGGTTATTTGGGCGAAACCGTTTTTAGACATTTTATGGAATTATTTCGGCGAAACAGTTAGAGACATTTTAAAAGATGATTTTAAAAGATGATTTTAGAAGAGGATTTGAGGGTGAAACTCTGTGGTCGTTATAATACACAAGTTGTATTTGAACAGTGTCGTGAGGTCCCCTACCCCAACCCCAAAGAGCTTCGATCCCCCCACCCCAACACCGAAGGAAGCCCCCGGTCCTAATAGGTCCCCCAAAGCTCCCAAAGGACCAGCCGGCCCTCAAGGGCCCCCCCAGACCCTCAAAGGCCCTTCCCCGGGCCCCGTCTTTCCTTGATATGCGTTGTCTGAAACCTATGATTTGGGGTGTATGGGTTGCTATTTTTGACTTTTCTGAGTTGGATTTCTTAGTCTTTCATAGGTATGTGTTGTCTGAAACCTATGATTTGGGATGGATGGTTTGCTATTTTTGGCTTTTCTGAGCTGGATTTCTTACCCTTTCATAGGTGTGTGTTGTCAGAAAATTATGATTTGGGATGTGTAGTTTGCTAGTTGGACTTTTCAGAGCTAGGATTCTTAGTCTCTCATAGGCGTTTGTTGTCTGAAACCTATAGTTTGGGATGAATAGTTTGCTATTTCAGGCTTTTATGAGCTAGGTTTCCTAGTATTTCGTAGGCGAATGTTGTCTGAAACTTATGATTTGGGATATGTAAATTACTATTTCGGGCTTTTCTGAGCTAGATTTGTTAGTCTTTCGTTGGTGTGTGTTGTCTGAAACCTATGATTTGGGATGGGTGGATTGCTATTTATGACTTTTCTGAGCTGGATTTCTTAGCCATTCATAGGTGTGTGTTGTCTGAAACTTATGATTTGGAATGGTTAATTTGCTATTTCCAGCTTTTATTAGCTAGGTTTCTTAGCCTTTCATAGGTGTGTACTACTACTACTACTATACTAACAACTCATCGCAGCACCAAGCCGCCTGAGGCCAACACAGCTACGCACGCTCCTCCTCCACCCCAATCTATTCAAAGCCTCCCTTTTTACACCCGCCCACGAAGTTCCCATTTCCTTTAAATCTTTCTTTATGACGTCCTCCCAACCCAGACGGGGACGACCTGCTTTCCGTTTAGCCCTAGATGGTTGGCCGAAAAGAACAATCTTCGGCAATCTGTCATCCTTCATCCGAACAACATGCCCTAACCACCTCAACCTTTCTTTCATTATAGACCTAGAAAGTGGTATTGAACCACATTTTTCGTATAGCCTATTGTTTGAAATACGGTCAGTCAGCCGGGTACCCAGAACAATCCTTAAGCAATTTCTCTGGAAAACATCTAGCAAATCTTCATCCGCTTTTCGGAGCGTCCATGCTTCAGAGCCATATTTGACCACTGTCATCACTGTAGCTTCTAAGATTCTAATCTTGGTTTGCAGACTTATCTTCCTATTCTTCCAGACTTTTTTTAACTGTGAAAAAAACACCCTGAGCCTTGGCTATTCTATTTTTAACATCTTCACTGCTCCCACCATCTTTACTAATAATACTACCAAGGTAAGTGAAACTGCCCACCTGATCAATCTTTTCATTACCCAACGTCACCTTTTCATCTTCACTTATTCCTAGCCTTAGTGACTTGGTCTTCCTAACATTAATTTTCAAACCAATACTAGCACCCTGAACTCGCAAAACCTCTAAAACTTCATTCATTTTGCTCACACTTTCATCTAGGATGCTTAAATCATCAGCATAATCCAAGTCCAGGAGACTTTTTCCTCCCCATTTGATTCCGTGGTCTCCCATTGCCTTTCCTGTGCTCCTTAAAACAAAGTCCATCAAAATAATCCATATAAAGGGGGATAGAACACAACCCTGCTTAACTCCTGATTTAATACAAAACCAGCTGCTAACCTCATTTCCTACCTTAACCGCAGCAGTGTTATTCTCGTACATAGCACTAATCACTTTAATGTATTTGTCTGGTATACCATACAAGGATAAAACCTTTACTAAAGCTCCTCTATCAACAGAATCGAACGCTTGCTCATAATCTATAAAACTAAGGACCAAAGGTGTTTGAAAACTTAGGCACTTCTCAATTATTAACCTAAGAGTGAAAATTTGGTCAACACATCCTCTACCTTTTCTAAAACCGCACTGCTCTTCTCTTAAAACTTTGTCTACGGCATCTCTCAGTCTAAAAAGTATCATATTACTAAGCAATTTGCTACCTACAGAGACCAGACTAATGCCTCGATAATTACCACACTCACTTTTATCACCTTTCTTATAAAGTGGCTTAATTAAGGTTTTCCTAAAATCATTAGGTACTTCCCCTTTTTCAAAAATCATATTCATAATCTCCAATAACTTATTTCTAACCTCAGAGCCACCATATTTAAGAAACTCATTTACTACCCTATCAGCACCTGGAGCCTTATTATTCTTTAATCCTTTTAGTACTGTTTCTAATTCCTCCTCACAAAACAAATCTTCCTTCACATCCAAGGTATCACAAACTTTTTCATTTTCCTCTATATTTTTTCCTGCAACTCTATCTCGGTTAAGCAAATTCTCAAAATGTTCGGCCCATCTCGCTTTAGCTTTTGTCTTATCGCTAATTGCCACCCCATTCCTATCTTTAACTGGGACAAGTCCGGATTGACTACTACCTCTCAATTTGTTAACGTGCCAGTACAATATTTTACTATTATGCCGTCTAGCTGCATCTTCTAAATCCTCGGCAATTTTATCCATGGCCTCCACTTCACACCTCCTTAGTTCATATTTCAATGCTTTCTCCACTTTCTTTACATTTCTTTTGTTTTCATGTGATCTATCACTCAGATAATTCTTGTACAAGTCCTTTCTCCTTTCTATTAAACTTAAAGCTTTTTCACTAATATTCTTAGCTGCAGTTCTAGCTTTCTTCCCTAATACACCTTCAGCAACTTCACAAATTATTTTTCTAAAATTATTCCAACCATCTTCCACATTATCAAATTTTAAGCTCTCAAGTTTAGTATTCAACTGTTCCTGGAAAGTTTCTCTCAAATTCTCATCCTGGAGTCTACTAACATCATAACTTCCCGGGAGGTAATTACCCTTCCGATATTTCAGCTTTAAATTAACCCTTGACACTACTAGATGGTGATCTTTACTTTTAACATCAATAACAGCACTCCTATATACCCTAGTATCTTGTATTGATCCTGCCAGTCTTCGATTTACTATAACATAATCAATAAGGTTTGCTGTCTTACCATCACGTGAATACCATGTTAGCTTATGAGCCATTTTATGACCAAACACCGTATTGGTTATAACTAGATTGTTATACCTACAAAATTGCAAAAGTCTGTATCCATTACTGTTTTCTTTTCCTACACCAAATTTACCTAAGCTGGGATACCATCTATCCATATTTCTACCAACCTGGGCGTTAAAATCTCCCAGCAATAACATCATATTTCTACCTGGGACCTTGTCTATTTGCTCCTGTAACTGTAAGTAAAATTCATCTGAGTCACTAGTATCTCCATCAGTCGGTTCTACAGGGGCGTATACTACTATAACTGATACCTTGAACTTTCTAGTCATAAAATGAGCAATTAGTATTCTATTATTAATACCTTCCCAGCCTAAACAAGACTTAGCAGCTTCCTTATTCATCATGAGCCCTACTCCCTGTCTATGTAACCCATCCTTCCTGCCTGAGTAAACAAATTCTATATCACCTAATTTCATGCTTCCTACCCCTGGGATATGAGTTTCTGAAACTCCTAATAGATCCAGTTCGAATCGTCTGAATTCGTCAGTCAAAATGTCGATACGATAGTCATTTTTTAATGTCGTAACATTCCAAGTTCCAATTTTCATGTTCTTTAAATCATTGAAATTTTTTTCGCCTCAGGAAAAGCAATGATCCCGGATACCAGTGCAGGACGGGGATCACATATCTTCTCAAGTCTACACCGAAGTGCTTAAGCCGGCTTAGAACCGGACAGCAAGAAGTCCCTGGGACCTCCATGAATGGAGGCTTTGTGCAATCCTGGGCCCATCTTGGTCACAACATGGTTTTCAGCGCTTGGCGATGCTCTTCTATCAACAAGAGTCGAAATCCTGCACAGACAATCTCAAGCCTATTACCTCCGACTCATTATATATTCATGCCTACAAATATTATGCTACTACGGGGAGGCAACCCGTAATAGATAAATTAGCTAGGAAGAGGTTTTTCAGCCCAAAGACGCCCATCAAAACATACCAATCCCAGAAGAATTGTCCATTAGTCAGAATCTCGTGCGAATGCTGTGTCGTTTACTAGGCTATAATTTCCTCGAGGGGCGCCACTCCTCAAGTGGGAAAAGAGTTGACCGCAAGGTCCCCAGTCTTGCAGGTACCCCGAAAAGGTCGAGGCAGCCCTTTGCAGAGGCCGTTGTCCATAGATCTGGATCTTACGCCCTGCCACAGTTGTCCTCCTATAGAGGATCCTCCCGCGATGGTGTTCTGCATCACCATGCAATTTAACCCATTGCTGGGAGAAGGTTTGCAACTCATGGAACTTGTGGATAAACAAGTGGGCCCTTTTGAGTGTACATTTGAGGGGCCTTCTTCCTCCTCCGCCTGTATTTATGACCCCGGGCAAGGGTGCCCCAGATTCTATTATGGACCCCCAGGGACAAGGTCCCCCTTGGTCCATGCCTCCTATGGAGGTACCCTACATATCTGTAGAGTGTTCCCCTATCGCCACCTGGGGACATGCTGAATGGCCTGGGGGAGGCCAGATAAACGGATCACTTTTGTTTTGCAAAGGCAATAACTCAGTGACATATTTAACCTACTACTTATAAATATACATAACTCACTGACTAGGCCTATATTAGTTATATACAGAAATAAATAACTCAGTGACACATTAAACCTACTACTTATAAATATGTGTAACTCACAGACTAGGCCTATATATGTTATATACAGAAATATATAACTGAGTGACATATTTAGCCTACTACTTATAAATATGTGTAACTGACTGACTAGGCATATAAGTTATATACAGAAATATATAACTCAGTGACATATTTAGCCTACTACTTAAAATATGTGTAACTCACTGACTAGGCCTATATAAGTTATATACAGAAATATATAACTCAGTGACATATTTAGCCTACTACTTAAAATATGTGTAACTCACTGACTAGGCCTATCTAAGTTATATACAGAAATATATAACTGAGTGACATATTTAGCCTACTACTTATAAATATGTGTAACTCTGTAAGCCAGCTCAAGAGTAGATTGAAGCGTTACCTTTGGGTTATAATCTGAATGATTAGATTTTTGAATTTGATTAATGTTTGGTATGAAAATTGTTTGGACAGATAATGGTCGCATTTTCGCGAAATTACCCAGCCAAAGCGCACGGAGTCGGCTCTATAGCCTAGCTGATACTTATTGATTTTGTCATAGTTGATTTAGTTAGATGTATCTTTTTTTTTTTTTTTTTTTTTTTTTTTTTTTAAAAAAAAAAAAAGGTGTGTGTGAGAATATTATGATTTGGGATGTGTAGTTTGCTATTTGGACTTTTCAGAGCTAGGATTCTTAGTCCCCCATAGGTGTTGGTTGTCTGAAACCTATAGTTTGGGATGAGTAGTTTGCTATTTTTGACTTTTCTGAGCTGGATTTATTAGCCGTTCATAGGTGTGTGTTGTCTGAAAATTATGATTTGGGATGTGTAGTTTGCTAGTTGGACTTTTCAGAGCTAGGATTCTTAGTCTCTCATAGGCGTTTGCTGTCTGAAACCTATAGTTTGGGATGAATAGTTTGCTATTTCAGGCTTTTATGAGCTAGGTTTCCTAGTATTTCGTAGGTGTGTGTTGTCTGAAACTTATGATTTGGGATATGTAAATTACTATTTCGAGCTTTTCTGAGCTAGATTTCTTAGTCTTTCGTTGGTGTGTGTTGTCTGAAACCTATGATTTGGGATGGATGGATTGCTATTTATGACTTTTCTGAGCTGGATTTCTTAGCCGTTCATAGGTGTGTGTTGTCTGAAACTTATGATTTGGGATGTGTAGTTTGCTATTTGGACTTTTCAGAGCTAGGATTCTTAGTCCCTCATAGGTGTTTGTTGTCTGAAACCTATAGTTTGGGATGAGTAGTTTGCTATTTCAGGCTTTTATGAGCTAGGTTTCTTAGCCTTTCGTAGGTGTGTGTTGACTGAAACTTATGATTTGGGATATGTAAATTACTATTTCGGGCTTTTCTAAGCTAGATTTCTTAGTCTTTCGCTGGTGTGTGTTGTCTGAAACCTATGATTTGGGGTGTATGGGTTGCTATTTTTTGACTTTTCTGAGTTGGATTTCTTAGTCTTTCATAGGTATGTGTTGTCTGAAACCTATGATTTGGGATGAGTGGTTTGCTATTTTTGACTTTTCTGAGCTGGATTTCTTACCCTTTCATAGGTGTGTGTTGTCAGAAAATTATGATTTGGGATGTGTAGTTTGCAAGTTGGACTTTTCAGAGCTAGGATTCTTAGTCTCTCATAGGCGTTTGCTGTCTGAAACCTATAGTTTGGGATGAATAGTTTGCTATTTCAGGCTTTTATGAGCTAGGTTTCCTAGTATTTCGTAGGCAAATGTTGTCTGAAACTTATGATTTGGGATATGTAAATTACTATTTCGGGCTTTTCTGAGCTAGATTTCTTAGTCTTTCGTTGGTGTGTGTTGTCTGAAACCTATGATTTGGGATGGGTGGATTGCTATTTTTGACTTTTCTGAGTTGGATTTCTTAGCCATTCATAGGTATGTGTTGTCTGAAACTTATGATTTGGGATGGTTAATTTGCTATTTCCGGCTTTTATTAGCTAGGTTTCTTAGCCTTTCATAGGTGTGTGTTGTCAGAAAATTATGATTTGGGATGTGTAGTTTGCTTTTTGGACTTTCAGAGCTAGGATTCTTAGTCCCTCATAGGTGCTTGTTGTTTGAAACCTATAGTTTGGGATGAGTAGTTTGCTATTTCAGGCTTTTCTGAGCTAAGGTTTCTTAGTATTTCATAGGTGTGTGTTGTCTGAAACTTATGATTTGAGGTGTGTAATTTGCTATTTCCTACTTTTCATAACCAGATTTCTTAGTCTTTCGTAGGTGTGTGATGACTGAAACCTATGATTTGGGATGTGTGGGTTGCTATTTTTTGACTTTTCTGAGTTCTAGTTTAGTTTAGTTTTAGTTAAGAGTTTAGAGTTTTTAGCTTAGATTCTTAGCTTAGAGTTTTTGTTAGAGTTCTAGTTTAGTTTAGTTTTAGTTAAGAGTTTAGAGTTTTTAGCTTAGAGTCTTAGCTTAGAGTTTTTGTTGAAGTTCTAGTTTAGTTTAGTTTTAATTAAGAGTTTAGAGTTTTAGCTTAGAGTCATAGCTTAGAGTTTTTGTTAAAGTTGAAGTTTAGTTTAGTAATAGTTAAGAGTTTGGAGTTTTACCTTAGAGACTTAACTTAGAGTTTTAGTTTAGTTCAGTTTTAGTTAAGAGTTTTTTAGCTTAGAGTCTTAGATTAGAGTTTTTGTTAGAGTTCTAGTTTAGTTTAGTTTTAATTAAGAGTTTAGAGTTTTTAGCTTAGAGTCTTAGCTTAGAGTTTTAGTTAGAGTTCTAGTTTAGTTTAGTTTTAGTTAAGAGTTTAGAGTTTTTAGCTTAGAGTCTTAGCTTAGAGTTTTTGTTGAAGCTCTAGTTTAGTTTAGTTTTAGTTAAGAGTTTTTAGTTTTAGCTTAGAGTCTTAGCTTAGAGTTTTTGTTAGAGTTTTAGTTTAGTTTAGTTTTAGTTAAGAGTTAAGAGTCTTGAGTCTTAGCTTAGAGTCTTAGCTTAGAGTTTCTGTTAGAGTTCTAGTTTAGTTTACTTCTAGTTAAGAGTTTAGAGTTTTAGCTCAGAGTCTTAGCTTAGATTTTTTGTTAGAGTTCTAGTTTAGTTTAGTTATAGTTAAGAGTTTGGTGTTGTACCTTACAGACTTAGCTAAGAGTTTTAGTTTAGTTTTAGTTTAGTTATAGTTATAGTTAAGAGTTTGGTGTTTTACCTTAGAGACTTAGCTTAGAGTTTTAGTTTAGTTCAGTTTTAGTTAAGAGTTTAGAGTTTTAGCTTAGAGTCGTATCTTAGAGTTTTTGTTAGAGTTCTAGTTTAGTTTAGTTTTAGTTAAGAGTTTAGAGTTTTTAGCTTAGAGTCTTAGTTTAGAGTTTTTGTTGAAGTTCTAGTTTAGTTTAGAGTTTTAGCTTAGACTTAGAGTTTTAATTAGAGTTCTAGTTTAGTTTAGTTTTAGTTAAGAGTTTAGAGTTTTAGCTTAGAGTCTTAGCATAGAGTTTTTGTTAGAGTTCTAGTTTATTTTAGTTTTAGTTAAGAGTTTAGAGTTTAACTTAGAGTCTTAGCTTAGAGTTTTTGTTAGAGTTCTAGTTTAGTTATAGTTAAGAGTTTGGAGTTTTACCTTAGAGACTTAGCTTAGAGTTTTAGTTTAGTTTAGTTTTACTTAAGAATTTAGAGTTTTAGCTTAGAGTCTCAGCTTAGAGTTTATGTTAGAGTTTTAGTTTAGTTTTAGTTAAGAGTTTAGTGTTTTTAGCTTAGAGTCTTAGTTTAGAGTTTTTGTTGAAGTTCTAGTTTAGTTTAGTTTTAGTTTAGAGTTTTAGCTTAGACTTAGAGTTTTAATTAGAGTTCTAGTTTAGTTTAGTTTTAGTTAAGAGTTTAGAGTTTTTAGCTTAGAGTCATAGTTTAGTTTTATTTAGAGTTCTAGTTTAGTTTAGCTTTAGTTAAGAGTTTAGAGTTTTACCATAGAGTCTTAGCTTAGAGTTTTAGTTAGAGTTAAAGTTTAGTTTAGTTACAGTTAAGAATTTAGAGTTTTAGCTTAGAGTCATAGCTTAGAGTTTTACTTAAAGTTATAGTTTGGTTAAGTTTTAGTTAAGAGTTTCGAGTTTTAGCTGAGTCTTAGCTTAGAGTTTTTGTTAGAGTTCTAGTTTAGTTTAGTTTTAGTTAAGAGTTTAGAGTTTTACCTTAGAGTCTTAGCTTAGAGTTTTTGTTAGAGTTCTAGTTTAGTTTAATTTTAGTTAAGAGTTTGATGTTTTACCTTTGAGTTTCAGTTAGAGTTCTAGTTTAGTTTACTTTTAGTTAAGAGTTTGGTGTTTTACCATGGAATCTTAGCTTAGAGTTTTAGTTAGAGTTCTAGTTTAGTTTAGTTTTAGTTAAGAGTTTAGAAATTTAGCTTAGAGTCTTAGCATAGAGTTTTAGTTAGAGTTCTAGTTTAGTTTAGTTTTAGTTAAGAGTTTAGAGTTTTTAGCTTAGAGTCTTAGCTTAGAGTTTTTGTTGGAGTTGAAGTTTAGTTTAGTAATAGTTAAGAGTTTAGAGTTTTAGATTAGAGTCTCAGCTTAGAGCTTTAGTTAGAGTTAAAGTTTAGTTTAGTAATAGTTAAGAGTTCAGAGTTCTACCTTAGAGTCTTAGCTTAGAGTTTTTGTTAGAGTTCTCGTTTAGTTTAGATATAGTTAAGCGTTTGGAGTTTTACCTTCGAGACTTAGCTTAGAGTTATAGTTTAGTTTAGTTTTAGTTAAGAGTTTAGAGTTTTTAGCTTAGAGTCTTAGCTTAGAGTTTTTGTTAGAGTTCTAGTTTAGTTTAGTTTTAGTTAAGAGTTTAGAGTTTTATCTTAGAGCCAGAGCTTAGAGTTTTTTTTGAAAATCTAGTTTAGTTTAGTTTAGTTAAGAGTTTAGAGTTCTACCTTAGAGTCTTAGCTTAGAGTTTTTTTTATAGTTCTACTTTAGTTTAGTTTTAGTCAAGAGTTTAGAGTTTTTAGCTTAGAGTCTTAGCTTAGAGTTTTACTTAGAGTTCTAGTTTAGTTTAATTTTAGTTAAGAGTTTAGAGTTCTACCTTAGAGTCTTAGCTTAGAGTTTTTTTTGTTGGAGTTCTACTTTAGTTTAGCTTTAGTTAAGAGTTTAGAGTTTTAGCTTAGAGTCATAGCTTAGAGTTTTTGTTAGAGTTCTAGTTTAGTTTAGTTTTAGTTAAGAGTTTAGTGTTTTAGCATAGAGTCTTAGCTTAGAGTTTTTGTTAGAGTTCTAGTTTTACTTAAGAGTTTAGAGTTTTAGCTTAGAAGCTCAGCTTAGAGTTTTTGTTAGACTTCTAGTTTAGTTTAGTTTTAGTTAAGAGTTTCGAGTTTTACCTTTGAGTCTTAGCTTAGAGTTTTTGTTAGAGTTCTAGTTTAGTTTAATTTTAGTTAAGAGTTTAATGTTTTACCTTTGAGTTTCAGTTAGAGTTCTAGTTTAGTTTACTTTTAGTTATGAGTTTGGTGTTTTACCTTAGAGTCTTAGCTTAGAATTTTAGTTAGAGTTCTAGTTTAGTTTTAGTTAAGAGTTTAGAATTTAAGCTTAGAGTCTTAGCTTAGAGTTTTTGTTAGAGTTCTAGTTTATTTTAGTTTTAGGTAAGAGTTTAGAGTTTTTAGCTCAGAGTCCTAGCTTAGATTTTTTTTTGTTGAAGTTCTAGTTTAGTTTAGTTAATAGTTTAGAGTTTTAGCTTAGAGTCTCAGCTTAGAGTTTATGTTAGAGTTGAAGTTTAGTTTAGTAATAGTTAAGAGTTTAGAGTTTTACCTTAGAGTCTTAGCTTAGAGTCTTTGTTAGAGTTCTAGTTTAGTTTAGATATAGTTAAGCGTTTGGAGTTTTACCTTCGAGACTTAGCTTAGAGTTTTAGTTTAGTTTAGTTTTAGTTAAGAGTTTAGAGTTTTTTTAGCTTAGAGTCTTAGCTTAGAGTTTTTGTTAGAGTTCTAGTTTAGTATAGTTTTAGTTAAGAGTTTGGTGTTTTACCTTAGAGTCATAGCTTAGAGTTTTAGTTGGAGTTCTAGTTAGTTTTAGTTAAGAGTTTAGAATTTTAGCTTAGAGTCTTAGCTTAGAGTTTTTTGTTATAGTTCTAGTTTAGTTTAGTTTTAGTTAAGAGTTTCGAGTTTTAGCTTAGAGTCTTAGCTTAGAGTTTTTGTGAAGTTGAAGTTTAGTTTAGTCATAGTTAAGAAATTTAGTTGGAGTTTTAGTTGGAGTTCTAGTTTAGTTTTAGTTAAGAGTTTAGAATTTTAGCTTAGAGTCTTAGCTTAGAGTTTTTTGTTATAGTTCTAGTTTAGTTTAGTTTTAGTTAAGAGTTTCGAGTTTTTAGCATAGACTCTTAGCCTAGAGTTTTACTTAGAGTTCTAGTTTAGTTTAGTTTTAGTTAAGAGTTTAGAGTTTTATCTTAGAGTCTTAGCTTAGAGTTTTTGTTGAAAATCTAGTTTAGTTTAGTTAAGAGTTTAGAGTTCTACCTTAGATTCTTAGCTTAGAGTTTTACTTAGAGTTGAAGTTTAGTTTAGTTATAGTTAAGGGTTTAGAGTTTTAGCTTAGAGTCTTAGCTTAAAGTTTTTTGTTATAGTTCTAGTTTAGTTTAGTTTTAGTTAAGAGTTTCGAGTTTTTAGCTTAGAGTCTTAGCTTAGAGTTTTTGTGAAGTTTAATTTCTACGTACGTGCGCGCACGTACGTAGGCTAACCTAACCTAACTTAACCTAACCTAACATAACTTAATCTAGCCTAACCTAACCTAACTTAAACATGGAGAGATGTTTACTAGCTAACCTATCCTAACCTAACTTAGCTAACCTAACCTAACTTACCTAACCTGACTTAAGCTAACCTAATCTAACCTAACTTAATCTAGTCTAACCTAACACTCTAACTAAATCTCTAAGCTAAGATTCTAGGCTAAACCTCTAAGCTATAACTCTTAACTAAAACTAAACTAAACAATAACTCTAACTAAAACTCTAAGCTAAGACTCTAAGCTAAAACTATAAACTCTTAACTATAAGTAAACTAAACGAAACTTCAACTCTAATTAAAACTCTAATCTATGACTTTAAGGTAAAACTCAAAACTCTTAACTAAAACTAAACTAGAACTAGAACTCTAAATAAAACTCTAAGCTAAGACTTTAAGGTAAAACTCTAAACTCTTAACTAAAACTAAACTATGCTAGAACTCTAACTAAAACTCTAAGCTAAGAGTCCAAGCTAAAACTCTAAACCCTTAACTATAACTAAACTAAACGAAACTTCAACTCTAATTAAAACTCTAATCTAAGACTTTAAGGTAAAACTCAAAACTCTTAACTAAACTAAACTAGATTTTCAACAAAAACTCTAAGCTAAGACTCTAAGATAAAACTCTAAACTCTTAACTAAAACTAAACTAAACTAGAACTCTAAGTAAAACTCTAGGCTAAGAGTCTATGCTAAAAACTCTAAATTCTTAACTATGACTAAACTAAACTTCAACTTCACAAAAACTCTGAGCTAAGACTCTAAGCTAAAAACTCGAAACTCTTAACTAAAACTAAACTAGAACTATAACAAAAAACTCTAAGCTAAGACTCTAAGCTAAAATTCTAAACTCTTAACTAAAACTAAACTAGAACTCCAACTAAAACTCTAAGCTATGACTCTAAGGTAAAACACCAAACTCTTAACTAAAACTATACTAAACTAGAACTCTAACAAAAACTCTAAGCTAAGACTCTAAGCTAAAAAAAACTCTAAACTCTTAACTAAAACTAAACTAAACTAAAACTCTAAGCCAAGTCTCGAAGGTAAAACTCCAAACGCTTAACTATATCTAAACTAAACTAGAACTCTAACAAAGACTCTAAGCTAAGACTCTAAGGTAAAACTCTAAACTCTTAACTATTACTAAACTAAACTTCAACTCTAACAAAAACTCTAAGCTGAGACTCTAAGCTAAAACTCTAAACTATTAACTAAACTAAACTAGAACTTCAACAAAAAAAACTCTAAGCTAGGACTCTAAAAACTCAAAACTCTTAACTAAAACTAAAATAAACTAGAACTCTAACAAAAACTCTAAGCTAAGACTCTAAGCTTAAATTCTAAACTCTTAACTAAAACTAAACTAGAACTCTAACTAAAACTCTAAGCTAAGACTCTAAGGTAAAAAACCAAACTCATAACTAAAAGTAAACTAAACTAGAACTCTAACTGAAACTCAAAGGTAAAACATCAAACTCTTAACTAAAATTAAACTAAACTAGAATTCTAACAAAAACTCTAAGCTAAGACTCTAAGGTAAAACTCGAAACTCTTAACTAAAACTAAACTAAACTAGAAGTCTAACAAAATCTCTAAGCTGAGACTCTAAGCTAAAGCTCTAAACTCTTAAGTAAAACTAGAACTCTAACAAAAACTCTAAGCTAAGACTCTATGCTAAAACACTAAACTCTTAACTAAAACTAAACTAAACTAGAACTCTAACAAAAACTCTAAGCTATGACTCTAAGCTAAAACTCTAAACTCTTAACTAAAGCTAAACTAAAGTAGAACTCCAACAAAAAAAAACTCTAAGCTAAGACTCTAAGGTAGAACTCTAAACTCTTAACTAAACTAAACTAGATTTTCAACAAAAACTCTAAGCTAAGACTATATGATAAAACTCTAAACTCTTAACTAAAACTAAACTAAACTAGAACTCTAAGTAAAACTCTAAGCTAAGACTCTAAGCTAAAAACTCTAAACTCTTGACTAAAACTAAAATAAAGTAGAACTATAACAAAAAACTCTAAGCTAAGACTCTAAGGTAGAACTCTAAACTCTTAACTAAACTAAACTAAACTAGATTTTCAACAAAAACTCTAAGCTAAGACTCTAAGATAAAACTCTAAACTCTTAACTAAAACTAAACTAAACTAGAACTCTAACAAAAACTCTAAGCTAAGACTCTAAGCTAAAAAAAACTCTAAGCTCTTAACTAAAACTAAACTAAACTATAACTCTAAGCTAAGTCTCGAAGGTAAAACTCCAAACGCTTAACTATATCTAAACTAAACGAGAACTCTAACAAAAACTCTAAGCTAAGTCTCTAAGGTAGAACTCTGAACTCTTAACTATTACTAAACTAAACTTCAACACTAACTAAAGCTCTAAGCTGAGACTCTAATCTAAAACTCTAAACTCTTAACTATTACTAAACTAAACTTCAACTCTAACAAAAACTCTAAGCTAAGACTCTAAGCTAAAAACTCTAAACTCTTAACTAAAACTAAACTAAACTAGAACTCTAACTAAAACTCTATGCTAAGACTCTAAGCTAAATTTCTAAACTCTTAACTAAAACTAAACTAAACTAGAACTCTAACTAAAACTCTAAGCTAAGATTCCATGGTAAAACACCAAACTCTTAACTAAAAGTAAACTAAACTAGAACTCTAACTGAAACTTAAAGGTAAAACATCAAACTCTTAACTAAAATTAAACTAAACTAGAACTCTAACAAAAACTCTAAGCTAAGACTCTAAGGTAAAACTCTAAACTCTTAACTAAAACTAAACTAAACTAGAACTCTAACAAAAACTCTAAGCTAAGACTCAGCTAAAACTCGAAACTCTTAACTAAAACTTAACCAAACTATAACTTTAAGTAAAACTCTAAGCTATGACTCTAAGCTAAAACTCTAAATTCTTAACTGTAACTAAACTAAACTTTAACTCTAACTAAAACTCTAAGCTAAGACTCTATGGTAAAACTATAAACTCTTAACTAAAACTAAACTAAACTAGAACTCTAAATAAAACTAAACTATGACTCTAAGCTAAAAACTCTAAACTCTTAACTAAAACTAAAGTAAACTAGAACTCTAATTAAAACTCTAAGTCTAAGCTAAAACTCTAAACTAAAACTAAACTAAACTAGAACTTCAACAAAAGCTCTAAACTAAGACTCTAAGCTAAAAACACTAAACTCTTAACTAGAACTAAACTAAAACTCTAACATAAACTCTAAGCTAAGACTCTAAGCTAAAACTCTAAACTCTTAAGTAAAACTAAACTAAACTAAAACTCTAAGCTAAGTCTCTAAGGTAAAACTCCAAACTCTTAACTATAACTAAACTAGAACTCTAACAAAAACTCTAAGCTAAGACTCTAAGTTAAACTCTAAACTCTTAACTAAAACTAAAATAAACTAGAACTCTAACAAAAACTCTATGCTAAGACTCTAAGCTAAAACTCTAAACTCTTAACTAAAACTAAACTAAACTAGAACTCTAATTAAAACTCTAAGTCTAAGCTAAAACTAAACTAAACTAGAACTTCAACAAAAGCTCTAAACTAAGACTCTAAGCTAAAAACACTAAACTCTTAACTAGAACTAAACTAAACTAAACTAGAACTCTAACAAAAACTCTAAGCTACGACTCTAAGCTAAAACTCTAAACTCTTAACTAAAACTGAACTAAACTAAAACTCTAAGCTAAGTCTCTAAGGTAAAACACCAAACTCTTAACTATAACTATAACTAAACTAAAACTAAACTAAAACTCTTAGCTAAGTCTGTAAGGTAAAACACCAAACTCTTAACTATAACTAAACTAGAACTCTAACAAAAAATCTAAGCTAAGACTCTAAACTCTTAACTAGAAGTAAACTAAACTAGAACTCTAACAGAAACTCTAAGCTAAAAACTCGAGACTCTTAACTCTTAACTAAAACTAAACTAAACTAAAACTCTAACAAAAACTCTAACCTAAGACTCTAAGCTAAAACTATAAACTCTTAACTAAAACTAAACTAAACTAGAGCTTCAACAAAAACTCTAAGCTAAGACTCTAAGCTAAAAACTCTAAACTCTTAACTAAAACTAAACTAAACTAGAACTCTAACTAAAACTCTAAGCTAAGACTCTAAGCTAAAAACTCTAAACTCTTAATTAAAACTAAACTAAACTAGAACTCTAACAAAAACTCTAATCTAAGACTCTAAGCTAAAAAACTCTAAACTCTTAACTAAAACTAAACTAAACTAAAACTCTAAGTTAAGTCTCTAAGGTAAAACTCCAAACTCTTAACTATTGCTAAACTGAACTTCAACTTTAACAAAAACTCTAAGCTATGACTCTAAGCTAAAACTCTAAACTCTTAATTAAAACTAAACTAAACTAGAACTTCAACAAAAACTCTAAGCTAAGACTCTAAGCTAAAAACTCTAAACTCTTAACTAAAACTAAGCTAAACTAGAACTCTAACAAAAACTCTAAGCTAAGAATCTAAGCTAAAAACTCTAAACTCTTAACTAAAACTAAACTAAACTAGAACTCAGAAAAGTCAAAAAATAGCAACCCACACATCCCAAATCATAGGTTTCAGTCATCACACACCTACGAGAGACTAAGAAATCTGGTTATGAAAAGTCGGAAATAGCAAATTACACACCTCAAATCATAAGTTTCAGACAACACACACCTATGAAATACTAAGAAACCTTAGCTCAGAAAAGCCTGAAATAGCAAACTACTCATCCCAAACTATAGGTTTCAGACAACAAGCACCTATGAGGGACTAAGAATCCTAGCTCTGAAAAGTCCAAAAAGCAAACTACACATCCCAAATCAAAATTTTCTGACAAGACACACCTATGAAAGGCTAAGAAACCTAGCTAATAAAAGCCGGAAATAGCAAATTAACCATCCCAAATCATAAGTTTCAGACAACACACACCTATGAATGGCTAAGAAATCCAACTCAGAAAAGTCAAAAATAGCAATCCACCCATCCCAAATCATAGGTTTCAGACAACACACACCAACGAAAGACTAAGAAATCTAGCTCAGAAAAGCCCGAAATAGTAATTTACATATCCCAAATCATAAGTTTCAGACAACATTCGCCTACGAAATACTAGGAAACCTAGCTCATAAAAGCCTGAAATAGCAAACTATTCATCCCAAACTATAGGTTTCAGACAGCAAACGCCTATGAGAGACTAAGAATCCTAGCTCTGAAAAGTCCAACTTGCAAACTACACATCCCAAATAATAATTTTCTGACAACACACACCTATGAAAGGGTAAGAAATCCAGCTCAGAAAAGTCAAAAATAGCAAACCACTCATCCCAAATCATAGGTTTCAGACAACACATACCTATGAAAGACTAAGAAATCCAACTCAGAAAAGTCAAAAAATAGCAACCCATACACCCCAAATCATAGGTTTCAGACAACACACACCAACGAAAGACTAAGAAATCTAGCTTAGAAAAGCCCGAAATAGTAATTTACATATTCCCAAATCATAAGTTTCAGTCAACACACACCTACGAAAGGCTAAGAAACCTAGCTCATAAAAGCCTGAAATAGTAAACTACTCATCCCAAACTATAGGTTTCAGACAACAAACACCTATGAGGGACTAAGAATCCTAGCTCTGAAAAGTCCAAATAGCAAACTACACATCCCAAATCATAATTTTCTGACAACACACACCTATGAAAGGCTAAGAAACCTAGCTAATAAAAGCTAGAAATAGCAAATTAACCATTCCAAATCATAAGTTTCAGACAACACACACCTATGAACGGCTAAGAAATCCAGCTCAGAAAAGTCATAAATAGCAATCCATCCATCCCAAATCATAGATTTCAGACAACACACACCAACGAAAGACTAAGACATCTAGCTTAGAAAAGCTCGAAATAGTAATTTACATATCCCAAATCATAAGTTTCAGACAACACACACCTACGAGATACTAGGAAACCTAGCTCATAAAAGCCTGAAATAGCAAACTATTCATCCCAAACTATAGGTTTCAGACAGCAAACGCCTATGAGAGACTAAGAATCCTAGCTCTGAAAAGTCCAACTAGCAAACTACACATCCCAAATCATAATTTTCTGACAACACACACCTATGAAAGGGTAAGAAATCCAGCTCAGAAAAGTCAAAAATAGCAAACTACTCATCCCAAACTATAGGTTTCAGACAACAAACACCTATGAGGGACTAAGAATCCTAGCTCTGAAAAGTCCAAATAGCAAACTACACATCCCAAATCATAATTTTCTGACAACACACACCTATGAAAGGCTAAGAAACCTAGCTAATAAAAGCTGGAAATAGCAAATTAACCATTCCAAATCATAAGTTTCAGACAACACACACCTATGAATGGCTAAGAAATCCAGCTCAGAAAAGTCATAAATAGCAATCCACCATCCCAAATCATAGGTTTCAGACAACAAACACCAACGAAAGACTAAGAAATCTAGCTCAGAAAAGCCCGAAATAGTAATTTACATATCCCAAATCATAAGTTTCAGACAACATTCGCCTACGAAATACTAGGAAACCTAGTTCATAAAAGCCTGAAATAGCAAACTATTCATCCCAAACTATAGGTTTCAGACAACAAACGGCTATGAGAGACTAAGAATCCTAGCTCTGAAAAGTCCAACTAGCAAACTACACATCCCAAATCATAATTTTCTGACAACACACACCTATGAAAGGGTAAGAAATCCAGCTCAGAAAAGTCAAAAATAGCAAACCATCCATCCCAAATGATAGGTTTCAGACAACACATACCTATGAAAGACTAAGAAATCCAACTCAGAAAAGTCAAAAATAGCAACCCATACACCCCAAATCATAGGTTTCAGACAACGCACATCAAGGAAAGACGGGGCCCGGGGAAGGGCCTTTGAGGGTCTGGGGGGCCCTTGAGGGCCGGGTAGTCCTTTGGGAGCTTTGGGGGACCTATTAGGACCGGGGGCTTCCTTCGGGGTTGGGGTGGGGGGATCGAAGCTCTTTGGGGTTGGGGTAGGGGACCTCACGACACTGTTCAAATACAACTTGTGTATTATAACGACCACAGAGTTTCACCCTCAAATCCTCTTCTAAAATCATCTTTTAAAATCATCTTTTAAAACGTCTCTAACTGTTTTGCCGAAATAATTCCATAAAATGTCTAAAAAACGGTTTCGCCCAAATAACCCCTAAACATAATTTCAGCGTGTTCCTTTTGTTTTTTGGCATCTCTGCGCTGTCACATTTCAAATTACTAAGAAACCTGATTCCCGCGCTAAATCTATTCATCGCTAAGATGTTTCTTGGAGAATTGTTTCCATAGCGTTTGGTTATTAATATCTTTTGGAGTTCGACCAGTAGAATTGTTTCCGAGGCAAAGACATTAATGACTTGGATCTATTCCTGGAGCAGTACCTGTCAGACATTACTAAACTTTGCCCGGAAACAATTTTATTAATGACTGACAGCAAAGTGAGAAAAATACTGTTTTTCCATTCTCACTGACAAAAACCATAAAACATACATAAATTGCTGTTGACATCCATGAAAGTGAGAAAGTTCCTGTTTTTTCATTCTCACTGACAAAAACCATAAAACAGACATAAATTGCTGTTGACATCCATTAAAGTGAGAAAGTTCCTGTTTTTCCATTCTCACTGATAAAAACCATAAAACAGACATGAATTGATGTTGACATCCATGAAAAACATCAAATAAATTGACCAACACACATAACCATCCAAGAAAACATCCATCAAAGTGAGAAAATTCCTGTTTTTCATTCTCACTGACCAAAATCATCTCCCTAATGACTCTATGCCCATATAAGGAGCCCTGTCACGATCAATAGGGGCATCTCTACTCAGTACCCCCTTATTGTGTGTGCACTCCCAGTGGGCAGTACTCCCTTATTGTGTTAATAGATACGAGCGGGCCAATACCACCTTTTTGTGTTAATAAATACGAGCGCACAGTACCCCCTATATCCCTGTATGCAGAAGAAGCGCACAGCACTCCCACAGAAACCTATACAATACAAGCGGGCCCAAATTGGAGTTACCAATCCCTCAAATCCTCTCTCTTAACGGCACACATACTCTACAAGATCTATCATTTTCTTGGAAACAAATTTTCTCAACGCTAGAAAGCTATTACTCCTAGTGCAGCCCTACCCTACCATGCAAGTGCAGCCCTATACAATACAAGCGCAGCCATATTGGAGTTACAAAACCCTCATATCCACTCTCTTAACGACACAATTACTCTATAAGATCTATCATTTCCTTGGAAGAAAGTTTTCTCAACGCTAACATGCTATTACTCCAAGCGCAGTCATAGGAAATCGTTTCAAGTGAGCATTCTTATCTCGAATTTTGCGACAAAGAATTCTTCACTGGCGCTACCAAGATTCCAGTGGGTGCCCTGTCCTTATCTGAAGCCAATGTTTAGAAGTGAATTTGAAGTGACATTATGTCTTATAAACGAAGTTTTGTTATGGATTATAATAAACAATTGGATGAGACCTTTTTTTGTAATCTAATGGTATCGAACCGATTATTGATTATTGACTATTGATTATTGATTATGACTGCAACTGGGCAGGTAAAATTATTGAAATCTATTGGCCCTTTGCTTTGATCAGATGAAGAGAGCGCAGCTCTTTTCTTTTTTAGGGGCTAAAGATCATGAAGAAGGTTTAATGGCGATTCCCCCAATGCTACCGACTACATAACCCAAGTCATAGATGTCGTTATTGTTAACTTTAGTTATAGATGACGATATATTTTCTTTTCCAACGAAGCGTTTTTTAGCTTCTAAGCAACTTCCCATTGATTTTATGAAATCAGTGCTTGATGCAGGAATCGATCGTGAGACCCATGATTTCTTACATTTTAATACATTCAATGTATTGTTTCCGGGTTGTTGGCCAACTGATGTTAAGCGTCACAATATCGTAACAAGTTATTTGCACATTCGATTTATCAATTGGAATTTTGGTAGGTAGTAACAATGACCTTTTTCCGGACATCATTTATGGCATCCTCCTGAGAATATGCATACTACGATGATTTGAGATTCAAACTGGACGGACAGATTCTTCTGATGGTTAATGGAACTGTGCACATCGGTTTTCCATTACCGGGCTTGCGCATGAGTTTGGGCCCCCACATTCTCATCCAGGACCCCGAGTCCCCATCCAGGGCTACATTTCTCCGCTCCAGGACCCAAAGTCCCCCAGCAGGGCCCCAACCCCCACTAAAGGGCCCCAAGTCCCCACTCCATACCCACCTCCAGACCCTCCCCCTCTGGGGCTCCCACTCCTCAAAATCCCCCCAAAGTTTCTACCCTACCCCCTTTTTAACTGATATTTTTCAACTTTTTTATTCATGTGCTTGGTAACAAAACTTCCAAATATAAAGAAAAATCACAATTCGACCTAAGGTACATGGTTCCAGGAGACGAAAAAACATTTTAATTTCATGTCCCCGCTAGCAAAACTACCAAATATAAAGAAAAATATTAGAAAACCATAGTTTTCAGGTATGATTGGGTATATGACGCATGGGATCCAAGAGCTGAAAAACTTTTTAATTTCACGTCCTGTCTACCGAAACTTCCAAATATAAAGAAAAATCTTAATTGAACCTAAGATGAAAACTTGAAAAAGATGAAAAACTTTTAATTTCATGTCATTGCTACCAAAATTTCCAAATATATAGAAAAATCTTAATTTGACCAAAGGCAAATCGATCCAAAGAACGAAAAAGCATTTTAATTTCATGTATTGGGTAACAAAACATCGAAATATTAAGAAAAATCTTAATTCCAACTAAGGGACATGGATCCAAGAGACGAAAAAAACATTTTAATTTCATGCCCATGATATCAAAACTTCAAAACATTAAGAAAAAAACTTAGAAAACCACAATTTTTAGGCATGATTGGGCCTAAGACACATGGGATCCAAAAGATAAATTTATTTTTTAATTTCACGTCCTGTGTACCGAAACTTCCTAATATAAAGAAATGAGACCCATGATATCCTACGGTAAAAGAATGACACGCTACTCGACTGAACCAACAAGCCATTGAAAATATTATTATTTTAGAAATACATTCTAATGCATTCAGTGTATTGTTTCCGGGACGTTAAGCGTCATAATATTGTAAAAGTTACATGCGCATTCGATTTATCAATTGGATTTTCGGTAGGTGTTAAAAATGATCTATTTCCGGGTATCATTTTTGGCATCCTCCTGAGCACATGCATACAACGACGATCTGAGATGAATACTGGACAGACAAATTCTTCTGATGGTTAATGAAACTGTGCACATAAGTTTCCAATTATCGGGCTTGCGCATGAATTTGGGCATCCACATTCTCGTCCAGGACCCCGAGTCCCCATCCAGGGCTCCATGTCCAAAACCCAGGACCCAGAAGTCCTCCACCAGGCCCGAGTCCCCACTCCAGGCAGCCACCCCTCCAGAACCCCCTTCCAGCCCCCTCTAACTCCCAATTTTTAGCCCCACCCCCTTTTTTTAAATAAAACTTTTTCAACTTTTTTTATGTCCTTGGTAACAGAACTTTTAAATATAAAGAAAAATCATAATTAAAACTAAGGTA
Source organism: Artemia sinica (assembly GCA_027921565.1). Lineage (NCBI taxonomy): Eukaryota > Metazoa > Arthropoda > Branchiopoda > Anostraca > Artemiidae > Artemia > Artemia sinica. The sequence goes on from CM051268.1 coordinate 25,133,196, forward strand.
CATGGTTCCAGGAGACAAAAAACATATTAATTTCATGTACTCGGTGGCAAAACTACCAAACATAAATAAAAATCGTAGAAATCCTTAGTTTTCAGGTATGATTGGGTATTTGACACATGGAATACAATAGATGAAAAACTTTTTAATTTCACGTCCTGTCTACCGAAACTTCCAAATATAAAGAAAAATCTTAATTGAATCTATGGCACATGGATCCAAGAGACAAAAAACTTTCAATTTCATGTCATTGCTATTAAAACTTCCAAATATAAAGACAAATCTTAATTCGACCAAAGGCAAATGGATCCGAAAGATGAAAAAACAATTTCATGTCCTTGGCATCAAAACTTCCAAATATTGAGTAAAATCTTAGAAAACGATAGTTTTTAGGTATGACTGAACCTAAGACACATGGTTCCAAGAGATGATTTTTTTTTATTTTATGTCCTTGTTAACAAAACTTCTAGATTTAAAAAAAAATATCTTAATTGGACCTAAGACACATGGATCCAAGAGACGAAAAATTTGAATTTCATGTCATTGGTACCAAAACTTCCAAATATAAAGAAAAACCTTAATTCGATCAAAGGCACATCGATCCAAAAGACGAAAAAGTATTTATATTTAATGTCCTTGGTACCAAAACTTCCAAATATAAAGACAAATCCTAATTCGACCTAAGGCACATGGATCCGAAAGATGAAAAAACAATTTAATTTCATGTCCTTGGCATCAAAACTTACAAATATTGAGTAAAATCTTAGAAAACGATAGTTTTTAGGTATGACTGGACCTAAGACACATGGGTCTAAGAGATGAATTTTTTTTTATTTTATGTCCTTGTTAACAAAACTTCTAGATTAAAAAAAAAAATATCTTAATTGGACCTAAGACACATGGATCCAAGAGACGGAAAACTTTGAATTTCATGTCATTGGTACCAAAACTTCCAAATATAAAGAAAAACCTTAATTCGATCAAAGGCAAATCGATCCAAAAGACGAAAAAGTATTTATATTTAATGTCCTTGGTACCAAAACTTCCAAATATAAAGACAAATCCTAATTCCAGCTAAAGGAAATGGATCCAAGAGATGAAAAATATTTTAATTTCATGCCCACGATATCAAAATTTCCAAACATATAGAGAAAACTTAGAAAACCACAGTTTTTAGGTATGATTGGGCCTAAGACACATGGGATCCAAGAGATGAAAAACTTTTTAATTTCACGTCCTGTGTACCGAACCTTCCAAATATCAAGAAAAATTTTCATTGAATCTAAGGCACGTGGATCCAAGAGACGAAAAAATTTTTAGTTTCATGTCCATGGTTGTGAAACTTCCAAATATAAAGAAAATGGTAATTCAACCTAAGGTACATGAATCCAAGAGACGTAAAAACATTTAAATTTCATGTCCTTGGTAGCAAAACAACCAAATATAAAAAATATTAGTTCAACCTAAGACACATGGATCTAAGACACGAAAAAGCATTTTAATTTCATGTCCATGGTACCAAAACTTCCAAATATAGAGAAAATTTTGAATTCCCAGCTATGGCACATGGATTCAAGACCTGAGACAACACTTTAATTTCATGTCGTTGGTACCTAAATTTCCAAATTATAAAGAAAAATCTTAGAAAACCGCAGTTTTTAGGTATGATCTGGCCTAAGACACATGGGATCCAAGAGATGAAAAACCTTTCAATTTCACGTCCTGTGTACCGAAATTTCCAAATATAAAGAAAATCTTAATTGATCCCAAGGCACATGGATTCAAGAGACGAAAAAATATTTTAATATCATTTCCTTGGTAGCAAAACTTCCAAATATAAAGAAAAATCTTAATTAAACCTAAGGAACATGCGTCCAAAAGATAAAAAACATTTTAATTTCATGTCCTTGATACCATAACTTCCAAATATAAAGAAAAATTTTAATTCGACCTAAGACACGGATCCGAGAGACGAAAAAAACATTTTCACTTCTAGTCCTTGGTAGCAAATTTTCCAAAATATAAAGAAAAATCTTAATTAAACCTAAGGAACATGCATCCAAGAGATTAAAAACATTTTAATTTCATGTCCTTGATACCAAAACTTCCAAATATAAAGAAACATCTTAATTTGACCTAAGACACATGGATCCAAGAGATGAAAAATATTTTTAATTTCGTTGCCTTGATACCAACACTTCCAAATATAAGGAAAAATCATAATTCAACCTAAGGTACGTGGATCCAAGAGATGAAAAAATGTTTAATTTCATGTCCTTGATACCAAAACTTCCAAATATAAAGAAACATCTTAATTTGACCTAAGACACATGGATCCAAGACACGAAAAAACATTTTAATGTCATATCTTTGATACCAAAACTTCCAAATATAAGGAAAAATCATAATTCAATCTTAGGTACATGGATCCAAGAGACGAAAGAACATTTTTATTTCCAGTCCTTGGTAGCAAAACCTCAAAAATATAAAGAAAAATCTTAATTCGACCTAAGGCAAATGGATCCAAGAGTTGAATTTTTTTTGTCTCATGTCTTTGATACCAAAACTTCCAAATTTAATAAAAAAAACCTTAGAAAACAACAGTTTTTAGGTATGATTGAACCTAAGACACATGAGTTCAAGAGATGAAAAACTTTTTAATTTCAAGTCATTGATACCAAAACTTCCAAATATAAGGAAAAACCTTAATTGGACCTAAGGCACATGGAACCAAGAGACGAAAAACACTTTAATTGCAGGTCCTTGGTACCAAAATTTCCAAATATAAATAAAAATCTTAATCCTACCTAAGGTACATGGATCCAAAAGACGAAAATACATTTTAATCTCATGTCCCTGGTAGCAAAACTTCCAAATGTAAAGAAAAATCCTAGAAAACCGCATTTTTTAGGTATGATTGGGCCTAAGACACAGGGGTTCCAAAAGTTGAAAACTTTTTATTTTCACGTCCTGTGTACTAAAACTTCAAAATACAAAGAAAAATCTTAATTGAACCTATGGCATATGGATCCAAGAGATGAAAAACTTTTTAATTTCATGTCCAGGGTACCAAAACTTCCAAATATAAAGAAAAAATCTTAGTTCAAACTAAGGTACATGAAGCCACGAGAGGAAAGAACATTTTAGTTTCATGTCCTTGGTAGCAAAACTTCCAAATATAAAGAAAAATCTTATTTGAACCTAAGCTACGTGGATTCAAGAGACAAAAATATTTTAATTTCATTTCCTTGTTAGCAAAAACTTCCAGATATAAAGAAAAGTCTTAATTCAACCTAAGGCACATGGATCCAAGAGACGAAAAAGGATTTTAGTCCCTAATATCAAAACTTCCAAATATAAAGAAAACTCTTAATCCCAACCTAAGGCAGATTGATCCAAGAGACGAGAAAACATTTTAATTTCATGCTCTTGGTACCAACATTTCCAAATATAAAGAAAAGTCTTAATTCGACCTAAGACACATGGATCCGAGAGACGAAAAAATATTTTGATTTCATATCCTTGGTAGCTGAACCTCCAAATGTAAAGAAAATTTTTAATTGAACCTAAGGTAAATGGATCCATTAGAAGAAAAAAAAAATTAATTTCATGTCCCTGATACCAAAACTTCCAAATGTAAGGGAAAATCATAATTAAAACTAAGGTACATGAATCCAAGAGATGAAAAAAAACATTTTAATTTCATGTCTTTGATACCAAAATTTTCAAATATAAGGGAAATATTAATTTGACCTAAGACACATGGATCCACGAGACGAAAAAACATTTTAATTTCAAGTCCTTGGTAGCAAAACTTCCAAATACAAAGAAAAATCTTAATTGAACCTAAAGCAAATGGATCCAAGAGATGAAAAACATTTTAATTTCATGTCCTTGAAACCAAAACTTCCAAATGTAAGGAAACATCATAATTCAACCTAGGCTACACGGATCCTAGATACAAATTTTTTTTCAATTTCATGTCCTTGGTAGCAGAACTTCCAAATATAAAGAAAAATCTTAATTGAACCTAAGGTATATGGATTCAAGAGACGAAAAAATATTTTAATTTCAAGTCCTTGGTAGTAAAACTTCCAAAATACAAAGAAAAATCTTAATTCGACCTAGGTTGCATGGATCCAAGAGTTGGAAAAAAACATTTTAATTGCTTGTCGTTGATACCAATAGTTCCAAATATAAGGAAAAACCTTTTATAACCGAAGTTATTAGGTATAATTTAATCTAAGACAAAAGAGTTCAAGAGATGAAAAACTTTTTAATTTCATGTCCTTGATATCAAAACTTCCAAATATAAAGAAAAATCTTAATTGGACCTAAGGCACATGCATCCAAGAGACGAAAAACTTTTTAATTTCAGGTCCTTGGTACCAAAACTTCCAAACATAAAGCAAACTCTTCATTCGAGCTAGGGCACAAGGAACCAAGACACGAAAAAATACTTTAATTTCATGTCCTTACTGCCAAAACTTCCAAATAAAAAGAAAAATCTTAATAGTACCTAAGGTACATCGATCCAAGAGACGAAAAAACATTTTAATTTCATGTCCTTGCTAGCAAAACTTCCAAAAGAAGAATCTTAGAAAAACAAAGTTTTTAGATAAGATTGGGCATAAGACACATGGGTCCAAGAGATGATTGGACCCATTCATTTAAGATCACTAAGCGCGGCACGCCAAGGTAAGTGATCTTAAATGAGCCAAAATTTTTGCATGTCTCTTACGGTACCCGTGTGTCTTAGCGTGTTTGCTGCCATCTATAACTAGAGATGAAAGATGGCAGCAGTTGATGTACTGAAAAGGTGTCGCCATCTACACTTCTTTCAATGTAAAATTCACTGAGAGTTTTTTTATCTGGCTGATCCGTAGTATTCTATGGCTGGTCATCGACACTAGTTTTTCATCTCTTGGATCCATGGAGGTTTCGGTATCAAGGACATGAAATTAAAATTTTCATCTCTTGGACCAATGTGTCTTATGTCCAATCATACCTAAAAACTGTGGTTTTCTATGATTCTTCTTGTGCCTCAGCTCGAATTAAGATTTTTCTTTATATTTGGAAGTTTTGGCACCAATTACATTAAATTAAAAAGTTTTTCGTCTCTTGGATTCATATGCCTTAGGTCTAATTAAGATTTTTCTTTATATTTCGAAGTTTTGGTATCAAGGCTATGAAATTAAAAAGTTTTTCATCTCTTGAACTCATGTGTCTTAGGTTCAACCATGCCTAAAAACTGTGGTTTTCTAGGATTTTTCATTATATTTGAAAGTTTGGGTGCCAAGGACATGACATTAAAATGTTTTTCGTTTCTTGGATCTATGTGTCTTAGGTCGAATTAAGCTTTTTCTCTATATTTGAAAGTTTTGGTATCAGGGACACGAAATTAAAATGTTTTTTCCAACTCTTGGATCGATGTGCCTTAGCTCAAATTAAGATTTTTTTATATTTTGGAAGTTCTGCTACCAAGCACATGAAATTAAAATGTTTTTTCGTCTCTCAGATCCATTTACTTTAGGCTCAATTAAGATTTTCTTTATATTTGGAAGTTCTGCTACCAAGGAAATGAAATTAAAATGTTTTTTCGTCTCTTGGATCCATGTAACTTAAGCTGAATTATGATTTTGAGTTATATTTGGACGTTTTGGTACCAAGGACATGCAATTAATATGTTTTTCATTTCTTTGATCCATTCTTATGTTCAATTAAGATTTTTCTTTATATTTGAAAGTTTTGATACCAAGTAATTCGAATTAAAATTTTTATTTATATTTGGAAATTTTGGTATCAAGAACATGAAATTAAAATGTTTTGTCATCTCTTGGATCCAAGTACCTTAGGTTGAATTATGATTTTTCCTTATATTTGAAAGTGTTGGTTCAAGTTCTTTATTAATCAATAAAAAATGTTTTGACAAATTTATCAAATTAATGACCCACAGTGAGAATAACTAGTGTGTGTGAAATTTATAATAAATTTCATAGTTTTGTAGATTTGAATAAATCGTTGGTTAATAATAAAATTAGATTAATGAATCACTTAATCAGTAATTATTAATTTGATTTATTTTCTGGGGTGGATGCTCCTTATTTCATTTTATATATTTGGTTATTTTGATTTTATTCGGATTTTGTTTGTTGTTACCATACGGAGAGTTGAAGAGCAATCTTTTTATTCCAGTGTCTGGACATAGTATTATTTATTTATTGTTGGGTGTGTATAAACCCACACACGAGTTATTCTTACTGTGGGTCATTAATTTGATAGTTTTGTCAAAACATTTTTTATTGATCAATAAAGAACTTGAACTTGAACCAACACTTCTAAATATAAGGAAAACTCCAAATTCAACCTAAGGTACATGGATCCAAGAGATGAAAAAACATTTTAATTTCATGTTCTTGATACCAAAATTTCCAAATATATATAAAAATCTTAATTCGACTTACTTGGTATCAAAACTTCCCAATATAAAGAAAAATTTTAATTGAACATAAGGTAAATGGATCCAAGCAATGAAAAACATTTTAATTGCATGACCTTGGTACCAAAACTTCCAAATATGAGGAAAAATCATAATTCAACTTAAGGTACATGGATCCAAGAGACGAAAAAACCTTTTAATTTCATTTCCTTGGTAGCAGAACTTTCAAAAATAAAGAAAATCTTAATTGAGCCTAAGGTACATGGATCTGAGAGACGAAAAAACATTTTAATTTCATGTGCTTGGTAGCAGAACTTCCAAAATATAAAAAAAAATTTAATTCGAGCTAAGGCACATCGATCCAAGAGTTGGAAAAAACGTTTTAATTTCGTGTCCCTGATACCAAAACTTCCAAATATAGGGAAAAAGCTTAATTCGACCTAAGACACATAGATCCAAGAAACGAAAAACATTTTAATGTCATGTCCTTGGTACATAAAATTTCAAATATAAGGAAAAATCCTAGAAAACCACAGTTTTTAGGCATGGTTGAACCTAAGACACATAAGTTCAAGATATGAAAATCTTTTTGATTTCAGGGCCTTGATACCAAAACTTCGAAATATAAAGAAAATTCTTAATTAGACCTAAGGCATATGAATCCAAGAGACGAAAAACTTTTTAATTGAATGTAATTGGTGCCAAAACTTCCAAATATAAAGAAAAATCCTAATTCGAGCTAAGGCACAAGAAGAATCATAGAAAACCACAGTTTTTAGGTATGATTGGACATAAGACACATGGGTCCAAGAGATGAAAATTTAAATTTCATGTCCTTGATACCGAAACCTCCATGGATCCAAGAGATTAAAAACTAGTGTCGATGACCAGCCATAGAATACTATGGATCAGCCACATAAAAAAAAACCCTAAGTGAATTTTACATTTAAAGAAGTGTAGATGGCGACACCTTTCGGTACATCAACTGCTGCCATCTTTCACCTCTAGTTATAGACGGCAGCAAACACGCTAAGACACACGGGTACCGTAAGAGACACGCAAAAATTTAGGTTCATTTAAGATCACTTAGCGTGGCGTGCCACGCTAAGTGATCTTAAATGAATGGGTCCAATTATCTCTTGGACCCATGTGTCTTATGCCCAATCTTATCTAAAAACTTTGGTTTTCTAAGATTCTTCTTTATATTTGGAAGTTTTGCTAGCAAGGATATGAAATTAAAATGTTTTTTCGTCTCTTGGATCGATGTACCTTAGGTACGATTAAGATTTTTCTTTATGTTTGGAAGTTTTGGTAGCAAGGATATGAAATTAAAGTATTTTTTCGTCTCTTGGTTTCATGTACCTTAGCTCGAATGAAGAGTTTTCTTTATGTTTGGAAGTTTTGGTACCAATGACCTGAAATTAAAAAGTTTTTCGTCTCTTGGATTCATGTGCCTTAGGTCCAATTAAGATTTTTCTTTATATTTGGAAGTTTTGATATCAAGGACATGAAATTAAAAAGTTTTTCATCTCTTGAACTCTTGTGTCAGATTAAATTATACCTAGAACTTTTGGTATCAAGTACACGCAATTAAAATATTTTTTTCCAACTCTTGGATCCATGCACCTTAGGTCGAATTAAGATTTTTCTTTATATTTTGGAAGTTTTACTACCAAGGACTTGAAATTAAAATATTTTTTCGTTATGATTTTTCCTTCCACTTGGAAGTTTTGGTTTCAAGGAAATGAAATTAAAATGTTTTTCATCTCTTGGATCCATTTGCTTTAGGTTCAATTAAGATTTTTCTTTGTATTTGGAAGTTTTGCTACCAAGGACTTGAAATTAAAATGTTTTTTCGTCTTGTGGATCCATGTGTCTTAGGTCAAATTAAGATTTCCCTTATATTTGAAAATTTTGGTATCAAAGACATGAAATTAAAATATTTTTTTTCATCTCTTGGATCCATGTACCTTAGTTTTAATTATGATTTTCTCTTACATTTGGAAGTTTTGGTATCAAGGACCTGAAATTAATTTTTTTTTTCATCTAATGGATCCATTTACCTTAGGTTCAATTAAAATTTTTCTTTATTTTTGGTGGTTCAGCTACCAAGGATATGAAATTAAAATATTTTTTCGTCTCTCGGATCCATGTGTCTTAGGTCGAATTAAGATTTTTCTTTATATTTGGAAATTTTGGTACCAAGAGCATGAAATTAAAATGTTTTCTCGTCTCTTGGATCAATCTGCCTTAGGTTGGGATTAAGAGTTTTCTTTATATTTGGAAGTTTTGATACCATGGACTAAAATCCTTTTTCGTCTCTTGGATCCATGTGCCTTAGGTTGAATTAAGACTTTCCTTTATATCTGGAAGTTTTGCTACCAAGGAAATGAAATTAAAATGTTTTTGTCTCTTGAATCCACGTAGCTTAGGTTCAAATGAGATTTTTCTTTATATTTGGAAGTTTTGCTACCAAGGACATGAAACTAAAATGTTCTTTCCTCTCGTGGCCTCATGTACCTTAGGTTGAATTAAGATTTTTTCTTTATATTTGGAATTGTTGGTACCCTGGACATGGAATTAAAAAGTCTTTCATCTGTCGGACCCATATGCCGTAGGTTCAATTAAGATTTTTCTTTGTATTTTGAAGTTTTAGTACACAGGACGTGAAAATAAAAAGTTTTCAACTTTTGGAACCCCTGTGTCTTAGGCCCAATCATACCTAAAAACTGCGGTTTTCTAGGATTTTCTAAGTTTTGTTTTCTAAGGTTTTTTTTATTAAATTTAGAAGTTTTGGTATCAAGGACATGAGGCAAAAAACAAATTAAACTCTTGGATCCATGTGCCTTAGGTCAAATTAAGATTTTTCTTTATATTTTTGAGGTTTTGCTACCAAGGACTGGAAATAAAAATGTTCTTTCGTCTCTTGGATCCATGTACCTAAGATTGAATTATGATTTTTCCTTATATTTGGAAGTTTTGGTATCAAGGATATGACATTAAAATGTTTTTTTCGTCTCTTGGATCCATGTGTCTTAGGTCAAATTAAGATGTTTCTTTATATTTGGAAGTTTTGGTATCAAGGATATGAAATTAAACTTTTTTTCATCTCTTGGATCCACGTACCTTAGGTTGAATTATGATTTTTCCTTATAGTCGGAAGTGTTGGTATCAAGGAAACGAAATTAAAAATAGTTTTCATCTTTTGGATCCATGTGCCTTAGGTTGAATTATGATTTTTCTTTATATTTGATAGTTTTCCTACCAAGGACATGAAATTAAAACGTTTTTTCGTCTCTCGGATCCATGTGTCTTAGGTCGAATTAAAATTTTTCTTAATATTTATAAGTTTTGGTATCAAGGACATAAAATTAAAATGTTTTTAATCTCTTGGATGCATATTCCTTAGGTTTAATTAAGATTTTTCTTTATATTTTGGAAACTTTGCTACCAAGGACTACAAATGAAAATGTTTTTTTCATCTCTTGGATCCATGTGTCTTAGGTCGAATTAAAATTGTTCTTTATATTTGGAAGTTATGGTATCAAGGACATGAAATTAAAATGTTTTTCATCTTTTGGACGCACGTTCCTTAGGTTTAATTAAGATTTTTCTTTATATTTAGAAGTTTTGCTACCAAGGAAATGATATTAAAATATTTTTTCGTCTCTTGAATCCATGTGCCTTGGGATCAATTAAGATTTTCTTTATATTTGGAAATTTCGGTACACAGGACGTGAAATTGAAAGGTTTTTCATCTCTTGGATCCCATGTGTCTTAGGCCAGATCATACCTAAAAACTACGGTTTTCTAAGATTTTTCTTTATATTTTGGAAATTTTGGTACCAACGACATGAAATTAAAGTGTTTTCTCAGTTCTTGAATCCATGTGCCTTAGGTTGGAATTCAAAATTTTCTCTATATTCGGAAGTTTTGGTACCATGGACATGAAATTAAAATGCTTTTCGTATCTTAGATCCACGTGTCTTAGGTTGAACTAATATTTTTTATATTTGGTAGTTTTGCTACCAAGGACATGAAATTTAAATGTTTTTACGTCTCTTGGATTCATGTACCTTAGGTTGAATTACCATTTTTCTTTATATTTGGAAGTTTCACAACCATGGACATGAAACTAAAAATTTTTTCGTCTCTTGGATCCACGTGCCTTAGATTCAATGAAAATTTTTCTTGATATTTGGAAGTTTCGGTACACAGGACGTGAATTTAAACAGTTTTTCATCTATTTGATCCCATGTGTCTTAGGCCCAATCATACCTAAAAACTGTGGTTTTCTAAATTTTCTCTATATGTTTGGAAATTTTGATATCGTGGGCATGAAATTAAAATATTTTTCATCTCTTGGATCCATTTGCTTTAGTTGGAATTAAGATTTTCTTTGCATTTGGAAGTTTTGGTACCAATGACATGAAATTTTAAGTTTTTCGTCTCTTGGAACCATGTGTCTTAGGTCCAATTAAGATATTTTTTTAAATCTAGAAGTTTTGCTAACAAGGACATAAAATAAAAAAAATTCATCTCTTGGACCTATGTGTCTTAGGTCCAGTCATACCTAAAAACTATCGTTTTCTAAGATTTTACTCAGTATTTGGAAGTTTTGATGCCAAGGACATGAAATTCATTCATCTTTCAGATCCATGTGCCTTAGGTCGAATTAAGATTTGTCTTTATATTTGGAAGTTTTAACAGCAATGACATGAAACTGAAAGTTTTTTGTCTCCTGGATCCATGTGCCTTAGATTCAATTAGGATTTTTCTTTATATTTGGAAGTTTCGGTAGACAGGACGTGAAATTGAAAAGTTTTTCATCTCTTGTATCCCATGTGTCAAATACCCAATCATACCTGATAACTAAGGATTTCTAAGATTTTTATTTATGTTTGGTAGTTTTGCCACCGAGTACATGAAATTAATATGTTTTTTGTCTCCTGGAACCATGTACCTTAGTTTTAATTATAATTTTTCTTTATATTTGAAAGTTCTGTTACCAAGGACATAAAAAAAGTTGAAGAAATTTTATTTAAAAAAAGGGGGTGGGGTTAAAACTTGGAAGTTAGAGAGGGCTGGAAGGGGGGTCTGGAGGGGTGGGGGCCTGGAGTGGGGACTCGGGCCCTGGTGGAGGACTTCGGGGTCCTGGGTTTTGGACATAGAGCCCTGGATGGGGACTCAGGGTCCTGGATGAGAATGTGGATGCCCAAACTCATGCGCAAGCCCGATAATTGGAAACTGATGTGCACAGTTCCATTAACCATCAGAAGAATTTGTATGTCCAGTATTCATCTCAGATCATCGTTGTATGCATGTTCTCAGGAGGATGCCAAAAATGATACCCGGAAACAGATCACTGTTAACACCTACCGAAAATCCAATTGATAAATCGAATGTGCATGTAACTTTTACAATATTGTGACGCTTAACATTAGTTGGCCAACGTCCTGGAAACAATACACTGAATGCATTAGAATGTATTTCTAAAATCAAAATATTTGCAATGGCTTGTTGGTTCAGTCGAGTAACGTGTCATTCTTTTACCGTAGGAAATCATGGGTCTCACGTTCGATTCCTACATCAAGTACAAATTTCATAAAATCAATGGGAAGTTGCTTAGAAGCTAAAAAACGTGTCGTTTGAAAAGAAAACATATCACCATCTATAATTAAAGTTAACAATAACGACATCTACGACTTTGGTTATGTAGTCGGTAGCATTGGGGGAATCGCTGTTAAACCTTCTGCATGATCTTAGACCGCTAAGGAAGAAAAGAGTAGCGATCTCTTCATCTAATGAAAGCACATGGCCATAACATTTCAATAATTATAACCGCCCAGTTAAAGTCATAATCAATAATCAATAATCGGTTCGACACCATGAGAGTACAAAAAAGATTTCATCCAATTGTTTATTATAATCCATAACAAAACTTCGTTTTTAAGACATAATGTCACTTCAAATTCAGTCTAGACATTGGGTTGAGATAAGGACAGGGCACCCGCTGGAATCTTGGCAACGCTAGTGAAAAACTCCTTATCGCAAAACTCGAGATAAGAATGTTCACTTGAAACTATTTCATTTGGCTGCGCTCGGAGTAATAGCATTCTAGTATTGAGATTTTTTTCCAAGGAAATGATAGATCTTGTAGAGTATGTGTGCCGTTAAGAGAGAGGATATGAGGGATTGGTAACTCCAATATGCCTGCGCTTGTATTGTATAGGGCTGCACTTGTATGGTAAGGTAGGGCTTCGCTCGGAGTAATAGCATTCTAGCGTTGAGAAAATTTGTCTCCAAGGAAATAGTAGATCTGGTAGAGTATGTGTGCCGTTAAGAGAGAGGATATGAGGGACTGGTAACTCCAATATGGGCACGCTTGTATTGTATAGTTTTTTTGGGGAGTACTGTGCGCTTCTTCTGCATACAGGGACTTAGGGGGTACTTTGCGCTCGTATCTATTGACATAAAAAGGGGGTATTGGCCCGCTTGTATCTATTAACACAATAAGGGGGTAGTGCCTTCTCGGAGTGCATACACAATAAGGGGGTACTTCCCACTCGGAGCGCATACTCAATAAGGGGGTACTGTCCGCTCAGAGGGCATAAAAAGTAAGGGGGTACTGCCCGCTCGGAGTGCATACACAATAAGGGGGCACTGCCCACTCGGAGTGCATACACAATAGGGGGTACTGCCCGCTCGGAGTGCATATACAATAAGGGGGTACTGCCCGCTCGGGGTGCATATACAATAAGGGAGTACTGTCCGCTCAGAGTGCATACACCCATACTATTCACTAAACAGTTTTTAATCCATCAAGACGTTTTTGCACTATAAGCTCTTCTGACACTTGTAATCCGTGCACAGTTAAATAGCAAGGTAAATCTTAAGACATTTTGTGACACCAGTTATCAAAATGGTATATCTGTAGAATCTTCCGAACAGCTTAGGGTATCAACAGGGGAGTAGACGTTGAACTACAACTGGATGGAGAGGGTAGAAGTAAATTAAAAAAAAAAAAAACTACGTGCATCCCGGTTATCAAAACAATACTTGCAGAATATTGGGAACATATTGGGAGATGGAGTTGTATCTTTCAAGTACTGTTAGGGCAAGAAAAGGGACAGGCGGGGCACAATTAATTCAAGCTTGGTGTTGAGGAGGGGAAAGGGGCTAAACTTTTTTCTCCGACCAAAATGTTTTTGCATTATAAGCTCCTATGGGAATTAGAGTCTATTCACATCTAAGTAGCGAGGTAAATCAAAAGACGCTATGTGGTACCAGGTTACTATAAGAATAGCGTATGTGCAACACCTCGGGAATGGCTTGGGATATTAAGTTGAAACTTTCATAGAGTCTAGGAGGAGTGCAAGTGGACCTTAAATCTGAAGCTGGAGTGAAGGAGCAGAGAGTATGGGGGCTGAAAAAAAATCGGATCCATCTAAACCTGTTTCCTCTACAAACCTATACGGGACCTATAATCCAGTCACTGTTAAGAATCAAGGAAAACAAAAGACACTATGTGCTGCCGAGTGATCTAAACGATGTGTCTGTTACATCCCAGGGACGGATTTGGGAATCAGTTTGAAACTTACAGGAAGTATTGGGGCGAGAGTAGATATCGAATCTTGACTTTGGGAGAAGAGGCGGAGGATAAAGGTTTAAAGATTTTGATCTCTGGTAAGTTCAAAATTTTTTGCCAATCAATTCCTAAAAATTTCAGCTATTGTTGATTCTTCAACGTTTAAATTATAAAGGAGGAATATTTAAATGTATTTTGCTTCCGGTCTTTGACACACTGGCCTTTATAACGTTTAGCAGGGCGGTAGTTCTAATCCTGTTTGTGGAAATTTCTATTCGTTTTCCGTTCGTTATGCTTAATAATTTTAATTTTTGTTCGTTTTAGAATTTAATTTATTCATCTATAGGAGGATCCATTATTTTTATGTCTTATATGATTATCTATTTTAATTTCTATTCATTAGTAGTGGGGGTCAATCTATTCTATGGAATCCCTAGGGAAATTAGCATTGAGTTTCAAAGACATCCCTATCCCTTTTCTCATAGGATTCTACCGGATCCCTCTGACGTCAAGCGACACACCTGTACAATGCGGTCAGCTGTTTCTAGGCGAAATTTCCGTCCTTGGGAAGAGTTCAATGTTTAGGTTAGGTGTTTTTCTACCGGAGCCCTCTGACGTCACGGCAGCCATCGGGAAATTAACACAGGGAAACTAACATATGATTCTTGTTTATGTTGATGTTGTTTCTTGGCTATGTTTGATGGTTGTGTTGCTTGATAGTTATTGTTGGTTATGTTGATGTTGCTTGTTGGATATTGTTGGTTATGTAATGCTGATAGTTATTGTTGGTTATGTTATGTTGATGTTGTTTGTTGGTTATTGATGGTTATGTTAGGTTGATGTTTGTTGCTTATGTTATGTTGATGTTGTTTGATGGTTATTGTTGGGTATGTTATTTTGATGGTTATTGTTGGTTAAATTATGTTGGTGTTGTTTCATGTTTATGTTGTTTCTTGTTTATGTTATGTTGTTGGTTATGGTGTTTGATGATTATGTTATTTTGATGTTGTTTCACGGTTATGTTATGTTGATGCTATGTTATGTTGTTATGTTGTTTGACGGTTATGTTATGTTGATGTTGTTTCATGGTTATGTTATGCTGATGTTATGTTATGTTGCTATGTAATGTTTATGTTGATTGATGGTTATGTTATGTTGATGTTATGTCATTATGTTATGTTGTTGTTTAATGGTTATTGATGGTTATTTTGATGTTATTTTATGTTTTGTTGTTGGCTAGGTTATGTTGTTTCTTGGTTGTGTCGTTATGTTATGTTGATGTTGTTTCTTGGTTATGTTAATGTTGTTTGATGTTTCATGGTTTTGTTAATGTTTGTTATGTTTGCAGGACATATTTGAAATAAATGATGTTACTAGGCTAGATTTCTAGCGCATGTATCGTCATGGTACATCCCCCCCCCCCTTTTCTGAGTATGCGTTGTTTCTAGACAAAAGCATGTCTCCCATATGGTTGAAGTCCCCCGCATTGTTACTAGACACATTCC
Organism: Artemia sinica; assembly: GCA_027921565.1. Taxonomy (NCBI): domain Eukaryota; kingdom Metazoa; phylum Arthropoda; class Branchiopoda; order Anostraca; family Artemiidae; genus Artemia; species Artemia sinica. The sequence continues at coordinate 25,148,725 of CM051268.1, forward strand.
CAGGTGGTTGAACTCCCCGCGTTGTTACTAGGGAAATTCCCAGGTGGTTGAAATCCATCGCAATGTTTTCCTAGACACAATCCCAGCTAACAAGACTCCCCCGCGTTGTTTCTAGGCAAAATCATGTCTAGACACGGTCCCAGGTGGTTGAAACTATTGATCGAGGATCAGTTTCTTTGTTGATGCTATGTTATGTTGTTATGTTGTTTGACGGTTATGTTATGTTGATGTTGTTTCATGGTTATGTTATGTTGATGTTATGTTATGTTGCTATGTAATGTTTATGTTGATTGATGGTTATGTTATGTTGATGTTATGTCATTATGTTATGTTGTTGTTTAATGGTTATTGATGGTTATTTTGATGTTATTTTATGTTTTGTTGTTGGCTAGGTTATGTTGTTTCTTGGTTGTGTCGTTATGTTATGTTGATGTTGTTTCTTGGTTATGTTAATGTTGTTTGATGTTTCATGGTTTTGTTAATGTTTGTTATGTTTGCAGGACATATTTGAAATAAATGATGTTACTAGGCTAGATTTCTAGCGCATGTATCGTCATGGTACATCCCCCCCCCTTTTCTGAGTATGCGTTGTTTCTAGACAAAAGCATGTCTCCCATATGGTTGAAGTCCCCCGCATTGTTACTAGACACATTCCCAGGTGGTTGAACTCCCCCGCGTTGTTACTAGGCAAATTCCCAGGTGTCTGAAATCCCCTGCAATGATTTTCTAGACACACCCTAGACACAGTTTCTTTCTGGAAGTGGAGCTCTAATATTCCTTTCAAAACATTTGGACAAAGTCAACTATAGTTTTCATTAAAGGCCATTTTGTAACCCAAGCCAACCATAATACCCCACAAATACTCCAAACCGCCATGGCATTTAACCCATGTGACACCGCCCTATCCTCTGGGTGACCTGATAATAGTGGGATTTCCCATATTTTTTGGCACTTGTTAGAAAGATGCGTTACTCTCCCAATTTGATACACTCCGGGGGACATATGATTTTAAGATATTAATAAAGGGAAATGCGTGTCTTACTCGTGCTAAAGACTACATCTTATAAACACAGATATTGTAAATAAAAACAAATTGACAAGCAATAAAACATAAGAAAAGACAGCTAAAAAACACGACAAAAAATACAAGATGAAAATGTTATATAATCATATACGCAAAAAAGAACCATCTATTATAGAAAACTGGGGCTTCTAGCCTGCAACCCTGGAGGGTAGGTTAGGGGAGGGGGTTGATATTAGATAGAATTTAATATATATTAAGAGCTTTTAAGGAAATACCCCTTTTTTATTAAGATAAATTCATGGATAAAGAATAACATGCCTAATTTAACGAAAGACAAAGGAAGGGGACGCCAGGGAAGGGAGAACCGTCTGTGGGGGAGGAGATTCAAGTACTACTACTACTACTAACAACTCATCGCAGCACCAAGCCGCCTGAGGCCAACACAGCTACGCACGCTCCTCCTCCACCCCAATCTATTCAAAGCCTCCCTTTTTACACCCGCCCACGAAGTTCCCATTTCCTTTAAATCTTTCTTTATGACGTCCTCCCACCCCAGACGTGGACGACCTGCTTTCCGTTTAGCCCTAGATGGTTGGCCGAAAAGAACAATCTTTGGCAATCTGTCATCCTTCATCCGCACAACATGCCCTAACCACCTCAACCTTTCTTTCATTATAGACCTAGAAAGCGGTATTGAACCACATTTTTCGTATAGCCTATAGTTTGAAATACGGTCAGTCAGCCGGGTACCCAGAACAATCCTTAAGCAATTTCTCTGGAAAACATCTAGCAAATCTTCATCCGCTTTTCGGAGCGTCCATGCTTCAGAGCCATATTTGACCACTGTTATCACTGTAGCTTCTAAGATTCTAATCTTGGTTTGCAGACTTATCTTCCTATTCTTCTAGACTTTTTTTAACTGTGAAAAAACACCCTGAGCCTTGGCTATTCTATTTTTAACATCTTCACTGCTCCCACCATCTTTACTAATAATACTACCAAGGTAAGTGAAGCTGCCCACCTGATCAATCTTTTCATTACCCAACGTCACCTTTTCATCTCCACTTATTCCTAGCCTTAGTGACTTAGTCTTCCTAACATTAATTTTCAAACCAATACTAGCACCCTGAACTCGCAAAACCTCTAAAACTTCATTCATTTGGCTCACACTTTCATCTAGGATGCTTAAATCATCAGCATAATCCAAGTCTAGGAGACTTTTTCCTCCCCATTTGATTCCGTGGTCTCCCATTGCCTTTCCTGTGCTCCTTAAAACAAAGTCCATCAAAATAATCCATATAAAGGGGGATAGAACACAACCCTGCTTAACTCCTGATTTAATATAAAACCAGCTGCTAACCTCATTTCCTACCTTAACCGCAGCAGTGTTATTCTCGTACATAGCACTAATCACTTTAATGTATTTGTCTGGTATACCATACAAGGATAAAACCTTTACTAAAGCTCCTCTATCAACAGAATCGAACGCTTGCTCATAATCTATAAAACTGAGGACCAAAGGTGTTTGAAAACTTAGGCACTTCTCAATTATTAACCTAAGAGTGAAAATTTGGTCAACACATCCTCTACCTTTTCTAAAACCGCACTGCTCTTCTCTTAAAACTTTGTTTACAGCATCTCTCAGTCTAAAAAGTATCATATTACTAAGCAATTTGCTACCTACAGAGACCAGACTAATGCCTCGATAATTACCACACTCACTTTTATCACCTTTCTTATAAAGTGGCTTAATTAAGGTTTTCCTAAAATCGTTAGGTACTTCCCCTTTTTCAAAAATCATATTCATAATCTTCAATAACTTATTTCTAACCTCAGAGCCACCATATTTAAGAAACTCATTTACTACCCTATCAGCACCTGGAGCCTTATTATTCTTTAATCCTTTTAGTACTGTTGCTAATTCCTCCTCACAAAACAAATCTTCCTTCACATCCAAGGTATCACAAACTTTTTCATTTTCCTCTGTATCTTTTCTTGCAACTCTATCTCGGTTAAGCAAGTTCTCAAAATGTTCGGCCCATCTCGCTTTAGCTTTTTCCTTATCGCTAATTGCCACCCCATTCCTATCTTTAACTGGGACAAGTCCGGATTGACTACTACCTCTCAATTTGTTAACGTGCCAGTACAATATTTTACTATTATGCCGTCTAGCTGCATCTTCTAAATCCTCGGCAATTTTATCCATGGCCTCCACTTCACACCTCCTTAGTTCATATGTCAATGCTTTCTCCACTTTCTTTACATTTCTTTTGTTTTCATGCGATCTATCACTCAGATAATTCTTGTACAAGTCCTTTCTCCTTTCTATTAAACATAAAGCTTTTTCACTAATATTCTTAGCTGCAGTTCTAGCTTTCTTCCCTAATACACCTTCAGCAACTTCACAAATTACTTTTCTAAAATTATTCCAACCATCTTCCACATTATCAAATTTTAAACTCTCTATCCTGTTTCCCTCCGCTAAGGTACCGACCTGCTCGCTGTCGCCTCCGGGGAAGTGTCCAGTCCCCCTGATTGGTTTCTCTTAGCCCAGGGTACATTTTTCACCAAAATATCAAAATGCGCAAAGGGTGGAAATTCTTGCTCCCGCCCACTCTGTGCACTGAGGAGGAGTTTAGTCTATGTCTACTCTTTTTGGGGGACGGAATCCGGCCATCCTACGCGTAGTGGGTGTGTTTGGTCAATGTCTACTAGTTATAGTGCTGCACTATGGCATGAATTGCTTGCGAAAACCCAAATGAATGAGCTGAAAATAAAATTTTTAACAAGAAATGTCTGAAAAGTGATTTTGGGGAGATGGGGCAATGACAGAGGGATGTCTTAGAGTAGTTATAGTGTGGTACTGTGGGCCGAATTGCTTGCGAAAACCCAAATGAATGACTTGAAGTAAAATTTTTAACAAGAAATGTCTGAAAAAATGTTTTGTGGGGAGATGGGGCGATGACAGAAGGGTGTCTTAGAGTAGTTATAGTATGGTACTTCAGGCTGAATTGCTTGCCAAAACCCAAATGAATGACTTGAAACAAAATTTTTAACAAGAAATGTCTGAAAGAAGTTTTTGGGAGGATGGGATGATGGCTGAGGGGTGTCTTAGAGTAGTTATAGTGTGGTACTGTAGGCTGAATTGCTTGCTAAAACCCGAATGAATGACTTGAAATAGAATTTTTAACAAGAAATGTCTGAAAATTGTTTTTGGGGAGGTGGGGCAATGACAGATGGGTGTCTTAGAGCAGTTATAGTGTGGTACCGTGGGCCGAATTGCTTGCGAAAACCCAAATGAGTAATTTGAAATAAAATTTTTAACAAGAAATGTCTGAAAAAATGTTTCTGGGGAGATTGGGTGATGACAGAGGGGTGTCTTGGAGGAGTTATAGTGTGGTACTGAGGGACCGAATTGCTTGCAAAAACCCAAATGAATGACTTGAAATAAAAAATTTTAACGAGAATTGTATAAAAAGTGCCTTGTGGGGAGATGGGGCGACGAGAGGGGTGTCTTAGAGTAGTTATAGTGAGGTACTGTAGGTTGAATTGCTTGCGAAAACACGAATGACTGAGTTGAAAATGAAATTTTCAACGAGAAATGTCTGAAAAATGTTTTTGGGGAGATGGGTTGATGACAGAGGGGTGTCTTAGAGTAGTTATAGTGCTGTACTATAGCGCGAATTGCTTGCGAAAACCCAAATGAATGAGTTGAAAATAAAATTTTTAACAAGAAATGTCTGAAAAAAAATGTTTTTGGGGGTATGGGGTGATGGCCAGGGGCGTCGTTTGGGAGGGGCAAGGGGGGCAGTTGCCCCTCCAATAATGTGGAGAAAAAATTATTATATAGTCCATGCTCCTTGAACATCCGGATATGGACCCCTCTTGCCCCCCCCCCCCCAATGAAAATACTGTAGATTCGCCCCTGGTGATGGCAGAGGGGTGTCTTAGAGTAGTTATAGTGCTGTACTGTGGCGCGAATTGCTTGCGAAAACCCGAATGAATGACTTGAAAATAAAATATTTAATGAGAAATGTCTGAAAAGTGTTTTGGGGAGATGGGGCGATGAGAGGGGTGTCTTAGAGTAGTTAGAGTATGGTACTGTAGGCTGAATTGCTTGCGAAAACCCGAGTGAATGACTTGAAATAAAATTTTTAACACGAAATGTCTGAAAAAATGTTTTTGGGGAGATTGGGTGATGACAGAGGGGTGCCTTAGAGTAGTTATAGTGTGGTACTGTGGGACTGAATTGCTTGCGAAAACCCAAATGAATGATTGAAATAAAAAAATTTAACGAGAAACTTCTGAAAAGTGTCTTGTGGGGAGATAGGGCGATGAGAGGGGTGTCTTACAGTAGTTACAATGCGGTATTGTAGGCTGAATTGCTTGCGAAAACCCGAATGAATGAGTTGAAAATGAATATTTTAACAAAAAATGTCTGAAAAATGTTTTTGGGGAGGTGGGGTGATGGCAGGGGGGTGTCTTAGAGTAGTAATAGTGCTGTACTATGGCGCGAATTGCTTGCGAAAACCCAAATGAATGTCTTGAAAATAAATTTTTTAACAAGAAATGTCTGAAAAAGGTTTCTTTATTTTTTTTTTTTGGGGGGGGGGGGGGGTTATGACAGTGGTGTGTCACAGGGGCAGTAATAGTGTAACATTGTGAGATGAAATGCTTAGAGTATCAAACACTAGCAAAGAAAAAGGGGAGGGGGGGCTTCTTTGTTTTCAAAGGGGGGGGGGGTGTCATGTGGAGAGCTGGCGCTAGTGTGAAAACAGTGTCGTAGCACCATTCCGCTCTGGACAGTAAGTATACTTTTTATCGGTTTGGACATCTACCCTTCTCGCAAGATGACCTTCCAAGCTCTCCCATTAGGTATCTCTGCTTAAGATATACATCACCGTTAATACGCAATACGCATGTGTGTGCGCCGTGCTGGAGCTCCATCGGGTCCTTTTAGTCTAGTTTGTGAGACACGCTTGCGTCATTCATATTCGACCTGATCACGGGAAATCCGGGGGTCTTCCAGAAAAATAACGTATCAATGGCTGGAATTTTGCCAGGGCGGGAATCTTGCCAGTGCACGAATCTTGCTAGCTAAGTGCTAGAAACAGGGATGCTCAGACGTTAGAGGGTTGCTGTAGAAACTCAACGATAATTTCTCTATTATAATTACCTTTAAATTATCTCGAGCAAGACCGTTTTTGGTCTCTTTTATCGCCTAGTCGAAGCCGAGATTTCGTCCCAGGAATGAGTAGACATAGACTAAACTCCCGCACTGCGCCTAGGACGGTCAGATTCCGTCCCCCAAAAAGAGCAGACACAAACTAAACTCCTCCACAGCACACGGAATGGGCGGGAACAAGAATTTCCACTCTTTGCGCAGTTTGATATTTTGTTGAAAAATGTACCCTGGGGTAAGAGAAAACGTTCAGGGGGACTGGACACTTCCCCGGAGGCGACCAGCGAGTAGGTCGGTACCTTAGTGGAGGGAGGCAGGATAACAATAAATAAACACTTGAATCTCCTCCCCCACAGACGGTTCCCCCTCCCCTGGAGTCCTCTCCCTTTGTCTTTCCTTAAATTAGGCATGTTATTCTTTATCCTTTTAAAGCCACAATAACGCCTAAAAAACAACACCTAAAATCAATGCGCCCTTTGAAAATGAAGGCTACTAGGTGGGAGGTGGAAAATATTGTTAGGATATTGTGAAATATCCATGAATTTATCTTAATGAAAAAGGGGTATTTCCTTAAAAGCTCTTAATATGTCTTACATTCCATGTAATATCTTTCCCCTCCTCTACCCTCCGGAGTTGCAGGCTAGAAGCCCCGGTTTTCTATAATAGATGGTTCTTTTTTGCGTATATGATAATATGACATTTTCATCTTTTATTTTTTGTCATGTTTTTAGCGGTCTTTTCTTATGTTTTATTGCTTGTCAATTTGTTTTTATTTACAATATCTTTGTTTTTAAGATGTAGTCTTTAGCACAAGTAAGACACGCATTTCCCTTTATTAATATCCTGAAAGCATATGTCCCCCGGAGTGTATCAAATTGGGAGAGTAACGCATCATTCTAACGAGTGCCGAAAAATATGGGAAATCCCACTAATATCAGGTCACCCAGGAGATGGGGAAGGGGGTGGTGTCACATGGGTGAAATGCCATGGCGGTGTGGAGTATTTGTGCGGTATTATGGTTGGCTTGGGTTGCAAAATGGCCTTTAATGAAAACTATAGTTGACTTTGTCCACATGTTTTGAAAGAAATATTAGAGCACCACTTCCAGAAAGAAACTGTGTCTAGGGTGTGTCTAGAAAATCATTGCAGGGGATTTCAGACACCTGGGAATTTGCCTAGTAACAACGCGGGGGAGCTCAACCACCTGGGAATGTGTCTAGTAACAATGCGGGGGACTTCAACCATATGGGAGACATGCTTTTGTCTAAAAACAACGTATACTCAGAAAAGGAGGGGGGTGTATCGTGACGATACATGCGCTAGAAATCTAGCCTAGCAACATCATTTATTTCAAATATGTCATGCAAACATAACAAACATCAACAAAACCATGAAACATCAAACAACATCAACATAACCAAGAAACAACAACAGCATAACATAACATAACGACATAACCAAGAAACAACATCAACATAACATAACCAACAACAAAACATAACATATCCATCAATTACCATCAAACAACAACAAAACATAACAACATAACAAAACATCAACATAACATAACCATCAAACAACATCAAGATAACATAACAACATAACCTAATATCAACATAACATAACCATGAAACAACATCAACATAACATAACCATCAAACAACATCAACATAACATAATATCAACATAACATAACCGTGAAACAACATCAACATAACATAACCATCAAACAACATAACAAACAAACATAACATAACCAAGAAACAACATAACCATGAAACAACATCAACATAACATAACCAACAATAACCATCAACATAACATATCCAACAATAACCATCAAGCAACATCAACATAACATAAGCAACAAACATAAACATAACATAACCATCAATAACCAACAAACAACATAACATAACCAACAACAAACATCAACATAACGTAACCAACAATAACCAACCAACAACATCAACATAACCAACAATAACCATCAAACATAACCAAGAAACAACATCAACATAAGCAAGAATCATATGTTAATTTCCCTATAGCTGCCGTGACGTCAGAGGGCTCCTGTAGAAAAACAGCAAACCTAAACATTGAACTCATGCCAAGGACGGGAATGTCACCTAGAAACAGCTGACCGCATTGTACAGGTGTGTCGCGTGACGTCAGAGGACTCCGTAGAATCCTATGGGGAAAGGGATAGGGATGTCTTTGAAACTCAATGCTAATTTCCCTAAGGATGTCATAGAATAGATTGACCCCCACTACTTTCATTTTAGGTTTCATTGATTCATCGATGCTAATTTCTGCTTGTTTTAAGTTTAAATTATTTTTTTTACTTTATTTCTGCCTTTTACCTTTCTTTGAAAAAATTCTTTTTTTGGAAAAGTTTTTTTTCTTTGATTAAGCTCAAGAAGACCAGCCTGGAAAACGGAGATTCCAGATTTTCATTTTTATGCAGGTCGCTGGAGCCCATGATTTCTCAATTATTTGAACCCAATGAACTGTGTTTTTATTTTTCCCATTATGCAGGCCAGTTTTTTTTTTCAAATAACAGCATTGTTATATATTCAAAATCATGTGTTTTGTTCCAATTAAGTTAGAAACTTAGAAGTTGAAACAAAAAGTTGATTTCTTATTCTAGTTGTTTTTCTATTCTTATCCGTAGAACATACCGAAAAGTGGCTCTCATCTTGGAAGCCTTCTCCTCAGAAAAATGTTATTACCCAAAATAACCTCGGTATATTACGATTAGTCCAAACATTTCTTATATTTTCCACACAACGTGGCAAGTTTTTGCTATTTTTCAAAATCTTTTTTAAAAGTAAATTGTGCGTAAATACATGGTATATTCCTATATAATGTTGAACATCTTTTTAAATACTAAAAGATTAAAATGCATAAGTCACGCGCAAGTCAGTTACTAAAGAGCTTTCAGAAAATTGGAGATTATCAACAAAGCTAAAGACTGCTATGTTTTCGCTAATTCATTCGAGCTAATTAATGTTGTGTGAGCACTTGCAAGTTCATATAATCAAATTCAATTATATCTTAGAAAATGCAAAGGGATTCAAATGTAACTAGTGTCTCTTTTACAAATTAGCTTGCTTTAAAAAAAAAAAAAAAAAAAACACATTAAATCTTACATAGATAAAACTAGCCAGACACATATTCAGGGATTTACTGGGGGGGGGGGGGGTACTTTGAAAGGCAACATTAAACGATAGCAACTTAACAGTAAAGAATATAAGAAACTAGAGGGAAAACCTTAGAACCTGGAGCATCCGGCAATCCGGGGTTTGGGGGTTCAGTTCGGCCCCTTCTTAAAGCTTGTGACCTTAAAATTTTATTATTTATTGCTAGTATTTTAACTCCTTCCCCAAAAGATGACTTTTATGTCATCGGGACTCGGTGACCGGGACCGGGACTCGGTGGAAACTGCTAATTGAACCTATCAAGAAGAGTTTTTCCAAAAGCCTTCAAAGTATTAAGAAGTGAAATGATGGCTGGACAGTTCCAGGAATTCTGCTCTAGAAGCCTTTTCTAAAAAAAAAAAAACAAAAAAAAAACAATAGGTTATAAATTTCTGATCACACTGGGCTGATAATATAGCCAAACTACAATATAAGATAAAATTTAGTTTTAAGCTCTTTGTAGAAATAATTTTCTACTTTCCAAACCTTAGCTTGTAGACTTTCGAATCATTCCTCGAACAAAGGAAAATGCTATTACCAAGGAGAATTTTTTGCGGAACTACAATAAAGAATTTAAAGTTCAGGACGTGACTTTCAGTGAAGACAGTGCTAACATATTTGAAAATGTAATATATTTAAAACTCAGATCCAAAGTGAAAAATGATTTTTTTTTTTTTTTTGTTTTTTTTTTTTATAAAAATTTTTGAAAATTCGGCCGTACGCATCAGAACAAAAATGGAAGAAAATAGATTTAACATGTTAATGGATAAGAAAATGGAGTTAACATGTTTTGGGTATGGCAGGTGGGTTTGGGCTCACCAGAACAGCGAAACAAAGAGGAATTATAAGAAAATTTCAGGAAATACTGGAGACCAAGTTCAAAGCCCTTATGTAGGCATGGTGGAGCGGTTCTATTGAGAACTGGGATAGTGAAATTTTATTGACAAAAATCAAATTGAAACCAGTGTTAATGAAATACTGTAATGTTGAAATCCCAGAATTCATAAGGTAACTAAAATATTGCTCACTTCGAAAGAAAGTCTTCTTTTTAGTTTGATATTATTAGCAGTTACAAATATATTCCATGGTGGAAAAAACTGCAAGATCCTGCAATACGGGATATAAATTAAATTTGTCAGCAGAACTTTAATGACGACTTACCAACCTAGTTGTTGGAATGGTCAAGAACATGGATACTGCCAATGCTTGCAAGAGTATTCTCGGCCATCTTGTAGTCGCAAAATTGACAGATATTCGTTATAATCTCATTACTTAAAATAGGAGAACGAAACATGCACACAGGGGCGTAGCTACAGTATTTTTATTTGGGGGGGGGGGGGGGAGGGGGGGCAAAATAGGGTGCTATTGAAGTAGATGATATTCAAGCGACAGAGAAGAAAAGTAACTATTTAACAAACACGCTACTGAGCGAATTTATAAACATTACACAATACATTATAAACAACAAGCACACATCAAACAATCATACATATAAGTGCTGGTGCTTGGCTTTTACTAAAATTGTCAGCAATGAGCTGCTGCAGACGACAGCAGTATGGCTTAAACAAGGTTTCGGGTGAGCGAAAGGGAATGTCGTATACACCTGGCTCTTTTCACACAGATTCACCACTAATGCGGCAGTACATATCCCCCATCCACTTCCCCCAATCCCAGCACAGGATGCTCAATCTTATAATTGAACCAAGCTCTATTCTAATAGCCCCGGGTACAGCGCAATTTATTTACTCTTAATTTTGAATAGATTTTGACTCAGTAAGATTTAATTTGTTGTACTAAACTTTCAATATACGCGATTTATTGAAATATTATTTATGATTTCTTATTAAATGGATGTGTTTGTGGGTTCGGCGGTTTACATTAATAAATAGCATTGATATCAACAGACCACACAAAGCCGAAACAAAAATCATTGACAGCACAATAGCGCTGTCTATGTAAAGATACAGTATAAGTCAAAGTATTACCACAGATTGTGCAACATTATATAAAATTCAATAGTTTGGTATTAATCAAAGATCAAGGATTGTTTTCATTAAAAGATAAAAGATTGGTTAAAATGCTAGGACCTCAAAAAAAGGTTATTAGTTTACCGAATAATAGATGAGTAAATACAGCTTATATGGAGGTGTTGCAAGACAGAAGGAAAAGTTCAAGGGCTTCCCAGATGAGATGAGTTGAAAATAATTTTGAGTTATCAGGTATTTGGGATGAATGGATGAGGATAGGACTGGATATAAGAAGTAGAGCAAAATTAGTAAAAGGTGTGTTGGAAGACCATGAGATTCAGAAATTGCAGTGTGGAGTCACAGCCTGTACGTCCCCTGGAGTTTACTGATAATGGACGGAGGCATAGGAATATATTATTTATTTTAAAACGGGTGTTAATAGTGAAAAAATTAAGTGAATAAGTCACAGAGGAATCATTTTTTAGTGCTCAGAGAGAAAAGGAAATATTAAAGGTAGGTAAGGGTGATAGATGGTCCTTATTCATTCCATGCCCCATGTGTGGAGAAACTGGCAAAGATCTGTTTCATTTTGTGGCCCCTTGTCCCAAATTGCAGGATGAAAGGAAAGAACTACTTTCTTTCAAAAACGCGGTGTCGAATGGTGGCTCTCTTCAGTAATGGTGTCAAAAGATTATGGGACCATGAAAAAGATGGTAGAATGTTTTAAATTGTGAATGACACACATAGAAAAACTTTTTAGGGGAAAGGAGGGGGTTAAGTGTTGAAACTAATGTTGAATGTAGGTGAGTTTCTTTTATGAATTGTTTGTTTCTTTTTGTAGCCATGGTGCTATCACTTTTAACCATTAAATACCTATATACGACAGTAGTTCTAGTGAGCTTAGTATTCAATATTCCCTAGAGAATACCCTAATGAACGACAGTCATATCTTTCAAATTTGACATTCTTGCTAAACAAAGCCACAACACCGATTAAGACAAGATCTGCAAAATGCAGATATGGTATTTGGGTGTCGAAAATGTTAAAGTTATAAGAAGAAATAGGCCTTAGTATCCTTGTACCTTTCAAGGCAAGTCAACTAAAATTCGGGGGACAAGTACTTTGTGTTCCGCAGAACTAGCTTCTTAAATTGCGGAGAACAGGCGGCCTTTACTTTTTCAAGGTACATGTAGATGCTGGAGCAAATAATCAATTCAACATCTAGAATTCATTCCGTGAGCATCAATACAAAATTTAAATCAAATATCTATAGTCAACAAGGAGGTTGTTGTACTGAATTTTACGTAGATGTTTACGATCATATTTTGTGAAATAAATCCAGCAGGTAAACAAAAATAATATTTAAAACGTCTAAATAAACCCAAGCTACCAAAAACTATAAGTGCTTTTGCCAAGTTCAGCTTAATAAAGCGAGTTGATCAGGTACGCATACGGGGGTAGGAAGGTGTTCAGTCCCATACTCCCCCTCTTAAAATATTAGATTTTTTATAATTTTTCTCATAATTCTATTTATTTTCCATATAATTAATCAATTTTCCAATTAATCAATTATAATTTGACCCTCCTAGGCTTGAGATTGTCTGTGCAGGATTTCGACTCTTGTTGATAGAAGAGCATCGCCAAGCGCTGAAAACCATGTTGTGACCAAGATGGGCCCAGGATTGCACAAAGCCTCCATTCATGGAGGTCCCAGGGACTTCTTGCTGTCCGGTTCTAAGCCGGCTTAAGCACTTCGGTGTAGACTTGAGAAGATATGTGATCCCCGTCCTGCACTGGTATCCGGGATCATTGCTTTTCCTGAGGCGAAAAAAATTTCAATGATTTAAAGAACATGAAAATTGGAACTTGGAATGTTACGACATTAAAAAATGACTATCGTATCGACATTTTGACTGACGAATTCAGACGATTCGAACTGGATCTATTAGGAGTTTCAGAAACTCATATCCCAGGGGTAGGAAGCATGAAATTAGGTGATATAGAATTTGTTTACTCAGGCAGGAAGGATGGGTTACATAGACAGGGAGTAGGGCTCATGATGAATAAGGAAGCTGCTAAGTCTTGTTTAGGCTGGGAAGGTATTAATAATAGAATACTAATTGCTCATTTTATGACTAGAAAGTTCAAGGTATCAGTTATAGTAGTATACGCCCCTGTAGAACCGACTGATGGAGATACTAGTGACTCAGATGAATTTTACTTACAGTTACAGGAGCAAATAGACAAGGTCCCAGGTAGAAATATGATGTTATTGCTGGGAGATTTTAACGCCCAGGTTGGTAGAAATATGGATAGATGGTATCCCAGCTTAGGTAAATTTGGTGTAGGAAAAGAAAACAGTAATGGATACAGACTTTTGCAATTTTGTAGGTATAACAATCTAGTTATAACCAATACGGTGTTTGGTCATAAAATGGCTCATAAGCTAACATGGTATTCACGTGATGGTAAGACAACAAACCTTATTGATTATGTTATAGTAAATCGAAGACTGGCAGGATCAATACAAGATACTAGGGTATATAGGAGTGCTGTTATTGATGTTAAAAGTAAAGATCACCATCTAGTAGTGTCAAGGGTTAATTTAAAGCTGAAATATCGGAAGGGTAATTACCTCCCGGGAAGTTATGATGTTAGTAGACTCCAGGATGAGAATTTGAGAGAAACTTTCCAGGAACAGTTGAATACTAAACTTGAGAGCTTAAAATTTGATAATGTGGAAGATGGTTGGAATAATTTTAGAAAAATAATTTGTGAAGTTGCTGAAGGTGTATTAGGGAAGAAAGCTAGAACTGCAGCTAAGAATATTAGTGAAAAAGCTTTAAGTTTAATAGAAAGGAGAAAGGACTTGTACAAGAATTATCTGAGTGATAGATCACATGAAAACAAAGAAATGTAAAGAAAGTGGAGAAAGCATTGAAATATGAACTAAGGAGGTGTGAAGTGGAGGCCATGGATAAAATTGCCGAGGATTTAGAAGATGCAGCTAGACGGCATAATAGTAAAATATTGTACTGGCACGTTAACAAATTGAGAGGTAGCAGTCAATCCGGACTTGTCCCAGTTAAAGATAGGAATGGGGTGGCAATTAGCGATAAGACAAAAGCTAAAGCGAGATGGGCCGAACATTTTGAGAATTTGCTTAACCGAGATAGAGTTGCAGGAAAAAAAAATATAGAGGAAAATGAAAAAGTTTGTGATACCTTGGATGTGAAGGAAGATTTGTTTTGTGAGGAGGAATTAGAAACAGTACTAAAAGGATTAAAGAATAATAAGGCTCCAGGTGCTGATAGGTAGTAAATGAGTTTCTTAAATATGGTGGCTCTGAGGTTAGAAATAAGTTATTGGAGATTATGAATATGATTTTTGAAAAAGGGGAAGTACCTAATGATTTTAGGAAAACCTTAATTAAGCCACTTTATAAGAAAGGTGATAAAAGTGAGTGTGGTAATTATCGAGGCATTAGTCTGGTCTCTGTAGGTAGCAAATTGCTTAGTAATATGATACTTTTTAGACTGAGAGATGCCGTAGACAAAGTTTTAAGAGAAGAGCAGTGCGGTTTTAGAAAAGGTAGAGGATGTGTTGACCAAATTTTCACTCTTAGGTTAATAATTGAGAAGTGCCTAAGTTTTCAAACACCTTTGGTCCTTAGTTTTATAGATTATGAGCAAGCGTTCGATTCTGTTGATAGAGGAGCTTTAGTAAAGGTTTTATCCTTGTATGGTATACCAGACAAATACATTAAAGTGATTAGTGCTATGTACGAGAATAACACTGCTGCGGTTAAGGTAGGAAATGAGGTTAGCAGCTGGTTTTGTATTAAATCAGGAGTTAAGCAGGGTTGTGTTCTATCCCCCTTTATATGGATTATTTTGATGGACTTTGTTTTAAGGAGCACAGGAAAGGCAATGGGAGACCACGGAATCAAATGGGGAGGAAAAAGTCTCCTGGACTTGGATTATGCTGATGATTTAAGCATCCTAGATGAAAGTGTGAGCAAAATGAATGAAGTTTTAGAGGTTTTGCGAGTTCAGGGTGCTAGTATTGGTTTGAAAATTAATGTTAGGAAGACCAAGTCACTAAGGCTAGGAATAAGTGAAGATGAAAAGGTGACGTTGGGTAATGAAAAGATTGATCAGGTGGGCAGTTTCACTTACCTTGGTAGTATTATTAGTAAAGATGGTGGGAGCAGTGAAGATGTTAAAAATAGAATAGCCAAGGCTCGGGTGTTTTTTCACAGTTAAAAAAAGTCTGGAAGAATAGGAAGATAAGTCTGCAAACCAAGATTAGAATCTTAGAAGCTACAGTGATGACAGTGGTCAAATATGGCTCTGAAGCATGGACGCTCCAAAAAGCGGATGAAGATTTGCTAGATGTTTTCCAGAGAAATTGCTTAAGGGATTGTTCTGGGTACCCGGCTGACTGACCGTATTTCAAACAATAGGCTATACGAAAATGTGGTTCAATACCACTTTCTAGGTCTATAATGAAAGAAAGGTTGAGGTGGTTAGGGCATGTTGTTCGGATGAAGGATGACAGATTGCCGAAGATTGTTCTTTTCGGCCAACCATCTAGGGCTAAACGGAAAGCAGGTCGTCCCCGTCTGGGTTGGGAGGACGTCATAAAGAAAGATTTAAAGGAAATGGGAACTTCGTGGGCGGGTGTAAAAAGGGAGGCTTTGAATAGATTGGGGTGGAGGAGGAGCGTGCGTAGCTGTGTTGGCCTCAGGCGGCTTGGTGCTGCGATGAGTTGTTAGCAGTAGTAGTAGTAGTAATTTGACCCTCCCGTCCACGCGGGAGGGTTGCTCCAAACAATAGATTCCAGAATATTTGCTTGAGTTGTGTATATTTTGCATAAGCAAAAATTGATCCTAAGAGCAAGAAAATGCTCCTTCTTGTCGGTTACATACTTCCTACATAACTTTTTCTAATGTGTATAACCAACAGAACACTAAATATAGACGAAAGCTAAGACTCCAATAATAGCATATAACTGATAACAGTACAAGGAATTTAATTTAAATATACCAAATATTCGCTTTCGAAACAAACATATTTCCGCGTGAAAAACACAAAACAAGAAAACGAAAAAAAAAAAAAAAAAAAACAAAAAAACAACTTCCAGATAAGCTCTGTAAATGGGCTCCTAATGTCGCATCATTTTGAAGTACTTAATCTCAGGTACCTTCAATTGAAATGGCCGCTCAACAGGTTTAGTCTCCAAGAAAGAGTTTATCTTGGGTGAAAACTGGAAAAAAAGAAAAAATATTAATCTACTTTAGAAATAAAACTGTTCTCAAGCAGTGTATTTATAATAGTTTGACAACAGTTGAAGGTAAACTACTTGAAAAAAGCTGCGGAATTTTGAATTTATTTATTTTTTGACCTGACATTATGACCGCAAAGACCCGACCTTTCAGTAGCACACTCTCTATTGGTTTCAGAGAGGACAATAGTCCCAATCGTGTGAGTATTACAATAGTGATGAGATTGGCAGCCTCCTGAAAGGGTGTACAAGCAAATGTTATATGAGGGATATTTCAAGAGTTGGTGGCTCCCTAAACTGTCTAAGGTCTACAGTTATTATACTCACAGTAAATCACAGTCAGTTTGCTATAGCATTCTGGTTCCCGGCCGGTGGGTCACGACTTGGCCTTTTTGGTAGGTTGCCAGCAAATTGGGCTTGAAACATATTAATAAAGATTAAAACTTCTTCAAATAACACTGGGCTGCCTTGAAGGCAAAAAAGTTAGATTTCATGGCACGATTCAAAAATAAAGCCTAGCTATAGTTGAAGCATAAAATGAAATTGTTCCAAAAGTTGCAAAAAAAATAATAATAAAAAAGTCACATAAAATTGCAGAAAGCCTCATCCAACTTTATTTATTAAAGTAGTTTATAGTTCATGGAGAATCGAGAGGAATTTGAATTTTACAACATATTTTTGTCCAACAACACAGTTTAGAGACACATTTCTTACGTGTCCATAGTCGGGATGGCACAAATTTTATCTCCTGTCTTTTCTTTTCAACTTGATGAATTCACTGATGTTAGTTCATATTCCCAATGACTCCTCTCCGCGGGATATATTCACTTAGAGGACATCAAAGAAAACTTTCTGTTTTTTAGAGAACTAAAAACTACTACAAAAGGTAAAGACGTCAAGGAGTTGGGAAGTTCATTCTTTCAAAGCAAAGGCTTACAATGGAAAAAATTACGTGGAACGGAGATGCGTCTTCCCTTGGATTGAGGCTGAGCTTTCAAGACGACAGTTAAAGAGCTTGCACCACAAACAAAGGGACCACACTGAGTTATTCATCGACCTGCCCTTGCTACCAAGGTTATTCCAAAACCTTGCAAGAAGTTCTCCACTTTTTTTCGACCATTTTAAATTTATATGTAAAATCTAATGGCGGCAATAATCGTCTTTCCAAAGAACCATGCGACAGCATAACCTCTAATCACAAAATTCTTTTTTTTATATACTAACTTCCCCTGGTTATCATAAGGAAAGACTATCGGCCGAGTCTTTGAATTAGAAAATGAAATAAAACGGTTCTGATAAATAGAAAAAAAATATAAGTTGACGAACTGTTTAGTGGTTCAAACGGGAGCTCATTTATCTGACACCATGAACAAGCTAAATAAGGTAAATTTAAAACAGCAAGCTAAAGAAATTCACATTATTTGCTTGAAAGATATAATCATGTCTTTCACATTATAGCTGCCGAACTGGCAACACAAAATAAATCTTGGAAACTTTGCCCTGTCCGAATACCTTTGTACTGAAACTGAAGGATCAGAAACGGAAATAATAGATAATTTAAGGATAATTAAATTATTAGATAGTTAAATAATAGAAAATTATTAAACATCTCCAGACTCTTGAATCTGAAGTCAGTAAGCAAGAATTTACGAAATTTACGGAATTCAGTAGCAAGAAGCTGCTATAGTTCCAAACTAAATCAAGTCTCCATGTCTAGTTTATTGCCCATATCAAGTATCCTTCGGTGTTGTTAAGATTCCCGATGGAGTACGGGACGGATTTTTAGAGCAAGAAATAAATTCTCAGCGTATGCCATACATTTCTGCAAAAATCAATATCTTAATTTTGGTGTCCAATGCGTCATTCGCAGTCTTCACGTTATCTTTTTAACTATCTGAGCTATTTGCTTCTACTTACCTCTGCCAAAGAAGAGTTTCAACTATTCTGTAGATAAAGAAAAAGGCCAGGAATAAGCTGGATGTTCAAGATCCAAAGAGATTAACCTTGGCAAAACCTCGGCCAAGAATTATATCACTTGTTGAGCGCATGCAAGTTCAATCATCACGCTAATGCTTAACAAAAATGTCATCACTTTTGTTTAGTCCGAAAATTTATTGTCAAACTCTTTATTTTGTGTTCTACTTATCCAACGTTGCGGAAAAAATTTTTCAATGTCACGGACATCTTTCAAAAATTTGAAATGGTCGCGATTAAGGAAAAATTGGGACCACAACTGTACAATAATTATTGCCCTACTATAATAATATATCACTTAAGGGAATTGTCAATTCGTTACGTCAAAACAATAATAATTCTACGGGACTACATTCATGGGATTACACATGCTGCAGAGAAACCGAGCAAAACCCCAATTTTTAATACGTAACATGACTGTTGTGTCTCCTTTTTTTCCCCGAGATAATTGTGTCGAACTATAGGTTGTGAAAAATCATGAGAGGACATCTCTCTCCAAGGTCTTCCTCGGGGAAATTTGAAGTATTTGCAGCCTTTTCAATAAGTTTTCCTCCCATATTATACCCGTTTTTTCTAGGTTATTATTTGTTTAATCTATAAATTGAAAGATAATCTGGTCTAAGATTTTTAAATCCCCTAATATACAAGAAAATGTCTGGTAAAACAAGCCCCGTCCAAAATGGTGTCCAAAGAAGGACCAAAAAACTTTTTGTCCATCCTCTCAAAACATACATCATAAGTCCTTGGGCCAAGAAAAATCCAATGCAGAAGGGAAATAGAGCAAAAATATTTGCATGGAATGCCAAACTCTAAATTTTTGTTCTTAAAAAATTTTTTCACATTAATTCCTGCTTGTTATTTAATTGGAATTGTTTTATTATTGATTAATTGCATAAATATCTGTAATTTTTAACAGTTTTCTGCTCAAGCCTTAAATGTTAGATTACACTTTAAATGTTACTTGAATATTCAGTCAAAATAGTCAATAAGCCATAGTTATGTGCAAAATTTTTTAAATATTATTTTTACCTCAAAATTTGAGAAGGACGAGAAAGATAATTTTTATCTATTTAGGTCAAAAATCGATAAATGGCGTCGCGAATTAATACCGCAAACTGTTTTCAAAAAGTTTTTTGCCTTCACTGAGGTCCTCTTGTCCCTGTCTACATGCCCCTGCAAGTTCATGCCAATCGGAGAAAGTAAAATTTGTTGGCCCAGTTCCAGGTCTCACATATGGATACAAACAAACTTCCAAATTCTTAGCCTTTTTCAGGAATAACTTCAATTTTGGATTCTTGAGATTTCAACTAACTCAGCTCAGGCTTATGTTATTTTTTCACCGATGAAGAATTTTATAGCTTTCACTTAACCAAACCTAAACTAATGCATACTTCAAGAAAAAGTCACACTTAAGCATACCCACAATTTAGTGCGTCGGATGACAGACTACAGGAGACGTAGAAAAACATTGCTACTATTGTCTTACGTCACGACTCGACAGATCCTATTTTTTCAAAATTGTTCGTCATCATTAAGGTTTTCACGTAATTTTAACGTCAGACGATAAAACCCGTCTGTGGTTTTTCCCAATCTGTGTTTGGAATAAAAAAGCTTGTTGGCCCCTTTTGTCCACACTTTTTTCCGGGCTTCCCTTTTATACAGTTTTAATTACTCTGCGCTCAATAGTCAGACTTAGGTTTAAAATATCTCCAGCATACGAAAAATGACATGCTGCTGCCGTGGAGAACAAAAGCTTAGAGACATTTTGCCTGTACGTCCGAAACATATCTGTTTAACAGAGTAGGAGAAGCAACAGCCTCCTGCCAGGCAATGGGCACCCATAAGGGGGGGGGGGCAAGGGGGAGCGCCAGCCCCCCTGGCTAAATGACAGTGTCATATTTTTGTATTAACTTAAAAAACTTTTTCCACCGAATAAGTTTTCTAAGAAAACTAAAGAGCTCTATTAAGCCAAAAATGGGCAGAAATAAAGTCAAATAATCTTCCAAGCGTAAAACTACCACAAATCACTATCAACAATTAAATGAAACTCAAAACGAACAGAAATTATAATAAATAGCCTAGTCAAACTCAAAACGAGCAAAAATTAACATTACTAGGGCTGACAACCACCATGCCTTCTCAAGACCAGAACATAACTTTAGGCTTTACTGAAAAAAAAAAAACAAAAAAAAACATATGACCATGGATTGTCAGTTTAATATACCTATACTGATATTTATTCCTTAAAATAAAAAAGGGTAAACAAAAGAGAGTAAAAAAAAGTGTTTTAATTATTTAAGTAAAAAAAGTGAAAACATTTAAACATATTTTGTTTTCAGTAAAGCGCAAATTATGTTCTGGTCTTGAGAAGGCATGGGGGTTATCAGCCCTACTAATGTTAGTTTTTGCTCGTTTCGAGTTTGACTCGGCTATTTATTCCAATTAATTAAAAAAAACTTTTTCCACAAAATAAGTTTTTCAAAGAAAAGTTAAGAACTCCATTAAACAAAATGAGCAAAAATAAAATCAAATAATCTACCAAGCGTGAAACTACCACAGATCACCATCGATAAATAAATGAAACCCAAAACGAACAGAAATTACAATAAATAACCGAGTCAAACTCAAAACGAGCACAAATTAACATAAGTTGGTCTCAAGACCCCTCTGCCTTCCCAAGGCCAGAACATAATTTGCACTTTACTGAAAAAAATAAATGTTTTTACTTTTATAACTTTAATAAACCAAATAATATTAACATTTTTATTACTAAATATCAGTATATGTATATTAAACTGACAATGCACATTTACTTGTATTTTTCAAACAGTTCGTGGTAACGAACTGTAAGTAAGGAGCGACCCGGCTCAATGGTAACCGAAACTCTAGAAAACGGGTTTTTTGATACCAATAGATATATCAAAAGAATCAGATTTCAATGCTGATTTCAAATATATAACTTTCATCAAGTTTAGTGCTACCCATCAAAAGTTACGCGCCTGAGAAAATTTGGCTGATTTTCAAAAAAAGGGGGGAAGACACCCTAAAAGTTATAGAACCTTAATGAAAATCACACCATCATATTCAGCGTATCAGAGAACCCTACTGTAGAGGTTTCAAGCTCCTATCTACAAAAATGTGGAATTTTACATTTTTTGCCAGAAGAAAGATCACGGATGCGTGTTTGTTTGTTTGTTTGTTTTTTGTTTTTTTTTTCCCCAGGGGTGATCGTATCGACCCAGTGGTCCTAGAATATCGTGGGAGGGCTCATTGGAACGGAAATTAAAAGTTCTAGTGCCCTTTATAAGTGACCAAAAAAATGGAGGGCAACTAGGCCCCCTCCCACGCTTATTTTTTTCCCAAAGTCACCCGATCAAAATTTTGAGATAGCCATTTTGTTCAGCATGGTCGAAAATATGATAAATATGTCTTTTAGGATGACTTAATCCCCCGAAGTTCCCAGAGGGAGGGCTAAAAGTTATGAACTTTACCCAATGTTAACATATAGTATTGGTTATTGGGAAGTATACAGAAGTTTTCAGGAGGTTTTTTTTCTGGTAGTGGGAGGGAAGGGTGGGTCGGTGGTTATGTTGGAGGATCTGTTCATGAAGGAATTTTTCATGGGGGAAGGGAAATTGCCATGAAGGGGGCGCCGGACTTGCCAGCATTATTTATTGGTTATTGGGAAGTATACAACCATTTTCAGGAAGGATTTTTTCTGGAGGGGGGGGGGGGCTAGACGAGGGGGTTAATCTGGAGAATATTTCCGTGGAGGATGTTTCTTTGGGGTAAGGGACATTTCTATGAAGGGGGCGCCGGATTTCCAAGCATTATTTAAAAAACGATCAGAAATTAAATAAAAAAAAAAACAAGTTTTTTCAACTGAAATGTAAGAAGGAATATTAGAACTTAAAACGAACAGAAATTATAACGTATGTGAGGGGGTTCTCCTTCAAGTCAATACCTCGCTCTTTACGCTACAGTTTTTTTTTAGTGCTTTCAAAAGAGCTATCTATTCTAATTAAACGGCCTTTGTGATTCAGGGGTTTGTGAATAAAATTTTTTTTTAACTTTTAACGTAAAGAGCGTGGTATTGACTAAGGAGAGAACCCCCTCATATACGTAATAACATATACGTAATAAAAAAAAACAATAAAAAAACAAGCGATACGGTTCAATAGTAATCGAAACTTTTAAAAACGGAATTTTGATGTCAATAAATGTATCAAAAGAATGTGTTTATAATGCTGATTCTAAATATATAAATTTTATTAAGTTTAGTATTACTCATCAAAGGCTACGAGCCTGAGAAAATTTACTCGATTTTTTAAAGAGGGGGGAAACATCCCCTGCATTAACTAAAAAACGATCAGAAATTAAATAAAAAAAACAAGTTTTTTAAACTGAAAGTAAGGAGCGACATTAAAACTTAAAACGAACAGAGATTATTCCGTATATGAAAGGGGCTGTCCCCTCCTCAACGCCTCGCTCTTTACGCTAAAGTTTTTTATTGTTTTAAAAAATAAAGTTGTGAGACAGAGTCAAACTTTAGCGTAAAGAGCGAGGCGTTGAGGAGGGGACAGCCCCTTTCATATACGGAATAATTTCTGTTCGTTTTAAGTTTTAATGTCGCTCCTTACTTTCAGTTTAAAAAACTCGTTTTTTTTATTTAATTTCAGTAAAGATTTCTGTTCATTTTGAGTTTCATTTATTTATTGATAGTGATTTGTGGTAGTTTTACGCTTGGATGATTACTTGACTTCTTATCTGGCCATTTTTGGCTTAATAGAGCTCTTTAGTTTTCTTTGAAAAACTCGTTTTGTGGAAAAAGTTTTTTTTACATGATTTTCTGTTCGTTTTTTTAATGACAAAGTCATTTTCATAAAAAAAAAATATATTTTATATCTTTTCGTTTTTTTTTCTATAAGAATCTATAGTTTGGCATAACTGTGGGGGTTTGACATGCCCAATATCCCTAAAGACGTAGTTGCTGGACCGTTCTACTATGCTGAACAAAATAATTGTCTCAAAACTTTGACTAGATGTGTTTGGGAAATAAATCGGCTTGAGAGACGGGCTGATTGTCCTCCAATCTCGTTTTAGTCTTAAAAAGGACCCTAGAACTTTTAATTTTGAATCGAATTAGCTTCTTTAAATGTTTCAATGATATTTCTAGCGATTATAGAGTGGTGCTGCCATTGATATTGCTTATATGCCTTTTTGAAAACCTGCATGTAAACAGTTTTTTTCGTTTAATCGGAACGCCCCCTAAACACTTCCTAGAAGTTTCACCTTAATACTCTTGGTGTTATTGGTTACAGTAACTGTAGTTGTAGTACTAAAAGTATACACATAGCGCCTTCTGGCTAGCTCAAAATCCCCCACAACTTACTCTTAAAGATCTAACTTTTTATAATATAAGTTAGATCTAACTTTTTTAATATAAGTTGTTCTTGAGATATTGCTTTGTCACCTTTTTGAATGTCCACATGCTCATGGTTTGTTTTGATTTAGTTCAACGTCCGCCTAAATATTTCTTATATTTGTTTACTGAAGACGTTGTTATATTCTCTTTGGACTATTGGCTACAAAATGGCTACCTCATAATTTCGATTGAATGTGTTTGGGGAAAAAAGGATATTAGGGGGGGGGGGGGTCTCTCCATCAAGCTTGACTCTTAAAATGGAACTAAAACTATGTATTTCCAATCAAATGAGCCTCCTCTAAAGCTCACAAAACCACCTCTTCATAAAAACCTTACATCCCCCCGGGGCATAACATAAAACTCCCATACTCTGGGGGGTTGTGTCAACCCTAAAGGCCACGTTATGAGATCTTTGGACTATTTTTTTAACAAATGGTTATCTTAAAATTTCTATCTCATGCATTTGGGGAAAATATGACGTGGGGTTGGGGTATAGCTGCCCTCCAATAAATTTGACTCTTAAAAATGGCTCTTCAACTTCCGATTTCCAATCCAATGAGCCCCCTCCGAAGTTTATACGACCACCGTTTCCATAAAAACTGTAAATACCCTCGGGGCATACCTTACAACTTTTGCCCTGAGGACTCTGAGGGGGTTCTCATCCTCAAAGACATAATTTCTGGACTTTTAAACTACGTCAAGCCAAATAACTATCTCGAAATTTGACTGGAAGTGTTGGGAGAAATGATGGGCGTGGGAGGGGGTGGTTGCCCTCCAATTACTTTTGAATATTAAAGAGGGCACTATCCCTCTCAATTACCAACCGACTGAGCCCTTTTCGAAGTTTCTACGACAACAAATGGCCATCTTAAAATTTCTATCAGATGCGTTTCGGAGAAAACGCAACGTGTTTGTGTGTGTGTGTGGGGGGGGGGGGGTATTTTCCTTCTGATCACTTTGACTCTTAAAAAAAGCACTATAACTTCTGACTACCAATCCAATGAGCCCTCTTTGAAGTTTATACGACCACCATTTCTATAAAAAACCTTATATGCCTCCAGGGCGTAACTTACAACCCTTGCCCTGAGGGTTATATGGGGGGGGGAGTTTATCATCAAAGACATAGTTTCTGGATCTCTCAACTACACTGAACTAAATGGCTATCTCAAAAATTATGATTGAATGTATTTGGGGAAATGATTGGTTTACGGAGGGAGGGGGTGGGGCTGGTTGACCTCCAACCACTTTTGACTGTTAAAAGGCCAGTAGAACTTCTGATTAACCAATCAAATGAGCCCCTTCTGAAGTTTATATGACCACCCTTTCTATAAAAAAAAAACCTTATATCCCCCCAGGGCACGACTTACAACCCTTGCTGAGGGTTGTGGGGGGGGGGGAGGGTCATTCTCAAAGTCATAATTTAAGAAAATTTAAACTACGCTGAACAAAGTGGCTATCTCAAAATTTTGATTGGATGTGTTTGAGGAAGTGATTGACATGGGGGAGGGAGAGCTGGTTGCCCTCCATGAGCTCTTCTTGAAGTTCCTATGACATTTCTTTCTACAAGAAGTGCTCTGGTCTAAAAAAAACGAAACAATATATCGGGCCCACATTGCTCTTTACTTAGGCAGCGCTATCGCGCTAACTATGATATTTTGTCTTGGGATTTCAATTATTTAGTACTGAAAGTGCCGATTAGACCAGGTAAGCCCCCCTCCCCCGCCCTAAAATTCAGCTTATGGGCGCCGATGTGCCAGGCTCCTCAACAAAGCTAGACTAATACCATAAGTAAAATGCGAAAACTTTATAGTAAGCGATAGTAAGCGAAAACTTTAAAGGTATTAAAGCATTCAAAGCGTCTTTGGAACCCATATCACTGATATCCATATCATTATAAAGGGTAGATTTTTAAAGAACAGACCCCCATCCGCGTCCAGTGTCTTTACATCACTAATCTATCTGCGAGTTATCTCGCATGCTGCCAAATCAGAGTGTTGGATAACAGTTTCGAAGCCAGTTCAATTGTGCATATTTTTAATCCATCATTATAAAAGCGCAGAATTATTGTGGAAAAAAAAACAAAAAAGAAACTCCTACAGCTGCGTGCTCATTAATCTATAGCTTCATTTTAAGCTTTGACTATTGCTACATTTAGTGAGGACTTGGAGGTAATTACGAGCAAAATGCTTGCAACTTCACGGCAATTTCCCTTGGACGATGACTGAAAAGGATTCAGCACGTACTTGCTTGTTCTTCCGAATTAGGGAAAAGGGAAACATAATTTTCCTTTTAGGTGCTATTTTAGGTGCATCCGTCCCATTATACGGGTTAAGTTTAAAAGGGTAGGGAGTGTAGGTCATTAGGAATCCTTAAACTAACCAGTAAAACTGTAGAATTATATTGATTTTTGTTTAAAGGAACGTTATAGTCTTCAGCTGGCCTTGAGTTCCCCTTTTTGGCTGCTTTTCCTTTTCCTTTCTTCCTTTTTTGCATTTGGCTTTGCAGGTTCTAGTAAGTAAATATGTCTCTTTATTCATAACAGTGCTCAGTTAGAAAAAAGAGCAAAACAAGCTTAATAAACATGGGCCAGGACAAGTAACAGGAAAGTTTTTCTCATTGAAATCAAATAAACAAAACTTGATTAGGCTATTTATAGATAACTAGGCGCCACATGTGACTCTTCTTTATAGTTCGGCCAACGACCTTATATTAAAAGGGAATAAATCACACTATTTTAAATAATTACAGTGAATTTGGTACACTTTGAAGGTCAGCCAATCTGACAGAATCAAGGATGACTCCATCCGCAGTCAAGCTGGAAACCGGCCACCTATATAAAATGTCATGAAATACATATACCTACAGTGGTTTGCCCACGTACTATGACGCCCTGGCGACCCAATTTTAAAACAATAACTAAAGCGTCAACCTTTGCCATCGGGCGCCAGGTGAATACGCGGTAATACAAAACTTGATTATCTACCATCAAGCCGGACTTGGATGCATTTGGTGGGTTCAGGAAATACAGAAGACGCTGGGATCAAGAGTGGTTGTCGATCATCGAGCCATCAACTGCACACTGACCCTCCAGAAGCCAACAAAGGATTGTGATATAGAACAAGCAACGACCAAGTAGTAGTGTTTTGAGTGATCTTCGTGCGTCTTCACTTCATGCAACATAATAAATATTTTAGTCTATTGCGCTTGCCCTCTACATGAAATGTAGTTTGCCTTGACTTTCTTAATCTAATTTCACCAATACATGAATTTTATTAACATAAGGTCTTAAAGTTCAGATATCGTTCTTTCTTACACCTTTACTATAGTATTTACATTTCTACGCTGGAATAGCTTATCAGTAGCCTTTTTCTATGCCAAGAATAACGATCCAAAATAAAAATGGCTTTCACACGACGTACGTAATTTCTTCTACTAAGCGGTTAAGCTATTTTACGAAAAGTATACCTTGCAGATTTAAATAAGCTATTTCATACGCTAAAGTAAAAACCCAAACAAACTATCATTATCCCCGTGTAAAATCATCACAATCATCATAAGAAAAATATTCAAAAACCCAACATGTGGAATGGAAACAGAGATTAAAGCTTTAAGCAAGCATGAAAGGCTTGCTAGGAAAAGTCTATGCATTTTTTTTCCAAATTAATTAATTGTTCATTCAGGAATTTCATTTCGTTTCTGCTACACTGAATTCCCCTTGATGTAGCATAAACTTGCGCAGCGTAAATTTTATGACGAGTACGAGCCCTAAGATTACAAAATAGCGTAAAGTTTTAAGCTAAGTTATTGTGAAAGCTTCTACGGTGTAGGGTGAAAGAACCATAAAAGCGAAACAATCTAAGGTTCTTGAAATAAGTTTTTATTGTTTAGGTGAGCAGTCAAGGAATTAGATATCATTGGTTTCTAGTAGAATAATAGACAAAATATATATCAGTTCTAATTATGTTCATTATCGACAAGTAGCCATCTAGTCCATAGCAATCTGGCATGGACGCCAAAGCATCTACAGTAGAAATATAGGCAAAAGAACATACAATATTCGACAGAGGTGGTTGCAAGGTTTATAACAGTTATGACTACGGGCGACTTAGAAAGTACAGGGTTCAGTATTAAAAGGGACGTAGTTTATTATAACACTACGCCCACATTATAACATCGATAGCCCAATATAGCAAAAACTAAAATTTTCATTGCATTTCTGAGCTAGGTTCTAATGTCAACCAATATATTTTTGTAGCTAGTCCAGTACTTCTCACAAATACAATTTGTAAAAAATAAGGAAAAGACACATCAAAGTTTGCGAAAAATTGTTTTGCTTAAGAGAAAAGCACAATCATAGCTTTCCGTGTTATTTTGTACCAGCATCATCACATAACATGACATAAAAAAAACGAAAATTAAATCCCTAAACAAGTATTTCTCGCAAATTATCCAAATAGTAAAAATTGAAAGAGAGAATTTACCTGAACTGTGTTAGAAAATCCAGTAGACCACTCTCGATACGGATGCGCACTTCCAGGCACATCCAAATACGCCGATCGAGGTAAATAATTCACATCAAATTCACTGCAGATACTGTTTTCACCTTCTTTCATATCTACACAAGGAAAACCGACAAAAGAATTATCACTGGTCAAAATGTTGGCTGAGTTGAGATCTTTCAGTGGAAAAGGTTGATGGATATTAGCTTGAAAATTTGTCAGAAAATCGAGAGGGTCGCAATGAGAAGGAACTTCATTTTCTTTATCAATTCTGGGGCTATCTGAGACAATTTCTTTAGCTTCTTCTACAAGCTTCTGCTGAATATAAAGTGTTCGCTCTGCTTCATTTTCATAATACGCTTTACTAACCTTCTTTTTCTTTTCCACGACCACATCTATGAAATTATTAAAATTAACAATTAAGGGCTTATCTTTAATCAGTTCTTTGTTTTTCATTTTACTTATGAAATACTATAAGAAATCTATCCTATATCCTCTTGCATATTTGGATATTTTCAAACCCCACTGGGTTTAACAACTCGGACATATTCACGGAGCAGGATTTGGGGCATCTAACAACTAAAATTTAAGTTTTATTGAAAGGTTTGAGCTTAATTAGAACAAAAATTAAAGTTTATTAAATTGAAAAAAAAAATTTGAATCTTTTTCCAGGATATAGAACAGATAGCCCTCAAAACAAACGTCCATAAATGGGCACGCAGTACAACTGTCTCAAAAGCGTTTCGTCTATCTTCTTCCAAATCTAAAGCAACCTATTACTACTACACACACCTCGTTGCAGCACCAAGTCACCTGACGCCAGGACAGCTGTACACACTCCTGCTCCACTCCAACCTATTAAAAGCTTCACTTTTAACCTATCCCATAAATTTCCAATTTCCTTTAAATCCTTTCTTATGACCTCCTCCCGCCTCATTCGGCTTGTTGAACATAATTGGGTCTATATATTATTCATTCCTCATGGATCTTTTTTTTACATTTTTGGCATTAAAGAAGGTCATTAAGCGGATAATAAAAAAAAATGCTAATTTAATTTTGATTGTTATTTCAGGTTTTTAGTTTTTTTTTTTTATCAAGAGCTCTTTGATCGTGAGGCAGATTTTTTATTAGTTTCTTTATTTTAGCTTTTCTTCTAATCCACTGAAAACGGCCATTTGTCATATAACCAAAATTTCGCTTTATTACTGTCTTCAGGAAAGGTCTTCATTCCGCATGACCCTTGCTTTACCTACTATACAAAGAACTGAAAAGTAGTGAACTAGCAAAAAAGAGAAGTATAGACAAGAGACAAACAAAAACAAGAAAAGGGCAAAAGAGGCAAACAAACTAAGTTACAAAAATGGCGGCGAAAAGAAGAAATAAATAAAAGTAAAAAAATGCCTCTTCGGATAATTTATCCGATATATTCTATAGCAACATAATAATATTAGAAGTACTTGGCAACAAGGCCGTACCCAGGAATTTTTTTCGGAGGGGGATCTACTCAAAGATTTTGTTTTCAGGGGGGGGGGGGGTTACACAAAAAAAATCTCAAAAAACGCATACAAAATTTGGTTATATCCATTTTGGTACTGTTGTACTAAACGGACTCTTTTATCTACGGCAATGCATACCAGTCACGAAATAGACTGGGACGCGTGATGAAAACAGGTTTACAATGCCTTCTGGGATATAAACAAAGCCAAGAAATGTATTTAAATTGTTTTTTTTGGGGGTTTGGGGGGGGAAGGTACCTAGGTTAGGTTAGGTTACGTAATTTAATATATGGTATGCTTTGCCCCCCCCCCTAATGTGCAAATATATAGCCCAAATTTGTTTCTAAACTATTATATATTCATCCTATTTTATTTTACTTATTAGCATTAACCAAACTAGCACTATATAAAAGAGTCCGTTTAGTACAACAGTACCTCCATTTTTGTTACGTTTTAACGAGTCAAACAAACATTTCGGGGGGGGGCAAACACCCCTACCCCACCCCCCCCCCCCCACCCCTCTGGGTACGGTCTTGCTTGGCAACAATTCTCCTATGACAATAGCGTCAGGGTAAACACAGCAAAAACTTACAATAACAAAATTAACCATGGCGGATCAATAGCAAACTCTTAGCTAATAGCAATTCAATGTCTATTTCCACTATTTACTATCACGAAAAAAAAGTTTGTTTTTGTTTAATCAATAAAATAAAAGGATACCTTTCTTGCACAGATATTGCGGGAGATCACTCCAGGTTTTCGATAGTTCAACAGCAAATACCTCCCGATGGAATTTCTTCATTTCTGCCTAAAATTACGGATAATTATTGGACAACGTAATTAATGCTCAGAGATTGATATTTATGAGAATAAAGGTATAGACAGAGGAAACCGGTTGTTCCCAGGGCTTTGTCTTTATTTGTATTTGCATTAAAATGCAAATGGCGGAGGAGTTTTAATGACACAGAAAGTGTCATGACTTGCGTGACATTCATTTTAATCAACGGTGAGGATATTCCACAAAAACTAATGTCATTAACAACGAATCCACATTGAAACTTCTAAGTAGCCATTTATTCACATGCAAGTCGCCTGTTCTATTCAAAGATAACACCCACACTTCTCTGTTTCATACTAAATTGAAAGTCCATATCCAAATGAGATAAAGCGTTAAGTAGGACAAATTAAGTTTATTTTTAACGCGTTGGGTTTTACCGCAGCTACGTAAATTATGTTTATATAGATACGATTTCGTACAAAAGTCTGTTTTATGTCTCAATTTCATCCGTTTTCTTACCTTTGTATCTGCCATGTTTGGATTAACCGGTTGCGGTCAAACATTTCAACCCCGAGACAAAACACCCGCCCGTTTAAAAAAAAAAAGAAGAAGAAAAATTCCCCGTAGGCTCATCAAAAAGCGACAAATAAGTCTTAAAAATACTGATTGCATTTAATCATACCATATATATGCAAGAAGAACATCAACAACACCCCTATTACAATATTGAATTAAATTCTTAATGATGCTACCTCAATCCTAATGAGAGCTAGAATCATCAATGTCCAAAACTGTTACAACAAACTGTTTGAATAGTAGCCATTCTTTTTAACCTATTCCATTCCCAATTTTGGACACAGATGTTGGAATAATGCTGTAGTCTAGTCATAAACCTGATGACCATGTTTGTAACATCAAACAGTTCGTGGTAACGAACTGTAAGTAAGGAGCGACCCGGCTCAATAGAGAGTATCTATTGGTATCAAAATTCCGTATATTGGCTCAATAGCAACCGAGTTTCGGTTACTATTGAGCTGGATCACTTCTTACTTACAGTTCATTACCACGAACTGTTCCCTGGACGGTTGCCTATGAATATTTTCCTTATTTTCGAAAAAAGGGGGAAACAAACCCTAAAAGTTATTTTTTGCCAGAAGAAAGATCACGGATGCATGTTTATTTGTTTGTT
This sequence comes from Artemia sinica, assembly GCA_027921565.1. Lineage (NCBI taxonomy): Eukaryota > Metazoa > Arthropoda > Branchiopoda > Anostraca > Artemiidae > Artemia > Artemia sinica. The sequence goes on from CM051268.1 coordinate 25,180,745, forward strand.
TGTTTTTTTGTTGTTTTTTTTCCCAGGGGTGGTCGTATCGATCCAGTAGTCCTAGAATATCGTGAGAGGGCTCATTCTAACGGAAATTAAAAGTTATAGTGCCCTTTTTAAGTGACCAAAAGCTTTGTAGGGCAACTTGGCCCCCTCCGCGCTCATTTTTTCCCGAGGTCACCCAATTAAAATTTTGAGATAGCCATTTTGTTCAGCACAGTTGAAAATCTAATAAATATGTCTTTGAGGATGATTTAATCCCACACAGTTCCTGGGGGAAGGGCTGCAAGTTCTGAACTTTGCCCATTGTTTACATATAGTATTGATTAATGGGAAGTATACAGACAGACGTTCTCGGGAGGGATTTCTTTCTGGTGGGGCGGGGGGGCAAGAGGAGGGGGTTAAGGGGGAGGATCTTTCAATGGAGGATGTTTCCTTGGGGAAGGGACATTTCTATGAAGGGGGTGCCGGATTTCCCAGTATTATTTGAAAAACGATCAGAAATTACATAAAAAAAATAATTTTATTCAACTGAAAGTAAGGAGCAACATTAAAACTTAAAACAAACAGAAATTATTACGTATATGAGGGGATTCGCCCTCTAGTCAATACCTCACTCTTTACGCTAAAGTTTTTTTTAGTACTTTCAAAAGAGCTATCTACACTAATTGACCAGCCTTTGTGATTCAAGGGTTTGTGATTCGAACAAAATTCGAACTTTAGCGTAAAGAGCGAGGTATTGACTAGGAAGCGAACTCCCTAATATACGTAATAAAAACATACGAATATAGAAGTTCGTTACGTAAGTTAATTCGTAAGTTACGTCAGAACAAAATTTGAGAAAGCCATTTAGCCAAAAAAAGTAAAATTAATATGCAAATTTCGTTTTAATTATTCATGTACGGTGACCCAAAATCAAAGCAGCATTAATTCAAAAACGTTCAGAAATTACATAAAAAAAACAAGTTTTTTTAACTGAAAGTAAGGAGCGACATTAAAACTTAAAACGAACAGAAATTATTCCGTATATGAAAGGGGTTGTCCCCTCCTCAACGCTTCGGTCTTTATGCTAAAGTTTGACTCTGTCTCATAACTTTATTTTCTAAAACAATAAAAAACTTTAGCGTAAAGAGACAATCTGCTTTTTACTATTAAGAGCCTTGCCGTTGATGCACCTGACTCTTTAGTTTTTATCAATATGAAACCTTCTCAAAGAAAGAACAATTAGTTACGATTTTTTTTCAATATTGTAAAGTAGCCATCTGTCACAAAAGGATCGCAAAAGTAGCAAGGTCAAAAGGATACTTCATAGGAAGGAGCGAAGACTGAAGATCTAAATAGAGCAGATTGGAGAAGGACCTTGCACGGCTGTGTTGTTCTCAGGCAAATTTGTGCCCGATTAATTGTTAGCAGTTGTAGTTTTTAACATTGACATGAATTCCGCTTTACACTTCATGGTAACACACCCTAAGTAAAGAGAGACCAGTACTAATAGTAACCAAACTCTGCAAAATGGAATTTTGTTTACAATATACAAATCAAAAGAACCTTTACTTTATGCTTATTCCTCAAAGTGACCCAATATGCTAAAAACTGCGACATTAAATTCTGGATATTCAGGAATCTCCTAAAATAATTTACAAACCCCCTAACAGCGATAAAGTATTATCGTCACAGTTTTTTTTTTTTTTTTTTTTTTTTTTTTGCCAGGTGTGATCGGGTCGAAACTACAGTCGTAGAACATCATGAAATATCTTACTTGAATTTAAATGCTAGTGCTTTTTTTAGGAGCCAAAAGTGGTTGGAGGGCAACTAGGCCCGATCCTATGCCATTTTCAGTCTTCAGACTTGATTGAGAATTCGTTGTGTGGACACCTTATTTTTGGATATTAACCTTTTAATAAAGTAAGGTTTCAACCTGTGTGATTTCCCCGGAGACATCTATAATCGGATTATTTTATTTACTTGCTATTGACATTTTTGCTACTTAATATACATTCCCTTGGGATTTAGTGATTTCTTAACTACAGAGACCTGGACTAAGAGAATTAATTAACTTACAGGATTGAACTCTTTGAACTCAATTGAACTCCTTGTGCATAGCAGCAGCATCTATTATGGATCCAGAATATTGCGGCATCTGCTCAAAAAGAATAGCCAGCAAAACAGGTGGTGTGCAGCGTATTAAAATTAAAAAATGGTCTCATTTGAGCTGTGGAAAAACTAAGTACTCCAATGACTTGAAAAAGACCTTTATGTGCGTAATTTGTGCGCAAAAATATTCTCCAAAAAACTGTACCCTGACTAAATTGAAGTCGAAAAATAACAGTCCAAAACAGCCAAATAACAACGAGAAGAACCATGATCAATTTAGAACGAATAATATTTTCCCGAGTGAAAACGTGTTGACACAATCATCAGCGGCTCCTGGCGTAGCATAGAGACTTATCCCTGCTGTAGAAAATATAACGGTGGAAAGAAAAGACTGCTCAGGTTCTGAACTGAGCTGTCTCATACGTGACGGAACGACAAAAGACAGCCTCTCGTTTGATTGTCATCAATGCTTACACCGCATGCATGCGGCCTGCGCTGCAATTGATGCAGACATAGTTCTTGCTCTGCAGAAGCCCTCGGGACGATTCTTTTTTTTTTTACCTGTGAAAAGTGCTTAAAGCAGGGTAATAAGACCGGCCCAAAATATGCTGATGTATCTGTTCAATGCAATAGCTTTGTTATCAGTCAAGCCACTCAAATTGAACAAGAGTATCCCCAGTTCCTTCATACAGATAAAGAGACTCATATAACTGATCTTACCCCCGAGCGAGATGTTTGCAGATTTCACATAAGTGGAGGCAGCAGAAAGGCAGAGAATTGCATGTTTCTTCACGTTTGCGTGAATTTTTTCGGCTCAAAATATCCCAGTGTTGATGTATCTGTTCAATTCAGTAGCTTTGTTATCAGTCAAGCCACTCAAATTGAACAAGAGTATCCCCAGTCCCTTCATACAGATGAAGATACTCATATAACTGATCTTACCCCCGAGCGAGATGTTTGCAGATTTCACATAAGTGGAGGCAGCAGAAAGGCAGAGAATTGCATGTTTCTTCACGTTGGCGTGGATTTTTTTTAAAGGTAGCTGCCATGACGAGTGTTGTCTTCTGTCACACAAATCTCTGTGTAAAATGTTTGCTCATGGATTTGTTTCATGAATTGTTGTCCTAATGTGCATCTCACTTCCCGCAGAAGGAGAAAGCTACGTTTCAAGACTGTATTATGAAGTCCGAAAATCGGGGAGTGAAAAAATGCACCTCTGTTGATGCAGAGCTGCCAAAAGCGGCTATATCCAGTCCCTCATGAGTTTGAATCTCATGCCGCCTGTTTTAAATCAGCTTAAATACACATCCCTCCTCCATCGTACTAGCCCCCCCCTCTTGAAACCCTGGAGAAACTGGCAAGAACCAACATTAGACAGCCTTCCGCCAATCCGTCCGGTCCGAACAACTAACGGGGAGGGAATTGTAAAGAAATCAAAGATTCACCCACCATTCAAACCATGCTTTCCGAGTTTTCCAACTTGGAACCGATTCAGTGTGCTGACAAGCAAATTCGAGACTGCAGTGTAAAGCCCTTAATTCATCCCTATTCATTTCCAAAAATATTATTGTCAAATCTCCGGTCACTTATGAACAAAATGGAAGAGGTCGAACTATGCTTGAAAAATGAACTTATTGATGAATGAAAGACCTTAAGCCGAACTGGCCAGCCATGACAAAAACCAACAGAGAGAAAAATCTCAATGAAAAAAAAACAACCAACAAACGAGACTGCGGCCAGTGGAAAGAAAAGACGAAAAATGTAAAACCGTAAACACTAACTGCAAACTGTAAGACGAAAAATGCAAAACACTGCGGCCAGTGTTTCCACTGGCCGCAGTCTCGTTTGTTGTTTTTTTTTATTGAGATTTTTCTCTCTGTTGATTTTTTGAACTTATTGATATTGCTTGTATCTTTGAATCGTGGTCTGCGACTGAAGAATATGTTGCATTTGATGGGTATGATACCTATTTCAAACCAAGAATGACACCCGATGACATTAAAGTAACACGTGGAGGTAGTTTTGGTATTATTTGTCGATCATCTATAAGAAATACAGTCCTCAATTTAGGCAATATACCAAATAAACATGGCTTCGAAGTCTCATGTCTGGGGTGCAGGCTTAAGAGGCTACCTAAGGAAGTGGCATCACTAGTGATATGTGTTGTTCACTATCCACCCGTGGCCCTTATCGTAAAGACCTTGCGAATTACTCACTGAATTGCACTGACAGTGTACGATCCTTGTATCCTAACGCTGGTATCATAATGACTGGCGACTTTAATGACTTGAATCCCAAATGGATAAATAATTCACTGTCACTTAAGTAGATTTTTAATGTGCCGACAAGAGGTAACCGTATGTTAGATCCCATCTTTAGCAACTGTCTGGAATATTACAATACCCCAGTTACATTGCTCCATTAGGTATGAGCGACCACCTGCGTGTTGCTTGGGTACATAATCATTTTATCCCAAATAGACAAAAAAATAGTGTGGTGTACAGGCCGTAAACACCTGGGCTAATAAATCTCTACAAGAAATGGCTCAAAAATCGTGACTGGCGAAATATCCTCTCATTGTCTGATGGTGACGAAATGGCACGTTTGTTTAGTAAGGAACTATTCGAAAAATACTCTGAAATTTTCCCACAAAAAAAAAAAACAAAAACAAAAAAAAAACAAAAAAAACGTGAAATGGATTGCTCAAGATATTCGGGCTCTGATAAAATTGAGGGATGAATTGCATTTAACTGGACCTGAGGAAGATTTAAAAAGGTTAAGAAATACAATCGTGTACAAAATAAGATGTTCAAGTAAGCAGTATGGTTCAAAAATAATAAGCAAATCCAACCCAAGGAAGTTCCATCATACAGTTCAGAATATTATAAAACAGTTCATGGTAACGAACTGTAAGTAAGGAGCGATCCGGCTCAATAGTAACCAAAACTTGGTTAGTATTGAGCCGATATACAGAATTTTGATACCAATAGATAAATCAAAAGAATCAGATTTTTATGCTGATTTCAAATAATAAAATTTCATTAAGTTTAGTCTTGCCCATCAAAAAATACGAGCCTGAGCAAATTTGCCTTATTTTTAAAAAAGGGGGAAACACCCCTTAAAAGTCACAGAATCTTAATGAAAATCAAACCATCAGATTCAGCGTATTAGAGAATCCTCCTGTAGAAGTTTCAGCTCCTATCGGCAAAAATGTGGAATTTTGTATTTTTTCCTAGAAGAAAGATCACGGATGCATGTTTATTGGTTTGTTTATTTTTTTCCGGGGGTGATCGTATCGACCCAGTGGCCCCAGAATATCATGAAAGGGTTCATTCGAACGGAAATTAAAAGTTCTAGAGCCCTTTTGAATTGACCGAAAAATGGAGGGCAACTAGGCCCCCTCCCACGCTCATTTTTTCTCAAAGTCACCCGAACAAAATTTTGAGATAGCCATTTTGTTCAGCATGGTCGAAAAATATAATAACTATGTCTTTGAGGATGACTTAATCCCCCAGAGTCCTCGGGAGAAGGGCAGCAAGTTATGAACTTCGCCCAAGTTTACATATAGTATTGGTTATTGGGGAGTATGCAGACGTTTTCAGGGGGGATTTTTTCTAGTAGTAGGGAGGGGGGTCGGGTGTTACGTGGGAGGATCTTTCCAAGGAGGAATTTTTTATGGGGGAAGAGACATTGCTATGAAGGGGGCGCCGAATTTCCGAGCATTATTTAAAAAAAGGATCAGAAATAAAAAGAAAGTTTTCAACTGAAAAACTTTTCAACTGAAAAATGTTCAACATGAAAACTTAAAACGAACAGAAACTATTACTATTACGAACAGAACCTCGCTCTTTACGCTAAAGCTTTTTAGTCCTTTCATAAGAGCTATTTATTCTAATTAACGGCCTTTGTGATTAAGGGGTCATTCTTAAAGAATTGAAAACAAATTCAAACTTTAGCGTAAAGATCGAGGTATTGACTAGGGGGCAAACCCCCTAATATACGTAATAAAAATATACGAATATAAAAGTTCGTTACGTAAGTTAATTCGTAAGTTACGCATATTTATTACTAATAAAAACGTTCGTAAATAAAATTAAACAACTTTCGAGAAAGCCATTTAGCCAAAAAAAAAAGTAAAATTAATATACAAATTTCGTTTTAATTATTAATGTACGGTGAGCCAAAATCAAAACCTGCATTCATTCAAAAACGTTCAGAAATTAAATAAAAAAAACAAGTTTTTGAACTGAAAGTAAGGAGCGGCATTAAAACTTAAATAAATATGACTTATTCCGTATATGAAAGGCTATCACGCCCACCATTTTCCCAAACACTTGGGAAATCTTGAGGATGATACCCCCCCCCCCCACACACACACACACCCTCAGGGCAAGGGTTGTAAGTTATGCCCTTGGGGCATAAAAGGTTTTATAGAAAGCGTTGTCGTAGAAACTTCAAAAAGGGCTCATTCAATTGGATATTGAAAGGGCTAGTGCCCTTTTTAATATTCAAAAGTGATTGGAGGGCATCTAAACCCCCTCGCACGCCAGCCATTTCCCCTAACACACGCAATCAAAATTTTGAGATATATATTTTGTTCAAAACAGTTGAAAGTTTAGGAAATTAGGTTTTTGAGGATGATACCCCCCCACACACACACACCCCTCAGGACAAGGGTTGTAAGTTATGCCCTTGGGGCATATAAGGTTTTTATAGAAAGCGTTGTCGTAGAAACTTCAAAAAGGGCTCATTCGATTAGAAATTGAAAGGACTAGTGCACTTTTTAATAGTAGAAAGTGATTGGAGGGCAACTAATCCCCCCCTCTCACGCCCACCATTTCCCCAAACAAACCCAATCAAAATTTTGAGATAGCCATTTTTTCAACGTAGTTGAGAGTTAAAGAAATTAGGTCTTTAAGGATGACAACCCCCACCCCACAGCCCTCAGGGTAAGGGTTGTACATTATGCCCTGGGGCATATAAGGTTTTTACAGAAAGCGGTGCTGTAGAAACTTAAAAAACGGCTCATTCGATTGGAAATTGAGAGAGCTAGTGCTATTTCTAATAGTCAAAAGTGATTAAAGGGCAACAAACCCCCCTCTACCCTCCAGCATCCCCCAACAAATCCAATCAAAATGTTGAGATAACCATTTTGTTCAACGTAGTTTAAAGTTCTGGAAATTAGGTCTTTGAGGATGACACCCCCCCCCCTACAACCTACATATACCCTACATATAAGGTTTTTATAGAAAGTGTTGTCGTAGAAACTTCCAAAAGGGCTCATTCGATTGGAAATTGAAAGGGCTAGTGCCCTTTTTAATAGTCGAAAGTGATTGGAAGGCAACTAACACCCCACGCCCACCCTATCACCAAACACATCCAATCAAAATTTTAAGAAAGCCATTTTGTTCAACGTAGTTGCAAGATCTAAAAGTTATGTCTTTGAGGAGGACATTCCCCCCAGAGTCCTTAGGACAAAGGTTGTAATTTATGCCCTGGGGGCATACAAGGTTTTTATTGAAAGCATTGTCGTAGAAACTTCTAAAAGCGCTCATTCAATTGGAAATTCAAAGGGCTAGTGCCCTATAAAGTCGAAAGTAATTATAGGGCAACTAACCCCCCAAATCTCACGCCCACCATTTCCCAAATCACATCCAATCAAAATTTTGAGATAGCCATTTTGTTCAACGTAAAAGAAAGTTCTGGAAAATAGGTCTTTGAGGATGGTAACCCCCTCAGAGCCCTCAAAACTTCCAGAAACTTCAAGAAGGGCTCATTTGATTGGAAATTGAAATGACTAGTGCCCTTTTTAATAGTTAAAAGTGATTGGAGGGCAGCTAAACCATCTCTCACGCCCACCATTTCCCCAAACACACGCAATCAATATTTTGAGATATCTATTTTATTCAACGCAGTTGGAAGTTTTGGAAATTAGGTCTTTAAGGATGATAAACCCCTCAGAGCCCTCAGGGCATAATTTTGAGATAGCCATTTTGTTCAACATAGTTGAAAGTTCTGGAAATTATGTCTTTGAGAATGACCAACCCCCCACACCCCTTAGGGCAAGGGTTGTAAGTCATGCCCTTGGGGCATAAAAGGTTTTTATAGAAAGCGTTGTCGTAGAAACTTCAAAAAGGGCTCATTCAATTGGAAATTGAAAGGGCTAGTGCCCTTTTTAATATTCAAAAGTGATTGGAGGGCAGCTAAACCATCTCTCACGCCCACCATTTCCCCAAACACACGCAATCAATATTTTGAGATATCTATTTTATTCAACGCAGTTGAAAGTTCTGGAAATTAGGTCTTTGAGGATGATACCCCCCCCCCCCACACACACACACACCCCTCAGGGCAAGGTTTGTAAGTTATGCCTTTGGGGCATATAAGATTTTTATAGAAAGCGTTGTCGTAGAAACTTCAAAAAGGGCTCATTCGATTATAAATTGAATGGGCTAGTGCACTTTTTAATAGTAGAAAGTGATTAGAGGGCAACTACCCCCCCTCTCCCACGCCCACAATTTCCCCAAACACATCCAATCAAAATGTTGAGATAGCCATTTTTTTAACGTAGTTGAGAGTTAAAGAAATTAGGTCTTTAAGGATGACACCCCCCCCCACAGCCCTCAGGGTAAGGGTTGTAAATTATGCCCTGGGGCATATAAGGTTTTTTACAGAGAGCCGTGGTGTAGAAACTTAAAAAACGGCTCATTCGATTGGAAATTGAGAGAGCTAGTGCTGTTTCTAATAGTCAAAAGTAATTGAAGGGCAACAAAACCCCCTCTACCCTCCACCATTTCCCTAAACAAATCCAATCAAAATTTTTAGATAACCATTTTGTTCAACGTAATTTAAAGTTCTGGAAATTAGGTCTTTGAGGATGACAGCCCCCCCCCCTACAACCTACATATACCCTACATATAAGGTTTTTATAGAAAGTGTTGTCGTAGAAACTTCAAAAAGGGCTCATTCGATTGGAAATTGAAAGGGCTAGTGCCCTTTTTAATAGTGCCCTTTTTAATCGAAAGTGATTGGAGGGCGACTAGCCCCCCCCCCCTTACGCTCACTATTTTCCCGAACAAATTCAATCAAAACTTTGAGATAGCATTTTGTTCAACGTAGTTCAAAGGTCTAGAAATTATGTCTTTGAGGATGACAAACCCCCCACAGCCCCCAGGGCAAAGGTTGTAAGTTATGCCCTGGGGATACATCAGGTTTTTATAGAAAGCGCTGTCGTAAAAACTTCAAAAAGGATTCTTTCAATTGGGAATTGAGAGGGCTAGCGTCCTTATTAATAGTCAAAAGCGATTGGAGGGCGAATCCCCCCCCCCCACGCCCATCATTTCCCCAAAAACTTTCGATCAACATTTTGACATAGCCATTTTGTTGAACGTATTTGAAGGGTCCGGAAATTATCTTTTTGAGTAAGACAACCACCCCTTCCCCCCACAGCCATGAGGGCTAAGATTGCAAGTTATGCCTTGGGAGCATATAATATTTTTATAGAAAGTGTTGTCGTAAAAACTTCACAAAGGGGTCATTGTATTAGAAATTGAGAGGGCTATTGTCCTTTTTAATAGTCGAAAGTAATCGGAGGGAGAATCACCCCCGCCCCATGCCCATCATTTCCCCAAACATTCAGTCAAACTATCACAAATCAGTATCAATAAACAAATGAAACCCAAAATAAACAGAAATTAAAATAAATAACAGAGTCAAACTCAAAACGAGCAGAAATTAATAAGATTAGGGTTCTAAACCCCATGCTTTATAAAAGCCAGACTTTAATTTGTACTTTACTGAAAAAAAATCATTAAATATTTTCACTTTTATAACTTTAAGACATCGAAAATTAATTAAGATTTTAAGGAATAAATATCAGCATATGTATATTAAACTGACAATGCAATTTTTTTTCAGTAAATTCATTTGAATTTTTTAATAAAGTACTAATATATTCTGGCTTTTAGAAAGCATGGGGTTTAGAACCCTAATCAAATTAATTTCTGCTCGTTTTGAGTTTGACTGTTATTTATTTTAATTTCTGTTTATTTTGGGTTTCATTTGTTTATTGATACTGATTTGTGGTAGTTGTATGCTTGGTAGATTATTTGATTCTATTTTTGTTCATTTTTGGTTTAATGGAGTTCTTTACTTTTTTTTGAAAAACTTATTTTGTGGAAAAAGTTTTTTTTAATTAATCGGCAAAAAAACAACCGAAGTTGAAGTTAGAGATAATGCTGGTAAACCCCTGCAACCTAAGGAGATTAATGAATCTTTTGCATCAATTTGTAAAATTCATCCGAGACTATCAATATTACCACCTAATGACTCAGTTTCGAATATCCCTATCCTAGAGATAGGATAGCCAAATAAAAATATAGAGATAGGGTAGCTAAATAATGCCGCAAAATAATTAAATAATAATAATAATTGAGGGTGGAAAATCAGTAAAACAATATTAGCTAAAAAACTTTAGTACTACGTGCCTTAAGAAGTTGAAGCTTTCCTTTCAGGTTGTTGCTGTTAATGGTTGAAATGTTAATGTTTTGTTATGTTTATTAATGACAAAATGTGTTAGATTGTTAATGTTGTAATTTTGAAAGGCGAAAAGCGTTATTTTGTCTCTGATTTATGTTCATGGGTCAACGTGGCAACACTGACTAAACTGTGGGATTTCACTAAAAACTTTATAATTTTGAAACAAACAAGTGAAAAATCTCACAAAATCGTTGTTTTCAGGCATGAATAGGCCTAAGATGGGTCTAGGGGAGAAAAATGTGTATATCTTGATGTTCTTGGTACTTCAATCTAAAAAAGAATGTCACAAAATACAAAGAACCGAGTTTTCATGTCAAGTCCATTTAAGGTAAGAATTATTTCACTTTGAACAGGCCTTTAACTTGATTGGTCTTTTTTTTTTTGCTGTCACTTTTTTTTGGACTGCCATGTTTGCTGGTGGCATTGAAGAAAAAGGGCAAAGAGCTCACCAGAACCCACACTGTTTGTAACCTATAATAAATCACACAATATAAATTTACACTTCAAGTGTAACAAAAAAAAGTGGGAAACCATGTACTCTGATAAATTGCATACAATACCTACAAAAACAAATATTTTCTGATCTCGATTTATCCTTGGGGTTGGGGGAGATTTTACAAAGTAATCATGAACAGCTATCATTTTACTTTTAATTGTTCTGCTTTAAACCCCTTTCGGAATTGAAATCTATAGTAATTGCAATGGAGTTACTGATTTTATCTTCCTGTGGATTTTAAGGCTTTGCGGATACATCCTAAAGTTTACTTTCTTTGCAATACACTAAGTTCAACTCTTAGCATACGTACGCCTTAAATTCCCCTAGTCCAACTTATCAGCAAAAGGGTGTATAGCCCACTCCATTCTATTATAAATAAAAATATCTATGCTTAGGCCTCTAAGTTCCGTTGTTAAGAAGTTGAAGAAGTTGAAGAGTTCAGTTGTTAAGAAGCTGAAGGCACTTGATCCTCATAAATCTAATTACCCAAGTGAGATACCAATTAAATTGATTATTGAGTGGGCTAATCTTTTATCTACTCCTTTCGCAACAATTTTTAACCAATGTTTTATTAAAGGTGTTTTCCCTAATATTTTTAAACAGGCTTATGTTACCCCAATCCCCAAATGTAAGGCCCGTAAAGATATTACTGATACTGATATGAGGCCGATTTCAAAAACACTGGCTCATTCAAAAGTGTTTGAAGTTTTATTTTTGATTGTTTATTTGAGGACATAAAAGACAACATAGATTCCCAACAATTTGGATTAAGACACGGACATATTACTGTTCATTATTTGGTTGCCTTGTCGGATACCATCCTTAAACATTCAGAAAAAAAATGGGGGTTATGTTGATGCATTATTTGCTGGTATAGTTAAAGTACCAAGGACACCAAAATGAAAACACATTTAGCCCTCTTAATCTATTTTAGGTCTATTCATACCTGAAAATCCGGGTTTCCTACGAGTTTTTGTTTAGCTGCTATTAGTATTTTTAGTTTGAATAAATTCGCAAAACAGTGTTGTCAATAATAAAACAACGATAAACTTCGGAGCTGAATAATATTAGCGAAAACTATTTCCTACGAATCCGACACTGTTTTTCATTTGTGAAAATTCAAATTTACAAAATCTGTTGATTGTTATATATATATTAGTGAAAATACATTTGTGAAAAAATATGACCTCAAGTTCAGAAAGTGACTATTCTGATGTGTCAGAAAATATAAGCGCTAGATGGTATGCAAGATACCATTTCAGGATACTTGTTCCAGCTAGACCCCGACGCCGTGCCGGCGGATCGACCAAACGCCGCCGACGAGAGGCTTGGCGCCACCGAAGTGTCGTAATGCCAACGGCGCGCTGCAGGCACGCCGCCGCCGACAGAGGCGGCGGCGTTCGGTCGATTTCAAATTAATTTTGCGGCAATTCTTTATTGCGTCAACCGCAAATTCGGAGCTTTTCCTTCTTGTGTGGTTTAGTATTTTGATTTTCCTGATTAGAAATCAAGCAGGGCTTGTACTATCCCCGAATTTTCGGGTATTTCCCCGAAAGTCTATGCGTCACCCCGAAAAAAATTTGGTTCCCCGAATCCCCGAAAACCACGCAATCACGGTGCCACCCCTAGCGATTTATCACCAGTGACTTTCCCTGCCAAATATTACTTGGCATACCATAATTCTTCACTACTCTCTTGTTCATTAATTTTCGTCTCTTTTGTTACTTTGCATAAAAAGAGACAGATGCAATTGCCAATATTGCAATATACACAGTTCTTCATATGTTGACAAAAAACAGGATCGTCTTTATGAAATGAGTTCAAATCATTTCGAATGCAGTTTCCCAATCGCTATTTCTTACATCATTTGTAGTCAAGAATTTTATTTTCAAGTTGAATCCCAAAAAAAACCTTCTATTGTGACAAATTTAGCTATAGACTAAGCTATGTACAAGGTTTGGGAATTAAAGATTGAACTGGAAGTTACCTAAAAAATATGATTCAAAAATAAATTGTAAATTATTGAATATAGGAGGGGGGATAGGGGGCTATCATTTTTAAATGATAATGCCTCATTTTTTATTGAAAGCGGGGATGCCAAAAGGTTAATTATTTTTTTCATTTAAAATGGAGACAGAAGAAAATGATATCAAATTCCCTAGGAAACCATTGAAATATTTTGATAGACCCAAGGCCCCCCATTAGGACTTGTTCATTGTCTTGGGTGTTTTGCGACTTCTCATAGGCTACTGGCCTAATTTGGCTTTTGTGTGTGCTCCCTTTTTAATTGTATTCTTTGGATCTTATTGAATGCCACGGCAAATCTATGACTCAGTTTTCCAATAATTTGAGGTATATCTGAGTAATTTTGACATTTTTGTTGTTGTCTTTGTACCCCCTTACTCATACCCTCAATTTTTTCAAGGAACACAAAGCTTTTTAACGTTATTTTGCATGTTTGTTTGAACCATATAGTGACCTAGTTAATTATTAAGTAACTTATTTTTCTAATGAAAGCTGAGACAGAATCCTATGAATGTGGTATCCAGAGGGGGGGGAGGGAAGTATTACATTTAAATGATAATATCTCGAAATTTTTTTTATTGAAAGCAGGGATCCCCAATTTTTTTTTCTAATTTAAAGCAGAGACGGTATTTTATCAAGGTGGTATCCAGAGAGGGGGGGAGAGTAGTGGGCTATAATATTTAAATCATAATACCTCGATTTTTTTTAAAGAAGGGGTGCCAATAAGTTAAATATTTTTGTTATTTAAAGCACAGACAGTATCCTATCAAGATAGTATAGAAGAGGGGGGGGGCATAGGGAGCTATTATATTTAAGTGATAGTACCTTGATAGTACCTGTTTTTAATACAAGATATCTTTTAAGAATCCAAAAGAGCACAAAAAAAACAATCAATATCAAAGTCACCCATTTCAACTGTTTTAAATGTGATAGGCAAAGGGCATTATAAAAAAAAATTAAGCTTCTAAGTTCAAAGCTATATTCAAAGTTTTCTGATTAGCATAATTTAATATTAAGATGGTCTGGACTAAAAAATAAGACACACGTATAGTCAGAACTCCATTGCAAATCCATATATAGCTAAATTTATAAAGACTCCCCCCCCCTCCCTCCCTCCATAATGGTGAAAAATATACCCTGAATTATAAATCAACACCATATTTTTGGTATATAGCCTAGACTGCAGTTTTCAACAAAATTTAGCGTTTCAGCACAATTCAAAATAATGAGTATTTTTCATGCTCTTTTATAATTAAATAATCACTTTACAGGGACAATTAATTTTGAGCCATGAAGGGGCTAGAAGACTCAGAACAGCCCATAGAAACCTAGTAACCCTATGCTCAAAAATTTGCTTCTTTAATTAGCTGGCTAAGGAGAAAAATAGGTCATATGTAGCTGACTAATGATTGAAGCTGACTTAGGCTATATATTTCCATATTAGGGGGGGGGGGGAGTAAAGCATAGGCTCGTGGTATCAACTTCAAAGTCTAATAACCATAATAATTTATTATTATGAAGTAACTAAGCAAGAGTCTTTTATTCAGGCTCATCACTAAACAAAATATAACCCAGTTGTGCTGATGATCTGTATCTGGTAATTATGTCAGTGATTCCAATCCTCAAAATGTAAATGGGGCAAAAATAACCAGTTAGCCATGATAAAAAAAAAGTAGCAAAATAGAAATAAGAAGGTATTTTTCAAAGTCTAACTGAGGCAACTGCTCCCCCCTCATATAATTGGCACCCCAAAATTATGTGGCCTAATGCTGAATTAGAATAAACAGTGTACAATGGCAAGTACAAACAATACAATAATATATTGTATATGATTCATAATACAATAATATATATTACATAATAACAATGACAGATAATGATCTAATAGTATTGATTTATTTAATCAACATTTGTCATTCAGAGAAGCCATGACTCTCTAATTTTGTTCTTAATATAATTCCTGTTTTGTTCCACTAAATTTTTTTTGGTACTGTTCTAATATATGGGCAACATGCAAGAATACAACTTGAGAAAGCCAAGAACAGATAACATTACCCAGTAATTTCCTATCTTATGGTCTATAAACAAGGGGTTTCTCACTCCAGGAACTATATTCAAGCTTTAGTTTTTTGGGGTTTAGGAGGAAAAAAGGTACCTAGGTTAGTTTAAGTTATGTATTTATTATATGCTATGCTTTACCCCCACCCTCCTAATGTGCAAATATACAGCCAAAATTTGTTTCTAAACTATTATATTTTTATCCTATTTTGTTTTATTTCACTAGCATTAACCAAACTTCACTTCTCGCATGTTCCCCAGATATTAGAACAGTACCTTTTTTCCTGCATTACTTTAGTATAACAGTGTGACATCCTTTTCACTAATAAATACCCATAATTTTTTGAAGGCCTATAGGATATATGTTCTGAAAATTCAATCAATTATTATTATTGTTGCTGGTCTGCCTGTGAGTATTTGATGTTCATATGTTAGTCCTAAAACTCAGGTGCCCTTGCCTGAGACTATAGGCAGGCAGACCTTATGTCACTTGTTCACCTGCAAATCCAGGCAACTTGTTGGGTCAACTAATTTTGAATGAATTTTGTGTTAGTGTAACTGTCTGAGCTTATAAACTGGGTTGCCTGTCTAAGACTTTAGGCAGGTAGACCCTATGCCACTTGTTTGCACACAAGGCCAGGCAACTTTTCAGTCAACCAATTTTCAATTAATTCTGTTTTAGTGTAACTGTCTTGGCTTATAGATTGGGTTTTCTGACTGAGGACTGCAAGTCCAGGTGACTTAGTGGTCATGTTAATCCTAAAACTTGGTCAAAATGCCTTAGACTCTAGGCGGACAGGCCTACTTGGAAAGTCTACTTGAATTACAATAGAGATGACTAAGATTTTTGGGCTGACTCACAACAGACAATGTCTATGGAACTTGCTGATGAAGCAGCATCCTAAGCCTAATTTTCCTGGCCACATAAATTCTCAAGGTTGACTAAGTTTTAGGATTGATATGTGACCACCAAGTTGCCTGAACTGCAATTGGAACTATGAAAAGCCATCTGTATGACTTTGTTGTTTTCTCTATGTATCAGTGGGGTAATGTAATTTCTTTTGTATGACATTTTAGTGGATCATATATTAAATAAGAAAACCAAAAAGCATTCTGTATAACTTATTCATGTTTCTCTATAATAATTTGATGTTTAAAAAGTCATAGAGAAGACTTTATATCATTCTCCATGTTTAAAGGAAACACAATAGGCTATTGCCTATTGTTTTGATTTTATAGTGCTTTGTATATAAGAGTAAATGACAATATTTGTTGCTTAGAGTATAAAGAACCAATGACTTTAATAGGCCTAGTCAAACAGTGCTCACCCAAGTAGGCTAATTTGTATTTCTAATATAAAAAAAGAATAAAAGGTATATGCTACTATTATATAGTAACTATGAGGTAGATTTATATCAAAATATTCAAGCAAATCACACAGCCTACTAGGTGTCTCACCTTAGCCTACATAAGGTAGGCTATCAATGGAAGTCATTAGGTCTGCAAAACTACCAATAGGGTAGCCTATATATTGATACTTTCTTTTAGAATCATTAATGTTTACCTTTACACTGCTTCATGGTTAAAAGATCCTGGAATGCCAAAAATCCTAGTAACATCAAGACTAGGCCTAGTCTAGCCAAGCTCTTTTCAAGAAGCATTCCTTAAAAGTATTTTTCAAAGAAAAGAGCTTTGCTGAACTAGGTTCCGATTTCCGTTTTACCAGAACATACAAGAAAACAACACTTTCTAAGGCTATATGCTGATTTATTTTTTTTTGGTCATTTTCTGCTGTTTAACAGCACACGTTCTTTATTTTTGAAATTTGCCACGAACTTGCGTATTGGAATACATTATGTGAACAGGCGATTTTTCTCCTTAAAAAATGAATTATCGGTTTTTCACACTAATTTAAGACGTATATGGCTGTGTAAGTTTGCAATTGACCAATTTAATGAATTAGTTTTCATTTTAGGTGTCCTTGGTACTTTAAGGTTTTTGATAGTCTCGACCATAATGTAGTAGTGGAAGAAGCCAAGGCTATGGGTGCTCATCCATTTGTTGTACATATGCTTGCGAGTTTTCTTTTTAAAAGATCTCAGTGAGTCCAACTCTCTGATCATGAGCCATCTGGATTTTTAGATATTTTTTGCGGTTCGCCACAAGGGACTAAATTAAGCCCAATTTCTTTTCTAATTGTTTTTGATCGTATTTTATCAAAAGTTCGTAAGCGTTTTAAATTTGCTGGTGATTTAACTGTCGTATCACTGAAACTAAGCCCCCCACTACTGAACAGTCTGACTTGACGA
This sequence comes from Artemia sinica, assembly GCA_027921565.1. Classification (NCBI taxonomy): domain Eukaryota; kingdom Metazoa; phylum Arthropoda; class Branchiopoda; order Anostraca; family Artemiidae; genus Artemia; species Artemia sinica. Next base: position 25,198,256 of record CM051268.1, read on the forward strand.
GAATTTTTAACGACCTAAAAGCCGAATTAGGAAAGGTAAAACTGATGGTCAGTGAAACTAAGAGCTCTTATATGACTTTTTCCTTCCTAAAGGTCGACAACGACTCTTCTCTTTTTTCCCTACTCCCGACAAAGAAAACTGTTAAAATACTTGGAGTACTTTTGAACGAAGACTTAAGATGGAACTCGCACGTTGACTATCTGGCTAAAAGACGGGGCCTCCCTTTTACATTTATTTTCCAACCTGAAGAGATTTGGTATGCCAACTGAGGTTTTAAAGTCTGTTTACTGCAGCTACCTTAGACCTTCTCTTGAGTATGCATGTCCAACTTGGCATCCGGGTTTGACGAAAGATCAATCAGATATAATTGAGATGATACAAAAAAGAGCAGTAAAAATTATACTTGGACATAACTACTCAACATATGATGATGCACTAAAACAGCTCAACTTGAATTCACTTGATAGCCGTAGACATGAGTTGACATATCGGTTTGGACGAAATTTTTTGAATTTCCCAGCTCATCGTGGTCTACTAACCGACCTCGAGAGCCCCACTACTGAAGGACCAGTCACTAGACTCCGACAATTAAAAAATAGTTGTCCACAATTAATGAATTACCCAGCCTCTAGTATCGAGAGACATTGCAAATCCTTTGTCCCTTATTTTACTCAGTATTCTAATATATTACCTTAACAAATATTTAATGTTTGGTGCAGTTTATTTCAGGTATTTGCCTGTGAGTGTTTTTGAAAGTACAAACCATTTATATATTTAATACTCTGATATATTCTGTATAAATCTTCACTATTTTAACTGTGAAAATTAATTCTTGACTTGCATTAATTTTTTTATTGACTCATTTTAATTTATTGACCTTGAAAACTTTAATTTAACGACTTGCTGCCTTATTTTTTTGTGTTGCAATTTTTTTATCCTTGTTTTGGGTCTCTTTTTTGTGTCATGACATGCTCATTTTAGCTCCAGCTATTGTAGTAAAAAAAAATATATTCTATTCATTTCTATTTTTTGGCCCAAGAGCCAAACGCTCTCAAAATTTACGTTACGTTAGAATTCCAAGAAAGCTATTATCAGAAAGGCCAAAATATTAAAATAATTCGACGGTAGTGCACCCACACAGCCGTAGTGTCTAAGTGTCTACACTAAGCATAATTTTAAAAGCGAACAGAAGTTAAACACACAAAAAAGTTTTCCCAACAGAAGCAAATAAGTCAAACAGATATACTATTTTCTTTTAAATGAGCAGGGATACCCCCCCCCCCTCCCTCTCTTTACAATACATTATGACTTTTTTCAGTACTTTAGGAACAAATGCTTTAACAAAAGAGCAAGGCTAAAAAATATCCCAGCCGTCGAGAACAATCGAGCTTATTTATTCACATTTGTGTTGAATAGTAATTTTTTCAGATCAAATGTTTTGAAAGAAGATCAGCAAATATCAACCCTGAAATCGAAAGAATTCATAGTAAGTAAGTAATTTTATTGTCCGAAAATTCACACGGACTTAAAACGGAGTATAACAAAAGAAAAAGAAAAGAAAAGTCACACTACGGAACATCACCAAACGTCCTTACACATTATGTACATCAGCAAAACTACTGGCACAGGATGAATAGCCACGGGTTCGCTCTTCCCTTAGCGTTTTTCATAAAATTCTCGACGACACGGTTAACACAAACTGTTGGGATCGGATACTCCATAATTACGCATGATATAGGAGTTACTTGTCCATGGTGGAAGTCTCATAAGAAACTTCGCGAATCGAAAAAACAGAACTCTTACTTTTACACACTGAGCGGACGACAGGTATTTCCAAAAAGGTGCTATATACAGTACATGTGTAGGGCAATAGCATTATACAGCGACGCTAGATATTTACGGCAGAACCGATGTCTGTTACCAATAATTGACCCAAGCAGCGTCCCGGTGGAGTGGAGGCTTCTAACGATTGGTAAACAAAGGTAAGTAATACTCTCAGATTGTTTCACGCCTGAATCACCCAAAGGGATTTCTTCTTCACAGTGTTCCATATTGAAAAACAAAAAGGCAGATTTTGACACATTAAACAACAAACCTGCGTTATTGTATTCCCTATTCAACGGATCAAAATTCTTCGATAGTTGATCAGCGGACCTGTTCAGATTAAGCAAGTCGTCAGCAAACGTCATCAACGAAACATCAATCCCTTTTGAAACACAAAACGTAGCTACTTGCGCTTGCGCCGGTAGAACACTATTGCTGTACAAAATCGGAGACACAACTGAACCATGCCAGACTCCTTTACAGGCCGGTACAACAGCGGAATCGACCGGATTTGAGGGTATTTTAATTTGCGCTCTAAGGTTATTGTACATATAATATAATACTCTGACAATACACAAATTTATCCCTTGTTTATACGCTTCTAAAAGGATCTGCGCGTGCACTGACGAGTCATAAGTCTGGCTCACATCAAAAGAGCCAATAACTAGTGGATCACCCGTTGCCTCAGAATCAGACAAAATAGCAGCAAGGTCGAACAGAGCATCAGCGCAACCAAGCCCTACCGTAAAACCAAACTGGTGGTTTGGCATTTGGCAACAGTGTCTAACATTTGACAATATAAGCATTTCTAGAAGCTTGCATAAAACTGACGACACAGTAATTGGGCGATATGAGGAGCAAATGTTAGCTGGCTTCCCTTTTTTTCAGGATGGGCGTTAGTTGCCCTGTACAGAAAACACCGGGTACATAACCAACTACGAATATGTTCTGGTAAAATAATGTTAACACTTCATACAAAAGACGAGTACCAATCACAAGGTGAAATGCACACAAACCGTTAACTCCGCGCGATTTTTTCTTTTTCAGTCTAAAGGCATTAGCAGTTACATCCGAAACAGATACCGTAAAGTCCGGAAAACTCGAGTTTGATAGCACACATTCAAGTTGTTCAGTATATGGTCTAGCTACACTGGGATTCGAGACACTAAAATAGCTCGTAAAGTATGGTTATTTTTCACATTCATGCGATGCTGCTTGAGGGCTTTCTCTAATTTACGTTTTGTGTGTACACGGAGACAATTCAACACACTGGATTTAGGACGACCACTTTCCCTCCACACTGAGAACCAGAACTTAGCATCCTGACATGCTTTCACCAGCTCTTGATTCTTTGAGAACCCCGGGATTTCAGTACCCTTACGAATTTTCCTAACGGGAATAGTAGCCTTTTCTGCGGTTAGTAGTGCGTGGGTGATTTCAGCAGAGAAGGAATTAAACTGTATTTTAGTGTCCTGGATATTTCTCAGCACACTGGCTTGTAGTAGACTAAATGGCACGCTGATCTTCTAAAACGTCGTGTAAAGCACTGTCCGATAAAGCGGAAAGTCGCCCTTTAACCAACCTTTTATTTCATGCCACTGTGAAGTACTTTTGGCCTTTGGGATACACACATTAACACATGCTTCAATTGGGATGTGGTCGGCGGAGTGACTTCCCATCAGCACGCTCACTGTGCCACTCACGGTGGGTGTTCATGCGAGATGGTCTATATTTGAAACTGAACCAGTAGTATGTACAAGGGTGAAATTTTTATCTTTTGGGAGCAGACGATACCGAATTTGAAGCGCACTTAGGATCAGCTGGGACTGAGAAGGCGAGTCGTCGACTAGATTACAGTTGTAATCTCCGATTATAACGCATTCCAGTTTGGACAACATAGTCTTGAGGCACTGTGCAAGAGCTTGCACTGCTTTCACCGTCGCTGCAGTTTTTAGGAAGGTAGACATTGACAACCACAAGGTTCCCAACCCTTATAGCCATAAAGCTTTCAGCTGCATGAAAACTCTCGGAATCAACAGCAGAACTACACACGATCGCTAGTCCACCAGAGGGCCTCCTGCGTTGACGACACTTGGCTGGTATCAAATCGCACCCTAAAATGTATTGAAGTAAGTACCTATAGCATATCACCCTGAATGGCATAGCTGCCTTTGACCTTAAGTATAGCAAGCGCACCTGCGTCCACATACAGGTGTAGCCAGACTTCCATGTCTCGTCATTTCTGTCTGATCAGGCCCTTGCTTTGGAGTTAAAGCCTAGCCAGACATGTATCTCAACACCTCTAGTACAGATAACTTATATGATGACAAAAGAAGCTTCATGATTGGTAAAAATTTGAAGTCCTAGACTGAGTTCTGCACTCTGGAGATAAATGCTCGGTTGTATCTTATTGCAGCCAAGCATCAAATTTTACATTTGAACGGGAACTGTCTGGATAAGGATATCTGGACAGATATTTGTCTAGATATGCAAGTCTAACTATACATACATATAAGGACTGCTTAGGAGTATAAAACCTTCCCTCAATTTCCCAAAACCTTCCTTTGAAATAAAATCAAGTTGCCAATCAATGGCATTAAAAGCCATTGGCCAATTGGAGACAAAGCCAAGACAGGTAGTCTGAGTGAGAGGCAAAGCTGTCATAAGCCTTTTTCAGGATTGTATAAAAAATGATGTCATTTTCACTTGTTGTTAGATTTTTTCTATTATCCATCCATCTATTCTAGGGTAGAACTAGGGTAGATAGCCATAGAACTAAGGGATGATCAAGATTTTTGGTTTGACTCATGACGGACAATGTCGACTGGAGTTGTATGCAAAAGGGGGGACTGGATTTACTTGAAATCACAGGCGAACAGGAAGCCTAATAGGCTACCCCGCTTGGAGTCTCAGGCGGTACAATCATCTTATTCCCCATCTGGATTGGGGCTATGTACACAGGATATGCTTAAAAAGATGCTTTGGTTAAAATGGATTTGCTTGTTAGATTACAGTTACCAAAAACATTATTTATTAAGGAGCAGATACTCACAGTGATTTCTTCAGATTCGGATTCCTCAAAGCATTCATTTGTCCGATTCTTCTGCATACTTTGCAATGTGTCTCTATCTATGACGACTTTCTCGTAAATCACTGGTGTTTTTATCATACAGTTTGGAACAGGATCTTGGTGATTGCTTTCCAAATCTGACAAAAATCTTTCAACTTGACCAACTGATGCTGAAGCAACACTCGGCCTAAAATTAGACTGAACTTTAAAACTGAATCACATAGACAAACCTTTTGAATATGATAAATTCCAATACTATACATGAACAAAAAAAATACTTCTTTAATGAGCAAAAGGATATCTTGAACTATGATTGTTTTAATGTACACTACCTCAGTGATCTACACTCAAAAATCATTTGAATTTAATTTGCACTGTCCACTCAGAGGTTGTTTTTATTCTTGTTCCCTATTCATGTTAAATGTTACATGATGCATTTTGTATCACAGTAAACACCCCCCACTTAGAAAAATTGTAGGTAAACCCGAGCCCTCTCCCCTCCGCCACTTAGAAAACCTTTAGATATAAATGTCTGTTACCAAATACCAATAGATTTTGACACTGAGACAAAGAAACAACATGTTATATGTTATATTTAAACGAAGTCATACGTTAAATTTTCTTTTTTGTTCACATCTTTATTGGGATTCTTATGAAGACACAAAATAAAGCAGTAAAATTTAATGACACGACACTAGTTTGAAAGCTTAGGAAGCAAAATGTTTCGCTCTGTATAAAAGACAAAAAACAAAACATGACATGGTTAAGAAAGTTAACTACTAAACACAACTGTTTCCAACCCTCTAGGTCAAAAACAATGATTGACAGTTAGTCACAATACCTTTTATTCTAAGGATATAGGGGGAATAACGTCCATCCCAAGCTACTTTTGAAATAAAAAATTTCATGGATACGAATGACTAGTCCTGTTAAGGGAGATAAAACATACTCTTGCTCAACAAACTGGAACCAGTGACTGAAAGGGTTAATATTACTATACCATAAAGCGTCATGACAAATCAAACTGTCTTTTTGTTTTTACAAGGTGAATAACTATTTATGAGCTGACTATCCACAAACACCAAACATAAAAACTTACAAACAAATAACTTAAGAGGTACTCAGCGGAACATTTGTTGTGCAACTTTTTTTTTCAAAATATATATATATATATATATATATATATATATATATATATATATATATATATATATATATATATATATATATATATATATATATATATATTTTTGAAATTAGATGTAAGCAACAAAATTTTGGGAGGGAGAACTGGGGAAGAGATATTGAATGTTCCTAAGTCAAAATCACGGCTATCCTCTTCCCTTTTTTTCTGTGCTCCAGTATAACCACAGACGGTTTTCAAAGTTGTTTAACTGTTAACTAAAATATAGGTATTGGAAATGAGGGAGGGGTGATCACTTACCCCCCCCCCCCAGATTTTGAAAATACCTTTTTTTATATTTTCATTGAAAAATATACTTTTTAGTATTTCCACTGAAGAATTGAAAAAAAAAAAGAATTGACTCACTCCAAGATCTTGAAAAATCCATCTTGCCCCTCCCTCTCCTAAAAACTTTTTCGTGAATTGGCATCACTGTGACCAATGAAGAAATCGACTCGAAAAAAAAAAAACATTTAGTTCTTCAGCGAAGCATTAGGGAAGGTAGATAATGTCCATAAAAGCATAGATAAGATAAGATATTTATTTCAAAATTGACTATCACAAGCCCCGAAGGGCCGAATTCGCATTTCGGAGTCATAGAAAAAAAAAGTCATAAAATAGCACAACAACTAAAAGATGGGCTAAACAGTGCCAAAAACAACAATATCAGAAAGGCAAAGCCACTCATTAGTAAAAAAAAAAAAAGACCAAAAAAAAACCGACAAAATGTAAGAGAGTTAAAAAGGTAAAAACTAAAACAAAACAGAAAAAGAGTGAGATAAAAGTAGCGTTAAAAAAGTTCGAAAGAGAACATATAAACAAAGGGGAGGAAACAAAAGAAGCAAACGGACACAAAATTGGGTATCACCAGTACCAAAAAAAAAGAAAAAAAAAGAAAAAAGGAAAACTAGTGGTTTATTTGATCAGTAATGTAGGGGACAAAAGGTTTTTTCATACCTGGAGGTTAAGCAATGGATGGGGGACAAGGTAGGGACGGGTTCAGAAACAGTACGTGGCAGGCGGTGTCGGGATGGGGAGTGTCTTTGGGGAAAATGTTTTCCGTTTGAAGGTTTATTATTGCATTTTTTGCAAAACGGAGGCACAGCGTTCCTCTCCTGTGCTCAAGAGTTTCCAGCTTGGCATTTTTTGAAGGAGTGAGTATGGTACCTTAGCTTCTTTAAAAATTATTCTTAGGGCTCTTTTTTGAACAGATTCAATTTTTTCTGATTCATCACGGGAGATGCCAGAATGCCAAACTGGACAAGCATATTCAAGATGCGGGCGGACAAAGGAAGTATAGATCCTTAAAGAACGGGATGGGGGACGTCAAATTTATTCAAGAGCTTAAGGAGAGATATGGACGCATTAGCTCTATGGACAATATTTTTCACGTGGATATCTCACTTAAAATTAGAGGAAATAATGATTGCAAACTTAGTAAGTTGTGCCTATTTCGCTTATTAATTAAGGTAAAAAATGCCAATGGCCCAGAGCAACGACAAGAAGCCCTATCAACATTTAGATTAGCTAGAAAAGAACACAAGGCTTTAGTAAGGAGGAAGAAAGCATTATATGAAATTAAAGAGCAAGAGAAGTGTTTTCAAGCTTATAGATCGGCCAGTATGAAGGAATTCTGGAACTACTTACGCGGGCCACGTGACAAATCAAAAATGATCCCAGAAGTTAACTCTTAGCCGACTTATTTTGAAGACATGGAGAATCATAGAAACTCAGCTTGCCAGGCACCCATCTACCCGCAAGTGTATACTGAGCCGATAGATGCAGTAGCCAGTGAATTCTCCCTCCCAGAGCATTCTTACCAGCTAATTCAGGAAATATCAGAGAGTGAGCAAAAACAATCCATCAAGAGCCACCGTGGAGGATCTTCGCCGGGTATTGATGGAATTCCGTCAACAATGTACAGGAAATTAATCTGTCTCCTGTTGCAAGTTCTATTAACTTTGCATAGTGCGGTCCTGGCTTCATGTAGTTGGCCAACAGCATGGAATATGTCGGTTATAATGCCGTTATTTAAAAAGGGTGACCGGATGAAGCACGGTAACTATCGCCCTATTAGTCTAGTACCAACATTTAGTAAATTTTTGGAAAAGGTTCTAGATGGTAGATTAGGGCTGTGGTCAGAAAAGGAAAATATTGTCAGTGAGACCCAAGGAGGATGCCGAAAGGAGTATTCAACTACAGATCGTGTATTCATACTCAAGGTTCTTATTGGAAAAATTGCAGGAGAAATGGTGGCTTTTTGTCGCGTTTTTGGACTTTGAAAAGGCATTTGATAGTATTGATAGACCTATTTTATTCCGTTACCTTGTTAAGATAGGCCTACCCAGGCCTTTTATTATGTTATTAATCAACATGTATGAGATAACTTTATCTTTGGTTTTTATTGTTACAAAAAGGTGTATCTAGGCCATTCAAAACCTTCAGAGGAGTTCGCCAAGGACGCACGTTGTCACCGAAACTTTTTAGTCTGTATATAAATGATTTTGCAGAGTTCCTTGAAGTGAGATGGGTCCCAGTTGTATCACTAGCGAATACCCTATTTTCTTTTTTGCTGTTCGTTGACGACACAGCTTTAGTGGTCAAATCAGCCGAGGAACTCCAAACTCTTCTGAATTTAACTGAATCTTACCTAGAATCGAAGAAGTTGAAGCTGAACGCATCTAAGACATAGATTGTCATTTTCCAAAGTAGGAAGCCCAATGGACCTCAGGATTATTCCTTTACTTATAAAGATGAGGCAATAAAAGTGACCCCAAAGTATAAATATCTGGGATTTGTGGTCGCCGCAAATGGCAATTGGACCGAGCACATTATATTGATGATTTCACGTGGTAAGGCAGCTGCTTGTGCTCTACTTCGACAAAAACATATCACGGGAATCAAAAATATGAAGATGCACAAGTGCCTTTTTATGGCTAAAGTCCTACCTGTTGCCCATTATGGATGAGAGTTGTGGGGGACTACTACGGTAAAACAACTGGAATCTCTGCACTTTATGTATTTTAAAAGAGTTATAGGCCCCCAAAATAATTTTAGTAGTTTGATCCTAAGGGGTGATTTGGGTTTGCAGGATCTACATCATATGAGGACTATACAAATGATTAAGTTTTGGTTACAGGTTACGTGCTTACCTGATAACCGCCTGGCGAAAGCGGCCTACGCAGAGATATTGAGTTTTACCAAAAAGGCAGCATGGCCAAAACAAGTTAAAGCAATGTTGGATAATGCTGGTTTATCATGGGCATGGAATGAGGGGCAGGGTCCTCTAGGTAAACCTGAAGATTCCTTCAGTAAATTTGCATCGCGCCTTCGGGACCAAGAGATTCAGGTTTGGCTAACGGGTCTGGAAAAGTCTAGTAGCCTGCATTTTTATAGACAGATAAAAGATGTGTATGGGGAGGAGTTTTATTTGAAGCTGAACCTACCGTGGAGAACCCTTAAGTATTGATTGCAGGCACGGGCAAATTGCACACCACTGCGTAAAGGCTATTGGGAGTCTTATGATGAGGATGGCTCGGGAAGTGGGCGTGCCTGCCCCCTCTGTAGGGAGTTTGGGGATGGGATGGACCATATTCTAAGTAGATGCCAAAGTTTGGCAAATTTTAGGGATAAATTTTTTCATGGGGATGTACCGCTGCTCCCGGGTGTTTTGGGGACTACTTTGAGGGACCTAATTATTGCGTTAGGTTGTTTTATAGAGAATAGTCTGATGGCGCGGAAAGAAGCTGTAGTCTAAATTTGTTGAGTGTTATTGTTCTTTCCTTATTGTTTCTTATTTATTTGTTTTGTGTATATGGCCGCTGGTTTTTAAATACATGCATGTATGTATGTATGTGTTCAAGATGCGGGCAGACAAAGGAAGTATAGATCCTTAAAGAACGGGATGGGGGACATCAAATTTATTCAAGAGCTTAAGGAGAGATATGGACGCATTAGCTCTATGGACAATATCTTTCACGTGGATATCCCACTTTAAATTAGAGGAAATTGTAACCCCAAGTAATTTAAAGGAAGACAGAGAATTATCTGGGAGATGGGGTTGAGGAAAAGGGGTGAGGTTTTAAGGAAACAAATTGGCATTATCATAGATTTAGAGGGGTTTACTCTAATGTCTAGCTCCGTAAGGTCATCTGCCATATCACTGAGAATACTCATAGGATTACTTACTAAGTTTCGGCAGCAAGTTTCAACAACCGTTAGGTCATCCACAAATGTCCATCTGTCGGAAAATTCCTTGGCGATGCTATTTATCATAACGGAGAAAAGGAGGGGACATAGGAGAGCACCATGGGGCTCTCCATTGTGTACAGGGAGGGAGCTGGAATAATGATTATAATATTTGACTACATGTGATCTATTTGATAAAAGGAAGCAACCAATTTAACCAGGAAAGAATCAATATTGAAACCAGTTACAAGTTTCTCAACTAAAATATTGTGGTTAACAAGGTCAAATGCTTTTTGAAGGTCAATGGAAATTAAATTTACCCAGCAATTAGCAATTAGGTTTTTCGAGAATTTTCCCGATTGAGTCAATAAGAAAAACAAGGTAATGGGAAGTAGAGGTGGACTTGATGTTCCCGAATAAAAGTTGAGCTCCATAGCATGGACCTCAACACACTTAAAATGCTTTAGTGCATCAGGCTTTAGTCCATAGCATGAAGCTCAACACATTTAAAATGCTTTAATCTATCAGGAAAAGAAAGAACCTGAATCAGACTGTGCGAAAGACAGGAGGAGAAGGAATGAAGAGAAGGAAGAGGAAAGAGAGTGCATAAATGAAATGATTCAAGTTCTTAAAGTAAAACAACGTTTGGTATTTCTTTTAGTGCTATTTAGGCTACTACATTTGCATTTAAATTTGAGTATGTCTCTCTAAAATAAGATGTATAATCAATGAAGAAATTAAGTTGAAACTGGCAAAAAAAAGCTTCGGTGACGTATTGAAGCATTAGGAATTTAGATTTGACGATGAAATAAGAACGATGTTGGCACAATGTATTGTTTATTATTTTTTTTTCCTTTAGAGCAGGGCACTTCGTATCGAAGAAATTGTCGTAGAAACTTCGAAAAGGAACCATTCAATTGGAAATTGGAGTGGCTTGTGCCCTTTTTAATAGTCGAAAGTGATTGGAAGGCAACTAACACCCCTTCCAGGCCCGCCATATCCCGAAACACATCCAATCAAAATTTTGAGATAGCCATTTTGTTCAGCATAGTTGATTTCCAGATAGAAATTATGTTTTTGAGGAGAACACTCCCCCACAGCCTTCAGGGCAAGGGTTGTAAGTTATGCCCTGGGGGCATATAAGGTTTTTATAGAAGGCGTTGTCGTAGAAACTTCAAAAAAGGGTCATTCGATTGGAAGTTCAAAGGGCTAGTGCCTTTTTAATAGTCAAAAGGGATTGGAGGGCAACTAACCCCCCTCTCACGCCCACCTTTTCCCCAAACACATCCAATCAAACTTTTGAGATAGCCATTTTATTCATCGTAGCTTTAAGTTCTGTAAATTAGGTCTTTGAGGATGACAACCCCCTCAAAGCCCTCAGGGCAAGGGTTGTAAGTTATACCCTGGGGGCATATAAGGTTTTTATAGAACGCGTTGTTGTAGAAACTTCAAAAAGGGCTAATTTGATTAGAAATTGAAATGACTAGTGCCCTTTTTAATAGTCAAAAGTAATTGGAAGGCAACTAACACCCCTTCCACGCCCACCATTTCCCCAAACGCATCCAATGAAAATTTTGAGATAGCCATTTTGTTCCATGCAGTTTAAAGTTCAGGAAATTATACCTTTGAGCAGGACACTCTCCCCACCGTCTTCAGGGCAAGGGTTATAAGTTATGCCCTGGGGGCATATAAGTTTTTATTGAAATCTTTGTTGTAGAAACTTGAAAAAGGGCTCATTTGATTGGAAATTCAAAATTCTAGTGCCCTTTTTAACAGTCGAAAGTGATTTGAGGGCTACTAACCCCCCTCTCTCGCCCATCTTTTCCCCAAACACATCCATTCAAAATTTTTAGATAGCCACTTTGCTCAGCGTTGTTAATTTCAAGATAGAAATTATGTTTTTGAGGAGGCCACTCCCCCAGAGCCCTCAGGGCAAGGGTTGTAAGTTATTCCCTGGGGGCATATAAGGTTTTTATAGAACGCGTTGTTGTAGAAACTTCAAAAAGGGCTAATTTGATTAGAAATTGAAATGACTTATCCCTTTTTAATAGTCGAAAGTGATTGGAAATCAACTAACACGCCTTCAACGCCCACCATTTCCCCAAACACATCCAATAAAGATTTTGGGATATCCATTTTGTTCAACATAGTCGAAAGTTCTGGAAATTAGGTCTTTTAGGATGATAACCCCATCAGAGCCCTCAGTGCAAGGGTTGTAAGTTATACCCTGGGGGCATAAAAGGTTTATACAGAAAGTTGTTGTAGACATTTCAAAAAGGGCTCATTTGATTGGAAATTAAAATTGCCCTTTTTAATAGTCGAAAGTGAGTGGAGAGTAATTAACCCCCCTCTCACACCACCCATTTCCCCAAACACAGTTTACATTCAATCACAGTTTAGAGATAGCCATTTTGTTCAACGTAGCTGAAAGTTCTGGAAATTATCTATTTAAGAATGACAAACCCCCCAGAGCCCCCAGGGCAAAGGTTGTAAGTTATGCCCTGGGGACATATAAGGTTTTTATAGATAGAGTTGTCGTATAAACTTCAAAAGGGGCTCATTCAATTGGAAATTGAGAGGGCTAGTGCCCTTTTTAATAATTGAAAGTGATTAGAGGGTAACTAACCCCCTCTCACGCCCACAATTCCCCCAAACACATCCAATCAAAATTTTCAGATAGCCATTTTGTTCAACGTTGCAGAAACTTCTGGAAATTAGGTCTTTGAGGATGACCCCCCCCCCCAGCTCTCAGGGCAAGGGTTGTAAGTTATGCCCTGGGGGCATATAAGGTTTTTATTGAAAGTGTTATCATAGAAACTTCAAAAGGGCTCATTTGATTGGAAATTGAAAGCATTAGTACCTTTTTTAATAGTTGAAAGTGATTGGAGAGCGACTAACGCCCCTCTCACGCCCACCAGTTTCCCAGACACATCCAATCAAACTTTTGAGATAACCATTTTGTTTAACATAGTAGAAAGTTCTGGAAATTAGGTCTTAGAGGATGACAACCATCCTCACAGCCCTTAGGATAAGGGCTGTAATTTATGCCCTGGGGGCATATAAGGTATATATAATCGAAAGGCCTTGTGCCTTTTTTAATAGTTGAAAGTAATTGGAGAGCGGCTAATGCCCCTCTCATGCCCACCATTTTCCCAGACACATCCAATCAAAATTTTGAGATAGCCATTTTGTTTAACGTAGTTGAAAGTTCTGGAAATTAGGTCTTAGAGGATGACAACCGCCCTCACAACCCTTAGGATAAGGGTTGTAATTTCTGCCCTGGGTGCATATAAGGTGTTTATAGGAAGTATTGTTGTAGAAACTCAAAAAGGGCTCATTCGATTGGAAATCGAAAGGCCTAGTGCCCTTTTTAATAGTCGAAAGTGATTGGAAGGCTTGACATTTTTATAGTAAAGATCGATGTGGGTATAATGTATTATTTTTTTTGTTGTTGTTGTTGTTTAGACCAGGGCACTTTGTATCGAAGGAGTTGTCGTAGGAACTTCGAAAAGGGCTCATTCGATTGAAAATAGAAAGGGCTGATGCCCTTTTTAATAGTCAAAAGTGATTAGAGGGAAACTAATCCCCCTCCCACGCCCACCCTCCCTTTTGATTTTATGTTTAAAAACTAAATGTTGCCATAAGATTAAATCAAAATGTACTGTGTTAATGCTAATTCCCAATAAGGCATCTCAGCTTTATTGGGCTGAAAATTCTTTTGTATGAAAAAATACAAATGAATGTCCAATGTCAGTTTAATGTACATATACTGATATTTAGTAATCAAAATGTTAATATTATTTGATTTATTAAACTTATAAAAGTAAAAATATTTATATTTTTTTCAGTAAAGTGCAAATTATGTTCTGGCCTTGGGAAGGCATAGGGGTTTTGAGCCCAACTTATGTTAATTTCTGCTCGTTTTGAGTTTGACTCGGTTATTTATTGTAATTTCTGTTCGTTTTGGGTTTATTTATTTATCGATGCTGATTTGTGGTAGTTTCACGCTTGGTAGATTATTTGATTTCATTTTTGCTCATTTTTTGTTTAATGGAGTTCTTTACTTTTCTTTGAAAAACTTATTTTGTGAATAAGTTTTTTTAATTAATACTGAGGAAATGCCTATATGTCCTGCCTTAAAATGATCCACTCTACCAGAACAGGAAGGAGCTCAAATTATAAAGGGAAAAAGAGTTAGGGGGAGGAAGATAGAGAGAGAATAAATTACATAATTCAAAAACAATGATTGTACTTACTCAACAAAATTTTCCTCTTTCTTCTTTTTCTTCCCACCAATTTTGGACTCAGACAAAATCTTATCACAATATACCACTTTTGGATGAGATGTAAATTCAAGAAGCAAATCTTTGTTTGAGGCAAACTTTCTCTTTGCCTGGTAGGGCTTGGATTCAATTTTCTTTGAAAACATATTCTTTATAGAAGTAAAAGCAGAAGTGAGCCTTCCATTTGTAATAAAGCTTCCACTTTTTAAGTTTTTAGAGGTGCTATCAATATTTTCACTTTTTCTTCTAGCTTTCATACGTCTTCCCATTGCTCTTACATTTTAAACCTGAAATACGAATACAAATCAACCTTTGCCTGGATTCTGAATTAGCACTATGTTAAGGATAGTACCTATCACCTTGATTATGAAGGAAACTTTAAGGTTAATAAGGAACTACTCAAAAGTTAAAGAAAAAAATGTTTTTGCCACTCCAAGGAGTAATTTTGGAGGTTACCTTTTCTCTGAAAAATAAATAACCTACAGTTTTCAACAAATTCCACTTTTAATAATCTTTTGCTCCTTTGGAGCCAAAACATCAGACATTACATTCTTGTATTATATATTCATAGTTCAGTCAACTTAATTTGTAGAAGATTGTTCTTATGTATCAGACCTTTGTGATTATGTTATAAAGGAATGTTATCTGAATGGTAAAACAGAATAACCGTACATATTGTTGACTTTAATTATATTAACCTAGATGATGCATAAGACGTTTATATAAAGAAAGATATCATTTTATGTTTGATTAAAAAATTGAAAATACAAACGATTAAGAAAACCAAGAGAACCAGGGTGATATTCAGCCATTCAAAAAAAAGTGAAAAGACAAAAACAGAAGTTTCAGCAGTATAACAAAAAGTCAGAGCAAATGGAAGACTATCCATAAATTAGACTAGGCAAGAATTCTGTCCGTAGCGATTAACTTTGCCTGTCAACTAGCCTGATTTTTGCTCATTGGGTCAAAGGATCTTGGTTTAAAATGAAAAAGAACATTACTATGATTCTCTTTGTATTAAGCTACTGTAAATTGGATTGATAGGAATATCCCCAGTATCTCTATTTAGAGCAAGGTTACCTCGAATAAAGTGAACGTATTTAATATTATTTGGTTTTGTTAGGATGTAATTCAGAAGCCACTATTCAGTCTCTTGGACTTGTAAATTATTATAGCTTCAGCTTGATTCGAATTGTGTGAAGTGCATATAAGGATTTATTCAGAAGATTTCTAAAACAAGTATAATATTTCAGATGTTATTTTCTTTACTTTTTTCTCTTCCATCTTTATATAAATTTTATGTTCTTGAATGTTTAAGCATTTAACCTTGTTTTCCTCCTTTTTTTTATAAAAATCTCCTAATCAAAATGTATTCTGGCTTTTTATAGCTTATCTTATCCACTGTCATGATTAAAAATCTTTGCCTATTACTTATGCAACGCAAAGCATTATTTATAAAATCAAAAACATTACTTATACAACAAGACTAATTCATACCACTGTCTACAGAAAAAAACTGTCAACAACTGTCTAACATTGTCTACAAAATAAAAATTTAAATAGAAAATAAAAAAATTCTCCTCAGGATTTTTTTTACACATGCTTTATAACTCTAGCACTAATGAATTTAAATTAGAATAAATATACCACTCTTTCAGATTTAGTCGTTTAATAGTAAAAACATACTCTACTTAAAGCAAAAATTAATCTAAACTTCAAATTCAAAGAGCGAATATCCCAAATTTATTCAAGGACTTGTTCATGATTAGCAGCTATGTCCAACTGTAATTATTACAACTGAAGCATTTTTTTTTAATTTTCCCACTTCACTCTTTTTGAAAATTTTACCACCAAAAATTCATAGAGGGGGCTTCTGGGCACCTCCATTTCTACCATTTCTATTTGATACATTGCAAAAAGAGTGAAGAGTTTTTTTTTTAGTAGTGATGTTCAGAAATATTACAAAAAAAAATTTCAATGGAAGTAAAAAGCCAATGAATAGCTTCCTATTTCAAACCCACTCTTCATTATTCAAGGTTTGCCTCAGTAATTAATAGATACCACTGAAAAAAAAAACAGCAAATAATGATAAAGTTGTTGGCTTTTATATAAAATTAATTTTAAAAAATTTCCCACAAAATAAGTTTTACAAAGAAAAGTAAAGGACTCCATTAAACCAAAAATAAACAGAAATAAAATCAAATATTCTACCAAACGTAAAAATGCCGCAAATCACCATCGACAAATAAATGAAACCTGAAACGAATAGAAATTACAATAAATGATCAAGTCAAACTCAAAACAAGCAGAAATTAACATAAGTAGGGCTGACAACCCCCATACCTTCTCAAGACCAGAACATAAATTGCATTTTACTGGAAAAGAACACAAATGAATGTGCATTGTTGGTTTAATATATGTATGCTGAAATATATACCTTACGGTCTTAATAATTTTTGATTTATCAAAGTTAAAAATGTGAAAACATTTAAAATTTATTACGTATATGAGGGAGGTAGCCCCCTCCTCAATACCTCGGTCTTGACGCTAAAGTTTTGTTTTAGAACTTTAAAAAGGCTTATCGTTCTAATTAAACTGCCCATGTGTTTCAAGAATCGTTCTGAAAGATTTGGGACAAAAAGTCAAACTTTAGCATAGAGACTTGCTAGCTGTATGTTGGAGAAACTTTTTCAACAATTTTTCACAAAATGCACCCTTTTGAAAATCTTGACACAAAAAGTATTGTTTAATTTAGTTTAATACCTCCTCTAGTTGTCCTGAAAAACAAACTTACTACCATTTTCAAAAAATTCTATCTATGCTCTTTGACAACCTGGATACACTTATACTCTTTTGATTTAGTTAAATTGTAAGAGCATAGGTAGTAATACTAGTAGTCCTGAAAGTCTCAACTTAATACCCTCAGTCATTCTTGGGATATTACCAAGATGTTTTATTGGCAACCAGCATACAAACAATGCTTTTTTATTTAGTTTTACAGCAACATATTAGTTTTAAAGTATAATGGGTAAATTTCATAACTGCAGGGTGTTGACATACCAAATATCCCTAGAGATACAGTCACTGGACCGTTCAACTATGCTGAACAAAATAGCTGTCTAAAAATTTTAATTGGAAGTGTTTGGAAAATTATGGGCTAAAGAGGAGGGCTGCTTACCCTCCAATCACTTTCAACTTTTAAAGGGCACTAGAGCTTTTAATTTACAATCGAATAAGCTTCTTGAAAAGTTCGGATGATTTTGCTAGCTATGCTAGAGCAGTGCTGCCTATGATATTGCTTATATACCCTTTTGAAAACCTGCACACATATAGTCTTTTTGTTTAATTGAACCTGCCCTAAACTTTCATCTTAATGCCCTTAGTGTTGTTAGTTACAGAAGCCATAGAAGTAGTATTAAAAGTATACACATAGTGTCTTCTGACTAGTTCAAAGTCTGCAACAACTTAGTCTGAAAATTGTACCTTAATAATGTAAGATGTTCTTGAGATATTGCTTTGTCACCCTTTTGACAATATACATGATCATAGTTTGTTTTGATTTAGTTGAACATCCACCTAAATATTCTTCAAAAGCTTCACTTTAATACTCTTAGCTTATGTAGTACCAATAGTAGCATTAGTAGCAGCATGCACATACCACCTTTGGTTTTCTTCAACATCCCCTTCAGCACATGATGAAAGTTTCAACTCCTTGGCTTTAGTAGCAGCAGTAGCACCAGTAGTAATAGTAGTAGCAGTAGAATTAATAGTAGTAGCCTTAGCTTTAGTAGTAGCAGCAGTAGTAATAATAGTAGCAGTAGTAGTAGCAGTAGCATTATGATTCAAATATTGTCTCTTGGTTAGTCTAACATCCCCCCGCCCTCCAAAAAGCCCTGCAAGATTCAACTTCATGCACAAAACTGTTCCTAAAACATTGCTGATATACCCTTTTGACCAACTGCTTATGAGAGGCATGCTGTGATTCAGTTCACCTTCCCTCCTAACAATTTCCTGAAAATTTCACCTTCATACCCTTAGGCATAGTTGTAATAGTAGTCACAGAAGTAGTATTATTAGTATTAGTACTAGCAGTATTATTAACAGTAATAGTACTAGTACTAGTAGCAGCATTAGTATTAACATATTGCCTTTTGGTCAGTTGGACACCCCCCCTAATCAAGTCCTGGAAGCTTCAATTTAATACAACTGGTCATTGACATGACATTGCAGATATGTCCTTTTGAAAACCTTTATATTCATATACATCTTGAAATTTCCATCTTAATGCTCTTAGCCTTACAAGTGGTTACAATAGAAGTAGTAGCTGGAGTAAAAGCAATAGTAGTAGTAGCCTAGAACTAGTAAATGTAGTAGTGGTAGTAGTATTAGTAGTAGCATGCACATATTGCCTTTTGGTCAATTTATCTTCCCCTTTAAGCATTCTTTGAGAGTTCTAACTGAATACACAAATGAATTCTTAAGATAGACCCTTTTGACAATCTGAATGCAGATAGTGTCTTTGGATTTAGTTCAAATTTATCCTCAGTATTCTCCCAAATTTTCTCTTCATAGACTTAGCCTTGATAGTATTAGAATCAAAGTAGTTGTGGTGGCAGTAGGAGAAGCAGTGGCAGTACTAGTGTTGCATGAGTAGTAGTAGTTACAGTAGTAGAAGCAGTATTAATAACAGTAGTAACAAGTGCATGTTGCCATTTGGTCAGTTGAACATCCCCCTCATGATGCCCTGGAAGTTTCACCTTGATATGGTAAGCAATTCCAAAAATATTGCTGATGTGCCCGTTAGATACCCTTCTCATCTTAGTAGTCTAAGCCTTACAAGTTGTTGCAATTGAAGTATATGTTGGAGTAGTTTAGTAGTGATAGTAGCAACATGCACATATTACCTTTTTGTCAATTGATCTTCCCCTTTAAGTATTCTTTGAAAGTTCCAACTTAATCCCCAAATCCATTCTGAAGATACACCCTTTGGACAATCTCCATTTCGGTCAGTTGAAAATTCCACTCATGATGCCCCAGAAGTTTCCTCTTTGATATAATAAGTTATTCCATAAATCTTACTGATACTCCCATACCAGCAATTTATATGCACACACTATGTTTTGACTTAGTTCAACTTTCTCCTTAATGCCTCAGATGTTTATTTCAATATCCTCAACCTTGGTAGTACTTGCAACAGAAGCAGTACTTTTAGTGATAGTAGTGGTAGTAATAGTAGTAGTAGAAGTAGTAGTGGCAGCCATAGAAGCAGTGCTACTTGTAGTAGCAGTAGTAGCATGTAAATATTGCCTTTTTGGTCAATTGATCCTCTCCCTTATCATTTCCTGAAAGTCCCAGATTAATATACTTGGTAATTCCTGAGTTATGCCCTTTTGAAAACCTGTATGCACATAATGTGTCATGATTAAGGCTACTTCAACACTCCCCTCAACATTCAGTGAAAAGCTCACCTGAGTGCCCTTTGTCTTTTTGGAAAGCAAATGTCAAACATATATAATATTCTCAGTAACATATACTATGTGTAAACAATGAACGAACTGCCTAACTTACAGTCCTTTCCTTGAGAGCCGTGGGAGGGGGGGGTCGACATCCTCAAAGGCATAGTTACTGGACTTTCAACATTACTGAAGAAAAAAGAAGTTTGTAAATTTTGATCGGATGTCTCTTTTGGAAAATGATAGGCGTGGGGGGGGCTGGTTAATTTCAAATCAATTTTGACTCTTAAAAATGACACTATAACTTCCAATGTCCAATCAAATAAGACCTATCCAAAGTCTATACAGCCACCCATTTCACAAAAACCTTATATGCAACCAGGGCATAACTTACAACCCTTGTCCCACAGCTCTGGGGGTTGTTTTAACCCTGGAGACTTTGTTGTATGTTCTTTGGACTATTTCTAACAAAATGGCTATCTCATAATTTCAGTCAGATTTGTCTGGGGAAAAGAGGGCATCGGGGGGGGGGGGCTAGTTACCCTCCATTGCTTTTGATTTTTAAAAGGGAACTAGAACTTTCAGTTTCTAATCAAATGAGTCTCCTCTGAAGTTTATACAACCACCCCTTCCAAAAAACCTTATATGCCTCTGGGGCAAAGCTTACAACCCTTGCCTCCTGGCTCTGGTTTTTTTTTAACCCTAAAGACCTTGTTATATGATCTTTTGACTATTTTGAATAAAATGGCTCTTCTAAGATTTCTATTGGATGCATTTGGGGAAAAGAGGACGTGGGGCGGGGTAGTTGCCCTCCCATTCTTTTGACTCTAAAAAGGACACTAAAACTTCTTATTTCAAATCAAATGAGCCCCTCCGAAGTTTATACAGCCACCCCTTCCATAAAAACCATATGTGTTAATAATGGGCAACTAGTATAACTTATAGCCCATCTCTTTGGGGAAATGATGGGCGTGGGGGCCGGTTGCCCTCCAATCACTTCCAACTATTAAAAGGGCACTAGAACTTCAAATTTCCAATCTAATGAGTCCCTTTCGAAGTTTCTGTGATAACTCCTTTTATACAAAGTGCCCTGGTTTAAAAAAAAAAAAATAATAATAACACATTGGTCCAACATTGTTCTTTAATTAGGCAGGACTGTTTTGCTGCCTATGATGACCTTGTATTGTAGCAATGTGATTCAATGTGCGGATTGCCAATTATTTTTATGATTCACACATTCTTGCTGCCCACTTGCTTCTGCAGCTTTGACTCATCAGACAAATATTTTTTTGCTAGCAGATTCAGATTCAGTGTCTCCCTGTTGGATCCATTTGAATATTTGTGCCTGTTTATTTTGTGCATTAAAGAAAAATCTTCCATACAAATTCATAGCTGTTTCTTCATTACAGATGTCAAGACATTATAAATATAAAAATCTCAGTGGTCACAACATGGGATGTAGAGAAGGCAGTCGAAGCTGTGATCTTTGACAGCATTTGTGTGCAAAAAGCTATTGAACAATTTAGTGTTAAGAGGTCAACCTTGAATGATCATTTTCGAATGTCAATAGAGTCACAGTCATTGCAGACAAACATTCCACTGCCCAGCACTGGTTCTCAAAGTTATAGCTACCACTTTCTTTTGGCAAAAAAAAAGTTTCAGCTGAGGCCATGGGTACCCATAAGGGGGTGCCCGCCCCCCATTTTATAATAAAAACAAAACCGTTTTCCTTCCTTCTTTAATTACTGATAGATTGCTCTTATCTGGGGGATCAGCTGATGAATCTGCTTAAGAATTGCCAGACCTAGATATCAATAATCTCACTGCTAAAAGTCAAGTTTTTGGTTTATCCAGAATTACTTAGACTAGACCATTCCCTAGGTTGATGGAACACTGATGACAGGTCACAGAAATCATTTGATTGGCAGAACTAAAATATTGACTGACACTCCAGAAAAAAAAAACAGGCTTAAGGACAAGCAGACAGCTAAGGAAAAGACAGGTGCTTGTCTCCCCCAAAAGGTGCTGGTGGAACCAAGAGATCAGTATGTGGCTACATATTTAAATGCAATATCAGCTGAGTCAGTTCAGCTGACTGTTCTTTGTACTTTTTATTCAATGGAACATTCATCTGAGTATGTGTTTGAATAAATCACAGCCATTTCTAATGTGTCTGAATTCACCCCAAGCAATGTACAAAGCCTCCCCTATGCATGTGGTGGCCTTAAATAGTAGGCAGTTAGAAAAATACATTTTCAGATGTGTTTAAACAAGGAAAAGTCTGAACATCAGACCAAAGAAACTTCACAGCAAAATATGCTGTTTAAGCCTTTAAGCCCCCAATTGGTCAGTTAGGTTCCAGAACATAGTTTCCCAATAATAGCTGTCTGGGATAAACTGGTCTCCCCTACCATTTGGTGCATCTATAAAAGGCCCAAAGCCCTAATTATTCAAGTTATCAAGGGCAAACTTTGAAAGGCTTATGATACAACTGCCAAATACTGCAATTTTTGTGGCTTTAGCTTATAGAGCAGGAATATTTATATTGTAAAAAAATACGAAGGATTTCATTTTATATATATAGAGGCACTATCAATAAGTTTCAAAAAGCGTAGAGAATTTTCCATTGATTTTTCTCTGAATTCATTTGTATTTGAATGGGGCTGTTTTGTTAAAAGGTTTTTGCTTTTTTTTCTTCTCTCCAAGTTGTAATTTTTTTTTTTTTGCACATGATGTAATCTTTTTTTTCTGTCTCAATAAAATTTTTTGTGTAAGATTAGTATTATTGGCAATATTTTATATTTTTGTGTGTGTTCACATCTATTTTTTGCTCTTTTTCTTTATTTTCTCCTTTCTGAGCATTTTTAATTCTTTATAAAGAGGTTTGAAATATCATAGTAATAATGATAGTCAGGATTTTTCTTTCAAAGTTGAGATTTATCTTCCTAAATTCTTTAAAACTTTACAAATCAGGATTAAGCAAAGTGACAAGCCTAGGCCTAACTTGTTTTTTATTAACAGTTAAATTTTAGTGCCATAAAAAAAAAAAAAAAAAAAAAAAAAAAAAAAAAAAAAAAAAAAAAAAAACAAGGAAATTCAGGAAATATTTGTGTAGCCTAGGTCTTTGTCCAAGTATTATGGGTGGAGCTTGGACAAGTTCTGGTAAATATACACTGATTGGCAACTTCTGAAAGAAACATGCTAAACAAGCAAAAGTAATACCATTAGATTGCTTATTTTACATTATTTCCAAATATCACAGTTGTTTTTCTGACAATGTGCTCTACCCCCCCCCCCAGTGGTCCCAGATGCAGCCCAAGGAGTATAGGCTATATATATATATTCAATTGGATTTCAATTGCTATATGTATTCAATTGGAAATTCAATATAATACATTCAATGGGACATTCATCTGGGTCTGTATTTGAATAAGTGAAAGGCATTTCTTACATATTCAAATTTACCCAGAGCCTTCCCACAGCATGGGGAGCTGTGGACAGTAAGAAAATATAAAAAGAAAAAAAATTCTGATGTGTTAGAAAAACTTTGAGTATGAGACCTAAGAAACTCCCCAGCAAAACAAATTGTTTGAGGCTTTGAAGTCACCAATTGTTCAATTAGGCTCCAGAACATAGTTTCCCAATAATAGCTGTCTGGGATAACCATGGTCTCTCCTACCCTTGGTATATCTATAAAAGACCCAAAAACCCTTATTATTCAAGCTACCAAGACAAGCTTTGAAAGACTTATGATAAACCTGCCCCATCCAACAATTTTTTTGTGGCGTTTGCCTATAAATCAGGGATACTTATGTTCTCAAAAGATCCAAAGGATTTCATTTTAAACAGATAAATAGATACACTATTACCTTAATTACCCTTATTCGCACTTCGGAGCAAATTAAGGTCCATACTGGATCTGTTCTGCTCCGGGTCAATGATGGCAAAAATTCGTCACTGTGTTAGGGCCCAGTGACACGCCATAGGAGAGGTCTGCTGGAGAGATGCGATTTAAGCCCACTCGGTAGCGGTGGCCACGAGGTAGATAGGGCCCGTAAAGGCCATTCTCAGTGGTATAGAGCAGACACCGCCGCACAACAGCAACTTCGGATCGAGTATGCGAGATGGTTGGGTATGACAAGCGGCATCAGCCTCCTAGCAAGACACTCATTATGATAAAGTTGGCATCAGTCAGTAGTTGAGTGGGACGGAGAGTCCCACTCATATTTCCATGGCTTGTTATTCCATTCCTTGTCAAGTCTGGACTTGAAGGACGCAGCCGTAGGTGCAGTCGCCGTTTCAGCTTGAAGGCTATTCCAATCGTTGACAACACGCTCGGAGAAGAAGTGTTGCCGCGTTCGTGTTTTGAAAAAACGTTTTGACAGCTTATGTGAGTGTCCTCTTGTATGGTGCTGACTTGAATGTTTGGTAAAGAGGGGGTTATTTGGTTGTGCGTTATACTTGTAGGTCAGCATCATATCACCACGGCGGCGTCTGAAGACGAGTGTTGGCAGCTGCATGCGTTCCAGTCTCTTGTTGTATGGGAGATCTCGTAGGCCAGCTATGCACTTCGTGGCACGTCTCTGAACTCCTTCGATTAGACTGGTATCATTCTTATAAGAAGGGGAGGTGAGACACGTACCAAAATCCAAAACGGGTCTAACTATAGCCTTATAGAGCCTTAGAAAGACTGTACGGGAGCGGCTGGTTATAGTGCATTTGAGGAGACCAAGGCTTGAATTTTCTTTTGAAACTGCTTGTTGCCAGTGGCTGTGGAACTTCAGTTGTTCATCTATCAGCACTCCTAGATCTCTTTCTTCAGGACTTGTCTTTAGTACTAAGCTAGCCAGTGAATTGGGATCGGACATGTTGTACTGGTGACGGGGTTGTTGCTTCCAAAGTGAAGGACACTGCACTTTGATGTGTTGAATTCAAGTAGCCAGTCTTGTGCCCATGTTTGGATTTTATGAAGGTCACGCAGCAGACTTTGTTGGTTTGCAGGCCCAAACAGCTTGGAGTCGTCAGCATAGAGAGTGATGTTGTTTTCTGTTCCATTCATCATATTGTTGATGTATATAAGGAATAGGGTAGGGCCCAAGACAGTACCTTGGGGGACTCCGCTTACAACACCACATGGTTCGGAGAAGACCTTATCGCCATTAGTTGTGAAGAGTCGAACCTGCTGACTCCAACCAGTCAGAAAGTCCATGACCCAATCGACCACGTCCGAGTGGGTACCTGCTGCTGAAAGTTTCAATCTGAGATGGTTGTGTGGTACATTGTCAAAAGCCTTGGCTAGGTCCAGTAAAATCAGGTCCACAGGGATTCCTTTCTCCAGGTGATCTGTTATGGTGCTGTATGTCTCAAGGAGATTGGTCTCAACCGATTTTTCTGGCAGAAATCCATGCTGGTTGGGGGAAAGTATATTATTATTATGGAGATGTGTCAAAATATCAGCATTCACAATCTGCTCAAGGGTTTTTGCCACCGCTGAGGTCAGACTGATGGGTCTGTAGTTTTTGGCTTTGGTGCGGTCACCTTTCTTGAATATTGGGGTGACATGGGTCAGCTTCCAGTCTTTGGGTACCTTTTTTGAGTCAAGCGACAGTTGGAAAATATTGCATAGTGGTTGTGCAATTTCTTTGGCAAGCTCCTTCAATAGTCTTGGGTGCAAGTTATCAGGACCAGCGGACTTATTGACATCTAGTGCTTCAAGTTGCTTTTGGACAACAGGGGGGGAGAGTAGAATAGGTGGCATCAGGTTAGGGATGTCATATGATGGGCTATGAGGAAGAGGACCATCTGGTTCATTGGTGAAAACCGACAAAAACTGCCTGTTGAGGAGTTCAGTGATGTCCTTCAAGTTGGTCACTTCCCTGCTATCATCTGTACTGAGTGCTTTTACTGACCGTCTGCTGTGGTCCTTACTTGATACGTACTTGCAGAACTTCTTTGGGTTATTCTTACTATCATCAGCTAGCTTGGACTTGTACCATGTATAAAGTTGTTTAGTTAGGCTTCTTAGTTTGTTTCGAGCTTTTGCAAACTTTTGGTAGTGTTCTTCCTTCCCTCCTTTATTGTACTTTCTCCAGTACCGTCCCCTCCTGTTTCTTTCCTTGCGTATGTTGGGGGTCATGAAAGGCAGTGTTTTGGGCTTTGGCGTGAGTTTTACTGATGTGTGTTTTTTTTTTAAGTGTAAGTAGCTCATCCTTTAGGTTAGCCCATTGTTGGTCGACGTCCCCTTGAAGTAAAGGTGACCAAACTATGCCTTCCAGCTCTTTTCTGATCGCCCTGTAGTCTACATAAGTTTTCTTTATGTAATCATTTTTTATCTTACAAAATGACACATTCACTTCTAGGATTAGATGATCGCTCTTTCCTAGAGGAGGTAAGTAATTTATGTTCTGAAGCTGGTCTTTATCCCGTAAGAACACTAGGTCCAGTAGAGTCGGTCTCTGGAAAAGTCGGCCTCTAGTAGCTTCTTTGACAATCTGGTAGAGATTAAGGTTGTGAAGGCAGTCTGTGCAATAGATTCGTGCTTCTGTTGTAAGTATAGGTATATACAGATATCCCTCCTTCCATATGAGGTCAGGGAAGTTCCTATCATTAAGTTTCAAAAAGCATGGAGAACTTTTCATTGATTTTCCTCTGAATTGCATTTGTGTTTACATAGTGTTGTTTTGTTCAGAGGTGTTTTGTTTTCTTTTCTCTAAGCTGCATTTTTTTGTTCAATATATAGTTTTTTTCTGCTTTGGTATTTTTTTTGTGTAAAGTTAGTATAATTGACAATATTTTATATTTTTGCATGCACTCATGTCTATTTTGTTTAACTTTTTTCTTTACTTTCTCCTTCATTAGTATTATTAATGCTTATAAATAGGCTTGAAATATGATAGTCCAAATTCTTCTTTCAAGTTAAGATGTATATTTCTAAACTCTTTAAAAATTTGTAGATCAGGATTTAGCAAACTTATAAGGGTCAAAAAACACTTCTTTGAGCCTTATTTATAGTCCTACCCTAAATTCATTTCTCAATGTGTTATTTCTATCTTGATTTTGGTACCATAGAGTTTGTCTAAGTTTATCAAAGGACAGTATACCATTAAGGAGGAAGGGGTGGAGAGAAATTCTTTAAGGGATTTTCTAAGATTATAATCAAGGTTCAAGGCCTGTGATTCCCAATACAGGGTGCAGGTCCCACTGATGGGGCATGGCAACATTTTGGTGAGTCATGGGCAGGATGTGCACTCTTTGCCTGACTATACTTTAGAAATTTGATTTTGCAAAAACAAATAAAGAAAAAAAATCATGTGAATTACATGAAGGACATCACATTCATGGATTTAAAGAGCAAAAATACATGATAGTATTGCAAGAAAGTCATGGATTGTATAAAAAGGTTTTATACAGACAATATTTTTCAGTATTCATTTCACCAAAAAACAAATAACAAGCTAATGGCCTTTTCAGCTTCCTTCAGATGAACACAGGTAAAATTTTTATAACAAATTTTTACATCACAAGGGAGGCATCAGGATTTTACAAATGCCTTGGTAGGGCAAGGCCCAAAATTGATTGAGAACCAATACTCTAGGTTCATTCTTGAAAGTTTTATTCACTTAACTCAACCAATTCTAGTTGGAGTTGGGTACTATAAGACATCATCCTCAACATCAATTTAGTCTTTAGATCAACTGTTGAAAGTTTTCTTCCTGTGGTTCATTAACCTTGAGAATTAATCTATTAAAAAGCTGCTAAACTGTAATTTCACCTGAATTATGATATTAGCATGTAAGTTAGCTGGTAACAGTCTTGTTAACACCTTTTTCTGGCCTAAACACAGCAATGACAAAACTTTTACAAGGCCTAGGGTAAAGGTACTGATGATTTGACAGTTTTTGTAAAAAAAAAAACAGTTTTTCTACTCTATAAGTCCTAATTTAAAGACTTTTGATTTGAAAAGCGTTTCAGTATTTAGGAAAAACATTTAGGAATCTAACTGATGAGAAGTTTGAAGTTTTATCTGAAAAGAGTACAAAACTCCAATTTTCCAAAATTAGAGCATTATCACCTACAAATTCAATACAACAAAAAAGTTACCTGTTTTTGACACAAGTTGGAACCCAATTTGACAAGTGTTGAAATACTTTGGGAATACCTGTGGGCAGAACCTGGTGTATTCAACACATATATTCTTGTTTCGTTGTTTTTCTTCAACTTCATTTAATGTATAAAAGTATAAAACATTATTCAAAAAGTAGAAATAATAAAACTAACAAAATTGTTTCAAGTATGTAGTATTTGGTATAACAAAATTGGTTTAACAAATTTTAATATACAGTATTAAATACAAATACGGTAGTATTTAATATAACAAAATTGTTTCACTAGCATTGCAGAAGGGATAGGGTCTAGGAAAATGGGAGTGGATTTAAAAAAAAATAAAAAGTTTATAGTCATTATATTTGGTTTAGTGGATTTTATTTCATATGCAGATTCTTAGTTTCATCCAAAATATAGCTTAGGATTTTCTTTTTTTTAGAGGGGGGGGGGGTCACTTTTGATATTTTTATGACATGGTTCTAGGAATTTACCTCCCCCCCCCTCCCCAGAAAATAAGATTTTCCAAATTTGATAAATTTGTTTTTTAGTTTTATTGATAAGTGCTAAGGAAAGGGAAAAATGAATTCCATTTGAACCTCTGCAATTTTTGGCAGTAGCAGGCACCCATAGATTTGACAGCTAGTTTTCATCAGTAGACCCTGGAATTTTGACACCAATTATTTCTCATTTATTTTACATGTTCAGTGAAGTTTCAACAGAGTCACCTATATTTTGACAGGGCCTGTTGCTGTCTGTCAAAAATTTTGACAAGGTTACTGCAAGATATTTGCAAAAGAAATAAATCAATTCATAGAAGCCATTATCTATGTTTGAATTTGACAGAAGGAACATTTTTAGTGAGCCTTGTATTCCACTACATTAAAAAGAATTTTTTACACTTGGAACCTAGTTTTGACAATTTAAAATTTGTTGCCATTCTAACTTAATTTTGTCAAAAAAAATCTAATGTGACTAGAGTTCAGATAAAATCAGATGTATCTTTATACATTGGTGCTAATCCCAACTTTTTTTGCAATAAATAACCAAGTAACAGCAGTCTGAACATTACAAATATAAAAAACTGTCAGGAGCTCCTTTCTTGTCAAAAACAGGGAACTGACTGAATTAAATGTTCTTTTCTTATCTGGGTGTACTGGATATTGTGTCAACGTTTCCTATCATTGAAATACAAAAAGGGCTTCAAGAGATGGTGCTCCAAGTCATGGCTAAGCAGAGTTATTCTATTTAGAAGGAAAATTTTGATGGGGGTTCCAAATTTGCACTGTCAAATCATTGGTACCTTTACCCTAGCCTACATTAGACTAAGAAAATATATATTTTTTAGATTATTCAAGCTGCTCTTTTTGGTTATTAAACATAACTCCCCCATAATCCACTTAAAAAAAACAAACAAAGAAACTACATTTGTATAGCTGAAGGCTATGTCCAAGCATCTTGGGCAAGTTTTGGTAAATATACAGTCATTGGCCACTTCAGAAGGAAACCATTAGATTGCCTATTTTATACTATTTCCAAATGCCATGATTGTTTTTCTGACAATATACCCTTCTCTCTCCCTAACCCCCCCCCCTCTGGTGGTCCTAGATATAGCCTAGTATAGGCTTAGGCTATATAGAAAACTAAATGGAAACAGTAAAACAATGAAATTCTTACTTTATAATGTGTAGGGCATTTCTATTAATTAGATTATCATGTTTCTTTCTACTTCTATCCAAGTTTTTTTTCTAAATTAATTAATGTAGTTGCAGATCTTTGAAGCCTCACAGGCTAAATTGGGATTGAGCAAATTGTGAAGCTGAAAATATTGGTAAATATCTAGGTGGTGCAATAACTTTGTTAGGATGAAAGTGAAAACATCATTTCATGCCTTTTTTATGCTCTTTCATAATTCAAGAGTTGCTTCTGGGGCTAGTTGCATCTTGAGCCCTTAAAGGGGCCCCAAAGGTTTTTCATTTTTGTAACTACACAAAGAAGTTATAAACACTAGTTAAGTTATTGAAAAGTGGTTTTTTTAACCACTTTATAGCTAATTTATAAATAAGTTGTTTAACAGTAATATATCCAAGCATACTTATTTATAACAATTCAAACCTTATTTATTAGGCAACTCAAGTATACATGGCTAATATGGGAGTAGAGTTTATTTGTGATTCAAATGGATGTTATATTTAGATTGAGGATACAATTCTAGGTATATATTTGCACATTATGGGGGTGGGGTATATATTCTGTGAATATAAAGGTTATAAGAAATTCATGAGTTCCTTAGAAAAATTGGAAAAACAAGGAAAGAAGTGAAGATAAATGCTCTCCCCCTGCAAAATGTGTTAACTAGGATTATTCTGCATATTATGGAGTAAGAATGGTTTTCTTAATATGTTTCCTTATGTCCAGCTGGACTCAGAGGCTTAGAATACTGGTTGGCGAGTTGGCTAATTTAAAGATTTGTATAGCCTATATATACACTGTCAAATTAGCCATCTGGTGGTATCCCCCCTTTAAGGGCTCAAGATGTAATTAGCCCTAGAAGTGATTATTGAATTATGAAAGAGCATAAAAAAAGCATCAAATGATGATTTCAATTTCATCCTAGCTAAATTATTTTGCCACCTAGATATTTACCAAAATATTTTCCTTGTGCTTCATTTAAGCAGAAGATCTTTTTGCAAGGTTTCACTTTCATAACACAAAATTTTTTAGAGCTCATCAAAGGTCAATGCCCTCTAGAAGTAGAAAGAATGAATATAGGTACTTCAAAATACCTTCCAAGATAGCCTACACCTTTAGCCTAGTCTACAGATCTGTCCCTGAAAGTTTCATTTTCCTAACTTGACCCCTTCTCAAGATAGCAAAAAGTAGCATGTCTAGAATTTTACCAATTAAAATAATAGAAAAATAGGCCTATATTATTAGAGCTAGGGTAAGACACCCAGTAGTCGGACACTTTAATCACTTTGAAAACTTTTTGACATTTAAACTACTCTAATTACTGTATTATACCACCTAGAAACTTAATTTTTTTACAGTTAAAATTCTGTTTCTTTTCTGAACAAGTAGGTTACTAATTCAAATAGTTACGCCTAGTACAGCGCTGCCTATTTTTGAAATACTAACAAGTGACAATTCCGCCTAAAGTCGGACATACAAACGGCTCATTGTAAATAGTTATGACGCAATATTGCCTATTCCCGACCAGCAATCTCCCTATTCACGGCCACCAGCAAAAAAACTGGTTTTCCCAGTCTTGTTTTCTATACGCTGTAATCTCGGCCAAGCTAATTTCGAAATAGCTGCAGTTTGTAAATCACCATTTCGCAAATGAAAAATTAATTTTTAAAGGTTTATTACAAATTTGTATAACAAATTTGATTTTCAGAGAAGATAATAATTCAGATTGGAATTATTGAGAAAAGTGATTATCCTTGTTATTCAATGTGAGCATGTGCCGATCAGGGATTTTTTTTTTTTTGGGGGGGGGGGGGGTGGGGGGGGGACGAAATAGGTGGATCCAATAAAAAAAAAATTAAGGGGCGCAAAATAGGTCGATCTGATAAATTTGCATTAGGAGTAAGTTTAATTCACGCAAACTTGAGTTAATTAAGTAAATTACGCTCTTTAATGCTCTTTTTTATGCTCTTTAAGAATATAGTAATCATTTTTGTTGGAAATGAATTTTAGCCCCCACCCCTATATATACCAATTCAGGGTATATATTTGCACATTAGGGGGGTGGGGGTAATTTTATTTCTGTGTAAATGAGAGGTAAGTTTCAACTTCCCCCCCCACCCCCCCTAATGTGCAAATATATACCCAGAATTGGTATATATAGGGGTGGGGGCTAAAATTCATTTCCAACAAAAATGGGTAAATATATACCAAATCATATTATTAAGTTAGGAATAAAGTGAATACACCATTCGATGCCTTTTTTTATGCTGATACAAATATAATAATCATTTCTATCGGAAATGAATTTCAGCCCCCCCCCCTATATATGCCAATTCAGGGTATACATTTCTACATAAGGGGGGGGGGGTGGGCAAATTTTGTTTCTGATGTAAATCGGAGGTAAGTTTAAACGTAAGTTTAAGATAAATATTCAGATTGAAATTATTGAGGAAAGTGATTTTCCTTGTTATTCAATGGAGACAGGTGCGGATCAAGGATTTTGTTTTTTTTTTGGGGGGGGGGGGAATAGGTGGATCCAATAAAAAATTTAGGGGGGCGCAAAATAAGTTGATCCGATAAACTTGCGTCAGGAGTAAGTTTAATTAACGCAAACTTGAGTAAACTAAGTAAATTACACTACTTTAGGCTACACTAGGGGGGCGTGCGCCCCTTCGCCCCCTCCCCGCTGGATCTGCCACTGAATGAGGGGAACTGGTATTCCCCTGTACAATGTTTTCAACTATGCAAGATTCCAATGGTCCACTTTTCATATTGATCTGACACTATTTTTGATGTGTTTTAGGCTTTTTTTAGAAATCACCATAAACTTTTTTTTGGAATAAACTTTTACTTTTAAAACGAACCAAAATAATAGTTACCATTCCTGAATCAATGTCCCATGGCAACTTTTTCTTAATAGTAATTTTTTTCAAAATGTTTTTAACTTTTGGTTACTATGTAATTTTTTTTACTAGGTTACACCTACCTCTGCAACCATGACAGTGGTGGATCCAGAGGGGGGGAGGGGGTTCATCCCCTAGTCAGTACCTCACTCTTTAAGCCAAAGATTTTTTAGTACTTTCATAAGAGCTATTTATTCTAAATAACGGCCTTTGTGATTAAGGGGTCATTTTTAAAGAACTGGAACAAAATTCGAACTTTAGCTTAAAGAGCGAGGTATTGACTAGTAGGCGAGCCCCCTAATATACATATTAAAAATATATGAATGTAGAAGTTCGTTAAGTAAGTTAATTCGTAAGTTATGTATCTTTATTACTAATAAAAACGTTCGTAAATAAAATTAAATAAGTTTCGAGAAAGCCATTTAACCAAATAAAAGTAAAATTAATATGCAAATTTTGTTTTAATTATTCATGTACGGTGACCCAAAATCAAAACCTGCATCAATTCAAAAACGTTCAAAAATTAAATAAAAAAACAAGTTTTTTAACTGAAAGTAAGGAACAACGTTAAAACTTAAACAGAAATTATTCCGTATATGAAAGGGGCTGTCCCCTCCTCAACGCCTCGTTCTTTACACTAAAGTTTGACTTTCTCACAACTTTTATTTTTGTTAAACAATAAAAAATTCGTTAATCCCCCTCCTCGTCAGTAGCTACACCCAAAATATGCTTGTTTTGCTTTGTTTTTTTTTGCTTTGGCATTCTTCAAGACAAATATTGAACTTTCTACCGTGAAAAGGCGCCTTTTATTATTTCTTCGCTTTCAATCTTGTATATACGTGACTGAAATATAGCCCCTTATAGAAAAGAATACTCCATAATCCTTCGTCCTGATGTCATAATTTAGCTTAAATTCATTTTTATTATCGGAATTCAATCAAAATTAAGTGCACATGCCCCATCAATATTGGTCAAACATGTCACTTCAATACCTGACAAGTCTCACATCAATTTTTCTAAACGGCAAAAATAAAGAAAAAAAGGAATCGATATGTGACTTCTCAAACGAAAACAGCTGTCAAAAGCAATTGAAATCCTTTCTGGTTTCAAATGATTTGCATAACCCACTTTCCGAATTTTGTACCGCAACAAATGGCCATCTTTGAAAGTATTAGCCTATTAAAGATTTTGAGGATTCTATGGAGAGGGGCATAGTCTTGTCAACTTGTAGAAACATTGGTACTGGTGCATTATGTGGGCACTGCTAAAGAAATCAAGTTTGGTTCATGCTAATGAAATGAAATAAAATAGGATGAATTTGCAATAATTTGTTAACAAATTTGGGCTATATATTTCGGCTCAACGGAATTGTTGTTGTCATTTTAATGACAAAAAATATCATTTTAATAGCGGGGAACTTGATTTTAATAACCGAGTAATGGAAAATTTTTTGCGGGAGCAAATTTGTACTAGGGGGCTGGTTATTTGTGGGGAAACTTCCATAAAGGATGGAATTTCTGTTTTTTTCTGGGGGGAGATGGGTTAAACAAAAAAACTAAAACTCTTTTTTTGAAAACAATTTTGAAGTTTTTGCCGCAATATCAGCAATAAGTGTTTTCAGCTATGGGTTCAAATCCCGGGCTGTGGCTCTGGATCTAAAACCTATTTTGTAAAAGGCTTGATTTACTACGCAGATGCAAGCCCTACTTGAGCCTGAAAACGAAGCTAAAACCAATTTTGGCTCCCAAATTTTCGCAACGAAATTCCATTTTGTTTTTTCCCGAAAAATCCCCGAATCTTGAAGACTTGTCCCCGAAAACTCCCCGAATTTTTAAGACTTGTCCCCGAATTTGAATTTTCGAGAGTGGAAGCCCTGTATAGTATACTTGCATGATGCGTAAACACCAAAATTTGTTTACCTACATTTTTGTTACATTTTTACAAGTCAGACAAACATTTCGTTTTTGGGAGGGGGGGGTGTGTTCAACTCCCCCCCCCCTCCCCTGGGTACAGCCTTGTCCAAGGAAAAAAATTTGCTATTGTACAAGGAAACCAGTAACGAAAAACCTGTCAAATAGGCTATTTGCAAGAGACCGCTATAGATAAAACATTGCAAAGCTGTGGTTTCTCATGGAGTTACAATATTTAAACGATTGTTTTTTGGTGTTTAAGGGGGGGAGGTACCTAGGTTAGGTTATATATTTAACCTAAGTTTTTATTGTTTTAAAAATTAAGTTGTGTAACAGATTAAAACTTTAGCGTAAAGAGCGAGGCATTGAGGAGGAGACAACCCCTTTCATATACAGAATAATTTCTGTTCGTTTTAAGTTTTAATGTTGGTCCTTACTTTCAGTTAAATTTTTTTTATTTAATTTCTGAACGTTTTTGAATTAATGCAGTTTAGATTTTGGCTCACCGTACATGAATAATTAAAACGAAATTTGCATATGAATTTTACTTTTTTGGCTAAATGGCTTTCTCGAAATTTTGTTCTGATGTAACTTACGAATTAACTTACGTAACGAACTTCTATATTCGTATGTTTTATTACGTATATTAGGGAGTTTGCCCCCTAGTCGATACCTTGCTCTTTACGCTACAATTCGAGTTTTGTTCAAATCACAAACCCATGAATCACAAAAGCCGGTTAATTAGAATAGATAGCTCTTTTGAAACTACTAAAAAAAAACTCTAGTGAAAAGGGCGAGGTATTGACTAGGGGGCGAACCCCCTCATATACCTAATAATTTCTGTTTGTTTTAAGTTTTAATGTTGCTCCTTACTTTCAGTTTGAAAAAACTATTTTTTTATTTAATTTCTGATCGTTTTTTAAATAATCCGGCGCTCCCTTCATAGAAATGTCCCTTCCCCCAAGGAAACATCCTCCATGGAAGAATCCTCCCCCGTAACCCTTTCCTCCCCCTCCCCATCAGAAAAGAATCCCTCCTGAAAGCACAAAAATTCAGCTTAAAACTTCCATAATGCATACTCTACTGTGACATCTTCGCCGGAAATAAATTTTTAAAACCTCTCTCTTAAATAAAGCTTTTATATGCGCCTAATTTGACAAAATTCTATTCTGTCTTCAAATAGAGTATCATCACCCTTTCTTTATCAGACGTTTAAAATTATCAAAACATCAATGATACCACTAACGGGATAGCTAACGGGAAACGAACACCTGGGATAGCTACGCGAAAATTTATCATGCTCAACGGAATTGTTGTTGTCATTTTAAGGACAAAAAATATCATTTTAATAGCGGGGAACTTGATTTTAATAACCGAGTAATGGAAAATTTTCTGCGGGAGCAAATTTGTACTAGGGGACCGGTTATTTGTGGGGAAACTTCCATAAGGGATGGAATTTCTGTTTTTTCTGGGGGGAGGTGGGTTAAACAAAAAAAACATAATTGGGTACTTACGCATTATGCGGGCACCGCATAATTTACAAGTCTGACCATTATTTTTTTTTTTTTTGGGGGGGGGGGGGTCAAACCCCTAACCCCCCCCCCCCCATGGGTACTACCTTGGCCAAGGGAACAAATTTGCTATTGTACAAGGAAACCAGTCACGAAACCTGTCAAATAGGCTATTTGCAAGAGATCGCTATAGATAAATGACTGCAAAGCCGTGGCTTCTCAATGAGTGTCAATATTTACACGATTGATTTTTGTGGTTTAAGGGGGGAAAAGGTACCTAGGTTAGGTTTGGTTACGTATTTAATATATGGTATGATTCCCTCCCCCCTAATGTGCAAATATATAGCCCAATTTTTTTTCTAAATTATTATAAATTCATCCTATTTTATTTTACATTCGTCCTATATAATTTGGGCGGGGGGCTTTCCCCCTAGATTTGTCACTCCGTTTTGCAAAACCCATAAGCTAACGGATAACAGCTAATGGTGGCGGATCCGGGCAGTGGTGAGGGGGGCGCGTGCCCCCTAGCGAAGTCTAAGCATATCATATTCTTGATGCGCTACTTGAACGTCAAGTAAAGTGTATTCTTAAGAAAATTTATTTAAAAAAACAAAGTTTTTCCGAAGGAAGTAAAGAGCAAAGTTGAAACTTAAAACGAACAAAAATTATTACTTTTACAGCCTATCTAACATATATCAATAAAACTAGTACAAATAAACCAACTAATTGTGTTTCTCTATGCTTTTAGGATTATAAAAAACTAGCGCTTTACTGAAAACACAAAAGTCAAGTATAAAAAACAGGATTATTGATTTAAGAATCAAAAGTGAGCATGTAGCCTAACAACACTAAACGAATCGAAAAGGCATTTCATAGTCTTACACCAGTCCTAATACTATCAAGATGGCTTTACTTCAACTTGTTTACAGACTAATTGTATGTCCTTTTCAGAACCAAAACGAGAGCCAGTCATTGAACTCAGCCATTGTGCAGAAGTAATACCAAATTAAATGTAAAAAAAAATAAAGCAAAATCCTAATCTGGATTGTTACTTTATTGTTTTTTTTTTTTTAATTTTCTTGATGAAAATCTCAAGAAAAAGCCATTCCTAAATGAAAGTACCAAAAAGGATGTTTTTCCAAACATAGGAGGGTGGCAAAAAAACCCTAAAGAAGCAAATACCCCTGCTCCCCAATTGACGGCACTACACATAGAATATACACGTATAAATTTTTCTGGTCCTTTTATATCTTCAAAATTCTTATAAAACAAAAAATTGCGAAGAAAAAAAGAATGTTTTGTTTGTCTTCGCGGTTTTTTGTTTTATCATGATTAGCCAGTGTGGTCTCAGAAATTATTTACAAAATTCTTATTTTACATTGTCGTGTACAAGGAAGAAAAGAGATAAGGTTGTTTTATTTGATGTTTTCCAGATTTTTTTTATTTGTGAATATTTCATTTGTGTATTTCACTAGTTCAAAATTTCAATTTGAATTAGTTCATTAAGAAATACAGTGAACAAGCTATGCCAAAAGATGAACAAGATACGTCATTTCAGTACAAACTGATTAGTTGTTATTTCCAGCTTATCTATTTTTGTTCATTGCATGCCTTGAGCTTGATAACAATTAGATAAAAACAAGTTATTTTCAAGATGAAAGTAAAGAGTGACATTAAAAATTTAAACGAAAAGAAACTATTGCATATATGAGGGGGGAGGGGTATTCCGTGGGGAGTATTTTCGGCAGAGGAGCATTTTCTGCGGGGTAAATTTTTGTGTGGGTGGGGGGGGGGGGATTTCCCGTTTTTTTCTGTGGGAGGATTTTTTTTTGTGGGGGGGGTGGGGATAAACAACTAAGTCCTTAGAAGCAGCATGAAAAACCAATAATTTTTCAAAATTCAAATTTTCAATTTTTCAAAGTTGTCAAAATTCCCTTTTTAATTTAAGTTTAAATTTATTTGTTTAGTTTAGTTCTTATTTGTTTTAAGTTTTAATACTACCCCGTACTTATAGATTGAATTTGTCTATTTAATTTACTTATCTAGAAACCGCAAACAATATTTGTTTTTGTTTTTAAATATTATAATGAATTTCTGAGATTAATGACTTAATAAAAAATTGCTACTGGTATTTACAGTTCACATGTGTTCACTATTTTTCTTTCTTTTTTTTGAAA
This sequence comes from Artemia sinica, assembly GCA_027921565.1. Lineage (NCBI taxonomy): Eukaryota > Metazoa > Arthropoda > Branchiopoda > Anostraca > Artemiidae > Artemia > Artemia sinica. The sequence continues at coordinate 25,236,550 of CM051268.1, forward strand.
ACAATTTTGAAGTTTTTGCCGCAATATCAGCAATAAGTGTTTTCAGCTATGGGTTCCAATCCCGGGCTGTGGCTCTGGATCTAAAACCTATATTGTAAAAGGCTTGATTTACTACGCAGATACAAGCCCTACTTGAGCCTGAAAACGAAGCTAAAACCAATTTTGGCTCCCAAATTTTCGCAACAAAATCCCATTTTGTTTTTTCCCGAAAAATCCACGAATCTTGAAGACTTTTCCCCGAAAACTCCCCGAATTTTTAAGACTTGTCCCCAAATTTAAATTTTCGAGAGTGGAAGCCCTGTATAGTATACCTGCATGATGCCTAAACACCAAAATTTGTTTACCTACATTTTTGTTAAATTTTTACAAGTCAGACAAACATTTCGTTTTTGGGAGGGGGGTGTTCAAATCCCCCCTGGGTACAGCCTTGTCCAAGGAAAAAAATTTGCTATTGTACAAGGAAACCAGTAACGAAAAACCTGTCAAATAGGCTATTTGCAAGAGACCGCTATAAGGCCTGTTTTTTCACTCATCAATGTGCTAAGTTCTTACATCTTTGGTCGTTTTTGTGCAAACGTCTTTCATCATTCTGCTCTGATCAGCGGTCTGAGAACAATGATGAGTAGATCATCAAAGTTCTCTCATCATTGTTCTATATGGCAAAACAATGGCGGTCTTCACACTTTTTGCTAACATCAGTGAGCTGTAAGATCTTATTTTGGCTCACCGTACATAAATAATTAAAACGAAATTTGCATATTAATTTTCCTTTTTTTGCTAAATGGCTTTCTCGAAATTTTGTTCTGACGTAACTTACGAATTAACTTGCGTAACGAACATCTATATTCGTATGTTTTATTACGTATATTAGGGAGTTTGCCCCTAGTCGATACCTTGCTCTTTACGCTACAATTCGAGTTTTGTTCGAATCACAAACCCCTGAATCACAAAAGCCGGTTAATTAGAATAGATAGCTCTTTTGAAACTACTAAAAAAAGACTAGTGAAAAGGGCGAGGTATTGACTAGGGGGCGAACCCCCTCATATACGTAATAATTTCTGTTTGTTTTAAGTTTTAATATTGTTCCTTACTTTAAGTTGAAAAAACTATTTTTTTTATTTAATTTCTGATCGTTTTTTAAATAATGCTGGGAAATCCGGCGCTCCCTTCATAGAAATGTCCCTTCCCCCAAGGAAACATCCTCCTTGGAAGAATCCTCCCCCGTAACCCTTTCCTCCCCCCTCCATCAGAAAAGAATCCCTCCTAAAACGTCTTTATACTTCCCATTAACCAATACTATATGTAAACAATGGGCAAAGTTCCTGAACTGAGTGAGTTCAAAATTGCTATCCCACGCTTATCCCGAAAAAACCGTTGACTTAATTATAAATTCATATTACGGGAAGGAGTTCTGGGCAAGTGAAACAATTCTATCATTTCAGTGTTTGAAGTTCTCGAATGAAAAATGACAGTGGACGAAATTTTAAAACCATCGGTGAAACAAGCCATTTTAGTCAGATAGCAACAGTAAACATTTCTTATGGCCTAATTTCATCATGAATAAAATAGTAATAAATTAAGGGGAAAAGTTGAGGTTCGCCTATAATAGGCGAATAGGGGGGGGGGGGGGGGGAATTACTGATTACTGATACATCTGTATCAGTAATCTGTATGTTATTGTCAGTTACCAATTGTTAAAATTTAAGGTTTTTTCAAACAGTTCGTGGCAACGAACTGTAAGTAAGGAGCGACCCTGCTCAATAGTAACCGAAATTCTAAAAACCAGAATTTTGATACCCATAGATACATCAATAGAATCAGATTTTTATGCTGAATTCAAATATATAACTTTCATCAAGTTTAGTCCCACCCATCAAAAATTACGTGCCTGAGAAAATTTGCCTTATATTCGAAAAAAGGGGGAAACACCCCCAAAAAGTCATAGAACTGTAATGAAAATCACACCATCGGATTCAGCGTATCAGAAATACCTGTTGCGGAAGTTTCAAGCTCCTATCTGCAAAAATGTGGAATTTTGTATTTTTGGTCAAACAGTTCGTGGTAACGAACTGTAAGTAAGGAGCGACCCGGCTCAATGGTAACCGAAACTCTAGAAAACGGGTTTTTGATACCAATAGATATATCAAAAGAATCAGATTTCAATGCTGATTTCAAATATATAACTTTCATCAAGTTTAGTGCTACCCATCAAAAGTTAAGCGCCTGAGAAAATTTGGCTGATTTTCAAAAAAAGGTGGAAAGACCCCCTAAAAGTTATAGAACCTTAATGAAAATCACACCATCATATTCAGCGTATCAGAGAACCCTACTGTAGAGTTTTCAAGCTCCTATCCACAAAAATGTGGAATTTTACATTTTTTGCCAGAAAAAAGATCACGGATGCGTGTTTATTTGTTTTTTTTTCCTCAGGGGTGATCGTATCGACCCAGTGGTCCTAGAATATCGTGGGAGGGCTCATTGGAACTGAAATTAAAAGTTCTAGTGCCCTTTTTAAGTGACCAAAAAAATGGAGGGCAACTAGGCCCCCTCCCACGCTTATTTTCTTCCTAAAAAAAATGATTTTCCTAATTTCCTATCCTATTAAAAATTTTCCTATTTTTTTCCTCCCACGCTTTATTTTTTTTTACATTTAATTTGGTATTACTTCTGCACAATGGCTGAGTTCAATGACTGGCTCTCGTTTTGGTTCTGAGAAGGACATACTATTAGTCTGTAAACAAGTGAAGTAAAGCCATCTTGATAGTATTAGGACTGGTGTAAGACTATGAAATGCCTTTTCGATTCGTTTAGTGTTGTTAGGCTGCATGATCACTTTTGATTCTTAAATCAATAATCCTGTTTTTATGCTTGACTTTTGTGTTTTCAGTAAAGCGCTAGTTTTTTATAATCCTAAAAGCATAGAGAAACACAATTAGTTGGTTTATTTGTACTAGTTTTATTGATATATGTTAGATAGGCTGTAAAAGTAATAATTTTTGTTCGTTTTAAGTTTCAACTTTGCTCTTTACTTCCTTCGGAAAAACTTTGTTTTTTTAAATAAATTTTCTTAAGAATACACTTTACTTGACGTTCAAGTAGCGCATCAAGAATATGATATGCTTAGACTTCGCTAGGGGGCACGCGCCCCCCTCACCACTCCCCGGATCCGCCACCATTAGCTGTTATCCGTTAGCTTATGGGTTTTGCAAAACGGAGTGACAAATCTAGGGGGAAAGCCCCCCGCCCAAATTATATAGGACGAATGTAAAATAAAATAGGATGAATTTATAATAATTTAGAAAAAAATTTGGGCTATATATTTGCACATTAGGGGGGGAGGGAATCATACCATATATTAAATACGTAACCAAACGTAACCTAGGTACCTTTTCCCCCTTAAACCACAAAAATCAATCGTGTAAATATTGACACTCATTGAGAAACCACGGCTTTGCAGTCATTTATCTATAGCGATCTCTTGCAAATAGCCTATTTGACAGGTTTCGTGACTGGTTTCCTTGTACAATAGCAAATTTGTTCCCTTGGCCAAGGTAGTACCCAGGGGGGGGGAGGTAGGGGTTTGACCCCCCCCCCAAAAAAAAAAAAAATAATGGTCAGACTTGTAAATTATGCGGTGCCCGCATAATGCGTAAGTACCCAATTATGTTTTTTTGTTTAACCCACCTCCCCCCAGAAAAAAAACAGAAATTCCATCCCTTATGGAAGTTTCCCCACAAATAACCGGTCCCCTAGTACAAATTTGCTCCCACAGAAAATTTTCCATTACTCGGTTATTAAAATCAAGTTCCCCGCTATTAAAATGATATTTTTTGTCATTAAAAAGACAACAACAATTCCGTTGAGCCGAAATATATAGCCCAAATTTGTTTACAAATTATTGCATATTCATCCTATTTTATTTTATTTCATTAGCATGAACCAAACTTGATTTCTTTTTGATACAACCTTCCATTTTTGATACACGGCAAAAATAAAGAAAAAAAGGAATCAATATGCGACTTCTCAAACAAAAACAGGTGTCAAAAGCAATTAAGAAATCCCGCCTCGTTTCAAAGGATAAAATTTTGAAAAAAAAAATACTATTAAGAAAAAGTTGCCATGGGACATTGATTCAGGAATGGTAACTATTATTTTGGTTCGTTTTAAAAGTAAAAGTTTATTCCAAAAAAAAGTTTATGGTGATTTCTAAAAAAAGCTTAAAACACATCAAAAATAGTGTCAGATCAATATGAAAAGTGTACCATTGGAATCTTGCATAGTTGAAAACATTGTACAGGGGAATACCAGTTCCCCTCATTCAGTGGCAGATCCAGCGGGGAGGGGGCGAAGGGGCGCACACCCCCTAGTGTAGCCTAAAGTAGTGTAATTTACTTAATTTACTCAAGTTTGCGTTAATTAAACTTACTCCTGACGCAAGTTTATCGGATCAACTGATTTTGCGCCCCCCTAAATTTTTTATTGGGTCCACCTATTCTGGCCCCCCCCCCAAAAAAAAAACAACAAAATCCTTGATCCGCACCTGTCCTCATGAATAACAAGGAAAATCACTTTTCTCAATAATTTCAATCTGAATATTTATCTTAAACTTACGTTTAAACTTACCTCCGATTTACATCAGAAACAAAATTGCCCCCTCCCCCCTTATGTAGAAATGTATACCCTGAATTGGCAGATATAGGGGGGGGGGCTGAAATTCATTTCTGATAGAAATGATTATTATATTTGTAATCAGCATAAAAAAAGGCATAAAAAGCATAAAAAAGCATAAAAAAGAGCATTAAAGAGCATAATTTACTTAATTAACTCAACTTTACGTTAATTAAACTTACTCCTGATGCAAATTTATCAGATCAACCTACGTTGCACCCCGTAATTTTTTTATAGAATCCAACTATTTTGCCCCCCCCACCCCCAAAAAAATCCTTCATCCGCACCTGCCCACATTGAATAACAAGGATAATCACTTTTCTCAATAATTCCAATCTGAATTATTATCTTCTCTGAAATCAAATTTAAATAAAAACTTTCTTATATTAATAAACCTTTTACAATTTAATGTTTTGTTTGCCATCATGAATCATGAATTTGCCAAAACATGAAATAGCAGGTTCTGCCTATAGGCCTAGCAACAAGCGGACGAAAACCCGACAAAAGTGATAACAGGAAATCCATGAACGGAACAAAGCAATATTGCATAATAACTATATACATGAGCGATTCCTGTATGTCCATCTATAGGAAGATTTGACACTTCTTAGTAAATTTAAAAATAGGAAGCAATGTACAATTGAAACTATTTGAATTAGTAACCTACTCGTTCAGAAAAGAAACAGGATTTTAACTTTAAAAAAATCAAGTTTCTAGGTGGTATAATACAGTAATTAGAGTAGTTTAAATGTCAAAAAGTTTTTAAAATGATAATGCATCACAGGTGACCGGAATTAGGAGACTTTTGTCCGTGAATAGGATGATGATTCATTCCTATCAAAGATTCTGTCTGGGAATAGGCAGGTGGCCGACTACTGGGTGTCTTACCCTATAGCTAAATGGGACCATTAAGTGGGGGGCACTATCATGAAAGCTACCATGATGTTTTTAAAAATAGCATAAGACAAAGGATCTATTGGTATGACTTTGTCAGGATAATTCCATTGAAAGCAGCCAACCACAATATATTTAGACTACCCAAAATTTTAACTAGCCTAGCCCAGCCAGCAACCCAATAGTCAATTTAAAAAAAAAATAATGAATATAGGCTAGGTCTAAATCATTACAACTAAAAAATTTAATTATATTGTTTATTTCAGAACAGAGTAATAAGACTGTTATCAGTTAATATTATATACATGTTTATAAGTTTTGTTACTCCAGGCAAAATAGAAGCATGTTGTCTTTATTCAAATTTTTTGCTTAGCTAACTGCTTTCAGGTCAGGGTTGCCAACTTTTCGCTCAATGAATATGTCCCTTTAGAATCTGAAAATATGTCCTTTTAAGCCAAATTATGTCCATATTTTGTATATAAAATGTCCATCTTGAAATCTCAGAAACCATTTTTTTGTACGAATTGTAAACCTCTTTCAAAGTGATCAGTAAATATTGAATATAATGAAAACGAAAGATATTCATTTAGTACATCCATACAGAATGAAAACAAAAGTCATAGAAACATGTAAACAGTAAAAACTTCTTGTGGGAGCTTAAGGCTCATCTTCCTCCGGGAGTTCCTCTTGACAGGTATGGTCCGGCATGAGGGTCAGCATTTTCACTTCTTTTGGTAGCCTTTTGTCAGTCAAAGTAATTCTTGCGCATGTCAAAAGGTACATTCCAGGACTCAAGCAACGTTACAGAGCGCTAGGTAACCTGAGTTATCCTTCAATCAGGGGAGTGACATCCCCAAAGGCATAATTACTGGGCATTTTAACAATGCTGAACAAAATGTCTACAAAGATGTCTACAAATTTTGATTGGATGCTGGTTTCTGAAAAGGATAGGCGCGGGGTGGGGGAGGGGGGGGGGGGTACCCTCAAATCACGTTTGACTCTTATAAAGGGCACTAATTCCAAATAACTAAAATATCATCCATTCACAGAATATAAATGGAAATCTATCATAAAATGAAAATATATTTATACTTAAACTAAAACAAAAAAGGTCAGCTAACCCCGGCCCATAACCCTAAATAGATCTTACGGGTTCATCACCCAATGTTTGAATCATAAATTGAACAGATTCGTTTGCTTGTAAGCTTAGCTGCAGTTCGTTTACCTTTCCCAGTATTTAACCCAGTTATTACGGGGATAACAATATATTTTATATATATGTTTAAGTTTTTTGGAAATACGGGGAATCACAAATTGAAGGATTTTTGGAACATTTAAATAATCTGGGAGGAGAATTAATTTTTACAATTGAAAAGGAAACAGAGAATAAGTTACCGTTTCTAGATATTTTGATCCATAGAAATAATAACGAACTAGCGTTTTTAATTTACCGTAAACCGACTAATAACAACCATTACTTGTCTTTCACATCAAATCATCCGATCCAGGTAAAAAAGGGGTGTGGTTATTTCTTTAGTTGATAGGGTATTAAAATTAGCATCACCAGAATACATAAGCAATGAACTAATTTTTATTAAGGATATTCTAATATGTAATGGCTATCCGGAAGATATGATTTCTCAAATAATTGAAAAAAGGAAAAAAAGTGACGGAACCAAAAATATTAGAAGAAGATGGGTCAAATCAAGAAACAAATTACATAACTTTGCCTTTTATCCCAATATTATCACAAAAATTAAGAAGAGAATTAAAAAAACATAATATAAATACCGCATTAAAATCAGGACAAAATATAAGCTCGTTGTTAAATAAAAGGAAAGACAAAGGTACCGAGAAATTTGCAAAAGGGAGTATACAAAATTCCATGCTCTTGTGGTAAATTTTATGTGGGAAGAACACAACAGATTTTAGAAAATAGGCTACAGCAACACAAGAATGCCATAGATTGCGTTCTAAAACAAAACAAAACACCAGAAACGTTTGAGTCGGCTGTTGCAGAACATCTTGTAATTTTTCCTCATCACAGTATTTTATTTGATCGAACAAAAATAGTAGATACGTCTGTAGGACTTTTACAAAGCTTCAGGGAAATTATAGAAATAAAAAAGATAATATATGGGGGTATTAGTATCAATATAGATGAAGGGGATTTTAGGATCAATTCGAATTATAATAGTTTAATTAAAAAGCAGGTAAAATTTTCAACCAGTACTATTTTTGATAATAGATCGGATACGAATGATGACCTTGCGGACAAAGGTCAGACTGGGTTAAATGCTGGGAAAGGTAAACGAACTGCAGCTAAGCTTGCAAGCAAACGAATCTGTTCAATTTATAATTTAAACATTGGGTGATGAACCTGTGAGATCTATTTAGGGGTTATGGTCCGGGGGTCAGCTGACCTTTTTTGTTTTAGTTTAAGTATAAATATATTTTCATTTTTTGATAGATTTCCATTTATATTCTGTGAGAAGGCATGTTCCAATCAATATAAGCATTCGATTTTGTTTATACGCCAGTGAATGGAATTGTTTATTTAATATGTGAGTTTTCTTTCCTATTTATATATCTTTTTCTTTTGTTTGTTTAGTATGTTTTTTATGTTGATGTAAGAAATTTTTTTTGTTTTTTTTCCGTTGAGAAAGGCTCCCGGATGTGGGGCCGAAATATTCGGAGTATTTTTGTTTAATTAAGTGTTTTGTATTCACTGCTTTATAGAAATTAAAACCCTTTTTTCTTGTTTAATTTTTTGTAAATGGAAAAGCAGTGTGGTCTAAGAAATTATGTCGGTATACTTCCCTATAACAAATACTATATGTATACAATGGGCAAATTTGATAACTTGCGGCTCTTCCTCTGGTGGTTCTGAGGGGTCATGTCATCTCCAAAGACATATCTATTGTACCTTTCAACTATACTAAACAAAATGGCTATCTCAAAACTTTGATCAGACGACTTTCAGGAAAGAGAGGGCATGGGACGGGGCTAGTTGTCCTCCAATCTTTTGGTCACTTAAAAAGGACATTAGATTTTTAATTATCGTTTGAACAAGCCCTATTGTGATATTTTAGTACCATTGGTTCAGCATGAGCACCCCTGGAAAAAGCAACACCAAAAATAAACACGAATCCGTGATGCTTCTTCTGGCAAACACTACAAAATTTCACATTTTTTACAGATAGGAGCTTGGAACCTCTACAATGGGATTCTCTGATACGCTGAATCTGATGCCGTGATTTCCATTAAGATTCTTTGACTTTTAGGGGGTGTTTTTCACCTTTTTTGAAAATTTGGCAAATTTTCTCAGGCCCATAGCCTATGATGGGTAACACTAAACTTAATACATATTATATATTTGGAATCAGCACAATAAGCTAAGTCTTTTGATACATCTATTGATACCAAAATTGATTCCAGATCATTAAGAATCCAAATTTTTTTCTTTTGTTATCTTTTCATTTTCAGTTCGTAATACTTGATAAGAAAGATAGACGTTTTGCCTGACTATTGGAAGCCGGGAAAAGATTGTTATCGAAAAATGTGCCTACTTGCCTATTATCTTGACTGTAGCGTAAAAGCAAGGAGAAATAAAATCGTTTATAGATGAAAGAATACAAACTTGTAAAGAATTTCAAGAGTATTTGCATGTAGTTGTCTGCGGGAAAAAGCAAGCAACTCCAAAAAATACAGTATAAAACGTAAAAAATTAGTACAAAGTAAGTAGTTAAGTAAATTTGAAAAATGACATTTTTTTACAAAAAACATATATCCAGCAGAGAAATATTCCATTTTATGTCATAAATTTGCAAAATTTGCCCCTTTTATGTCCCAAATTTCTAAAATATTTCCCTTTTTTGCCCTATTATGTTATTTTGTCCCGGCACATAGGAATATGTCCTTTGGACATAAAATATGTCCAGTTGGCAACCCTGATGCCACGAGCTGAAGAAAAAAAAATCCATTGCAAGTATATTGCCGAAAGGACTGATAATGTGCCACAAACAGCACTTCACGACACACACTAACCCCTTTCGACGAGTTCTGCTCTACATTCTAACTGCCTATTTGAGTACTAAATTTCAGGAGAATGCAAAGCTGGCTCACCATGTGCTTAAATGGAAATAATTGAACGATTTTTCGCGTTTATAGCCTAAGGTGTTTTTTTACTTTGAGTAGCTAAACGAAGTTTAATTCTCCTTGCTTATAAACCCTTCCTTTTTATTTTCGTTATTCTTTCAGGTTCTTTGAACGATAAACAGAGCTTGGAGCTCAGTTTAGCTTCGTAGTCTGCCATTTAGTTATTTTTCTCTAGACCAGAAAAAGAAATCCCATCTCCTGGAAATGCTATAATCTGTTTCTACGCTCGATTCATCGTTGAGATTTTAAGCGAAACTCAGAAAAACGAACGGTCTATAGTCATTAAAAAGTAAACGACGGAAAGAGCTAAACAATGAAAATGGATGCACCTAGTTTTGCAGTTCCAAGCAGGATCAAGAATGGTTTATTTGTGAATTTCAAATGACAACAAAGACGCTAGTTAGCACAGACTAGCTTAAACATGAAAGACTCAAAACAAAACAAAACGTTAAAATTTACCATAGCTTAAACATAAAAGAATATTTTGGTCCCTTTTTCTTTTAACTTCTAGCACCGAGCATGCCTAATCAGCGAGTGAGGGATGTCCCACTCGTGGGGAGCGGGACATACTGGTTCACTCCTATGAGTGCCGTCAACGTCTCTGGGTCCAACCCAGAGACGTTGGTTGTATACCAGCGGTGATCATTCAACTTCAGCATTGAAAATTGTCCTTTACTGCATAGAGATTGGGCAAAGACATTATAATTTATGTGAAGCTTAGAAGCGTACTGACTATGGGGTTGTCATCAACGTTAATTATCTTGCAAAGATCACACCAATAAGCTCCTGGTTCCTTTCTATTAACCCGCCTAGAGCATTGCCGATAAGTCAAAGTTTCTGCCACTCTCTGTCAAATTAGTCAATATCAAAATTTAGGATGATAGAAAACCAAGAGTAAATTCCCAAAAAGCTCTGAATATGGTCACTCACCGCTATTTTAGGAACGACACACTCTAGCTGAATCAAAAGTTCCCCCATTTGGTGATTTCTCTGCACAATCTCCTAAAAAACGTGACAGCATATTTTTGACAGAGATGAACTTCCCTTTCCTTACTTTTTCCTTTTTTATATGTTTTCACCAATTATTTTTTTAGTTCTTTGCCATAGCTTAGAGCCATGTGAGGCCCAAACCATTAGGGTTTTGGGGGGGGGGGGTGATGATGAATTATTGAAATCAATAATAAAACAAAAAAGAACATAAATTAGCAAAACAAAAAGTGTTTTTCTTTTTTTCTTGCACGTCTCCTTCTATAGAGCAACTATTCTAGATCTTTACTAAGTGAACCTTTAGCAACGTCGGCTTTCCAAAGACACAGCCCTGAATGTCAGTTTTTGGAATTTTGAGGTAGATATCACCCCACACTATTTCGACAGGCTCTTTCTATTGGTGAAGTCCTAATTTACTCCTTCTCTGAATCAATTTAGTAAATCGTGGAAACCGTGAAAAACCGTGAATATATTGAAGAATCAATTAGAATACAAGACGTTTTAAACACTTCTAAGGGGGTGCCAATGGGGGGGGGGGAGCGTAGAGGGCAGGGACTCATTGCCTCTCTAGAATGAAAAAAATCCCTTTTTGGAAATTTCATTGTAAAAATTTTAAAACAAGGAAATCCTCCCCTCCCTTTGGTCTTAGGAATACTTTTTTTTTGTACCTTCACACAAAATCCCTGCCCCCTTCACCTACAAATCGTAAATTGGTGCCACTGCTTAAAAGTTTAAAGCACAGCCCCTCACTGAAACCATGCGCATGACAAATTTTACGTTAATTAATTAAAATAATGTTCGTCAAAAATATTTTTCAAAGTAAAGAAAAGAGTGGTATTAAGACCTAAGATAAGCATAATAAAGTAACTAAGGTACGACTCCTTGGAATGGTTGATCTACAATATTAATATTCAGAATAAAACCATACGGAGAAATAAACATTTGGCCATATAGTACTTAATTAGCATCAAGGCAAATGTGAGAACTGGGAACTGCATAAAAGAAATATTAATATATATCCTGTTTGCTGACTAACATGACTTACTTGACTTGAGGCTCCTTCCATGTGATACATGGCCTAGAGGGCGTAGCAACTTTGCTCTTTTAGGTTGAATGATCTGCTGCTATTAGGAGGTCTCGTCAGCAGCAATGTTGGTCATGTTAAGAAAATTCTGTAAACAGTTCGTCCACCTGATCTGACGTCAGCCTCTCGGGCAGAACCAACTATGGGATGTGTCGTCAAACTCGTATATTATTCTATCTATGGATGCTAGTGGCATCCTAAGGAGATCCCCAAGTCATCTGAGAGTTTGCTGAGCATTTTAGTTTAAAGTGGCATTTGCTAAGTATGGACAAGGATCCTTTCGTTACTCACAGAATAGTCCCATTGAAGCCCCTTGATTCGGCGTAGTTATTTCGTCTGGCAGGTATCTATTGTCGTCAGTATAGTAGATTTGAGGGCCGTGGCTCAGCCACGTACAGCAGGACTCGGCTCACGGATGAGCTATATATGTACATCTTCGTGTACCTAGAAATACGGGGTGATCTCCAAACGGTATCGAGTCATCCAACGACAGAGGAAGCTTTTGCAATTTGGCAACCCAGTTCTGCGTCTATAGAGCTATCGTTAAAAATAACGGGGCCAAGAAAGGTGAAGATAGTGACAACTTCAACATGGGCTTCACAAAATGTAATGAATTCCGGGGGTCAACCTGGGCTTGGTAATTCGACTGCGATTAATTTTGTTTTTTGCCAATTTGATTTAACCCCGACTTTTGTAGCCTTTTCTTGCGGCCCAGTGAGAGCATCTATCAGCTCTTGTATGGAGTTGGTAACGAGTGCAAGGTCGTCTTCAAATTTGACGTCGGTCAGGACTCAATCTCCAGATTGGAGGCCAAAGGCATATGGATCAGTTTTTCGAGTCATTATGTGATTTATGACACAATTAAACAAGTGGGGGGGGGAGGGAGCACGCCCTTGTCGCATACCAGTGTTGATGGTAAATAACGTGCTCCGCTTCTCTTTTACTTCAATGCAGCTCTCGGTCTCCTCGTATAGCTTTTGAAGGAGTAGACGTTTTTTGGTTCGCAGTTAGAAGCCGTATAAGGCATGGAGATTTACGGTCGACGGGATTGAAGGCAGCCTTAAAGTCCACAGATATAACTCTCCCTAGTGAAGAAATTAACAGCTATATAAACTCCTCTACATTTGCCGCACTGTAAAATTCTGTTCAACATTGGACCTCTCGGGAATAAACCTAGCCTGTTGGATTTGCCTCTTTCTTTATGCCCACACGCCAGTTCTTTGGAACAAATCTATGTGCCACTCTAGAGAGAAGAGCATCTGGAGCCAGATCGGCATCGCTGTATCTCCGTTCTTCAGGAGCTCTGCTAATATTCCACATAGTCCCGCAGCTCTGTTGTTCTTCTAACGCTTTGTTGCTGACTGGATTTTGGCTAGTGTGAAGGGAGTTTTACTTCCATTTGTTGGTGGTTCTTCGGTGCTAGCTGCTAGGCTTGCAAGGTCTTCGTCAATTGGCACGAAAACATCGGCATTTAAGAGATTCAAGAAGTGGTCGCTCCATCGATTTAACTGGGCAGTTTTGTCATTGAATTGATGACTGGCTTCAGTCACAATTGGCCCAAGCGAAGGGGCATAATACCCTATAAGATGACTGGGATGTTTGTAAAGGTTCTCGATATCACTTTCCTGGCAGCTTCTTCTAGATCGTTTGCCATCCTTTCTAGAAAGAGTTTCTTGTCTCTCTTAATTAGCCGGTTACGGACACTGTTGAGTCTTCTCTAGATCGGCCTGTTGCCAAGCAGCCTGGCCTGACGCCTCTGGTCTATGATTTTAAGTGTGTCTGCCTATATTCACTGCTTGTTCGCACTCTTCTTCCATCCCTTAACAGAATTTACCGTGTCAAGGACAGATGTTTGCGGCTGCTAACCGATGATTAGTATTGCCGATCTCAGGCTCCCTGTACGTCCTTAAATTCCTAATGCCTGATCACCAACTTTGCAAGATGATGATATAGTCGATAATTTTCTTGGTATGGCTATCATTACTGTGCCACGTATATTTGTGTATGTATTTCCTGACGAACATGTTTTCAAGATGACAAGGCTGTAAATGCTGCAGAGCTACAGGAGTCTTAGTCCGTTGCCATTTAGACCGTCTGGAGTACCTGGTCCGATAACTTGCCGCCGCGACTTGTGACTATCGCAGGCAGTGGTGTTGAAGTCACCCAGCATGATGAAATTATCATGATGTGAGACCTTAGAAACTTCATTCATCAGGGTCAAATATAAAATATTTTTTATTTCAGTTTCAGCTTTATTTGTTGGATTATAACAGACAAGGACTGCCAATTTGCCTTGCTTGCGACTGAGACGAGCGCGCATGATTCTATCTGAGATAGGAGTGAATGACAGTAGAGACTTATTAGACTTGTTACCGAGGACTAGTTCGACCCAGCTGCTCCTGGCATTTGCTTGTGGCCTGATCACAGAAGGTAATATCCCTCTCCAATAGGTTCAGCTCCATCTCCAGCTAAATGGGTTTCTGTTTTCCAGTTATTGAAGTACGGAAACGTTTAATTTCCATTGCCAAAAGGAACATTTGATCCGGGGTATTTCAGCGAGATTCAAACGACGGTCAATTTTCAGTCCAGAGACAGGGAAGGGAATTGGGACAAAACAAAGTCGGTAATCCGAGACAGTTACTATGTTTTTCACTGCAATCAGTTTCAGGTGGAGGGTTGCAAGCCTAACCGACCCTGGGCCTAGGATTTGATTAGAGCAAGGTGAAACCTAGATACTGAAACATTTGGAGTTGGCTCCACTCGCCTTTTGAGGTTGAAGCCACCCTTTTAATATAACAGTTGATTGCTGGAAATCATGTATCCAGAGACACGTGGTCAGAAGATAAAACCTGCCTCATCCGGGACGAGCTAAGGCAATGTTGACTAAGGATTAGCTTTATTTTATTCTTATAAAGAAAATGGAGACTGCACGAAATATCAAACGAGAGAAATATTAGCTTTATACTACTTTTATTTATGATTTAACCTTTCTCTCTTTTTGTTATTTTGTGCATTTGCTTAGTTTATCTGTTAATCTTGAACACTGTCTACATTCTCTTTATTTTATTTCTTTTGCTTCATGTAATTATTTAATGTAAAGTAAAGGTTGGAATGTTAGCGGCTGTGCGCCAGCATGATATTTTGTTTTATAAATTAATTTTTCCCAAAACAGACAAAAGTAAACAAACGTAAAGTTGTTGAAAAAGAAGTCCCTCAATCACATTTTCATTTTCCTTCTTTTTTAACTTAAAATGCGGATAATCTCAACGTTGATAAAATGGGGGAACTTGAGGGTTATATTCATGTAACCGGAGCTGATGTTATTACAGTTACATAAGTACATAAACAAAATCCTGAACATCTTATAATACAAGGTTAAAAACAATTTATTAAACTAAGATAGCAGAATCAACCGTTTGATAAAAAAAAAGGTGGTGGCGTAGCGTGTTTCATACGTGAGCAGTTGGCGCCACGGCTTCTGCAGATTCTCCATATTGATGACGATGATAAAATGATTTGGATTATGATTCAACCAAAAAAGCTTCCGAGATCTGTAACTGGTATTGTTATTGGAATGTTTTGTTACTCACCTAGTATGGCATCTTTCCAAAAATAGGTCTTTTCTGAAAAGTTAGATTTGTGTTTTGATTTTACTACTTCTAAGTACCCGAATGTTGGAATTTGCATTACTGGTGATAAGAACGATCTAAGAATTGCAAGTTTTCTCAGAAGTCAAGGACTCAAGCAAATAGTAAAGTTTCCGACTACTAAACTCGACGTAATTTGCACAAATTTGTGAGAATAATATAATGGACC
Organism: Artemia sinica; assembly: GCA_027921565.1. NCBI lineage: Eukaryota > Metazoa > Arthropoda > Branchiopoda > Anostraca > Artemiidae > Artemia > Artemia sinica. Next base: position 25,252,157 of record CM051268.1, read on the forward strand.
TCAAGACCTACCTATCCTTGGTGGTAGCCACCACTACATGATAAAGTGGGCTCCACTGCCTTCGTTTAAAGTAAAATATGTCGTTGAGAAAGTTTCCTACCAACCTCTTTTGGACGGGGGTCTGTTAGAATTTGGAAATGGGATTATATCCGAGTCCTGGGATGAGGTAGCAATTTATAGTCCTCTGATGAAAAAGCTAAATTTTTGCAAGATAAATTAAGAAACAAATATGAAGAATGCTTTCCAGAGAAAACGTATAAGAAATTCAACTAAGAAATAAAGGGAAAATAGGAAATGCTAATATGCTCTGCAACAAAGTACGTAAAATGACGAGAAAAGCTGCGGCTGAGTATTACCACGAAAAATTTATAACCTTTTTTAATCAAAGCCTAGTATGTGGTATACGGAAATAAAACGAATTTGTGGAAAATCCCCTAGTGGTGTTGATTTTTGTCCAGATTCTAATGATGCAACAGTTGCTAACCAGTTAAATGGTCATTTGGCCAGAATAAATCCAGTCTTTGCCGCATCTTGATGTAAATAAAACAAACCAAGAGTATCAGATGATGGCGTTCCTTTACCAACTAATTCTGAGGATCAAGTTTTTAGTAAAATAAAGAAACTTAAACGAATTAGTATAACTCCCATAGATATTCCGATTGAACTTATAAAAGCATTTCCTGATAAATTGACTAAGCCACTAACACAAATTTTTAATTGCATTTCAACTTCTTCAGTTTACCCACAGATATGGAAAACGGGGTATGTTACTCCAATAAGAGGCAACGCTATAGCGTTGCGTATAGTAATACGGCTCCATTGTTTTATTAATATAATTATTTATTTTTTCCCCCTAGAGGCACTTCATATGTAAGGGGTTGTCGTAAAAACTTCAAAAGTGTCTCATCCGATTGGAAATCGAGAGTTCTAGTGCCCTTTTTAAGGTTCAAAAGTGATTGGAAGGCAACAAACACCCCTTCCACGCCCACCATTTCCCCAAACACATCCAATCAAAATTTTGAGATAGCCATTTTATTCTACGTAGTTGATTTCCAAATAGAAATTATGTTTCTGAGGAAGACACTCCCTCACAGCCCTCGGGGCAAGGGTTGTAAGTTATGCCCTTGGGGCATATAAGCTTTTATAGAAAGCTTTGTCGTAGAAACTTCAGAAAGGAATCATTCAATTGGAAATTCAAAGGGCCAGCGCCCTTTTTAATAGTCGAAAGTTATTGGAGGGCATCGAACCCCCCTCTCACGCCCACCTTTTCCCCAAACACATCCAATCAAAATTTTGAGATAGCCTTTTTGTTCAACGTGGTTGAAAGTTCTGGAAATTAGGTCTTTGAGGATTGCAGCCCCCCCCCCCCAACAGCAGCCAGGGCAAGGGTTATAAGTTATGCCCTGGGGGCATATGAGGTTTTTTTAGAAGGCTTTGTCGTAGAAACGTCAAAAAGGGCTCATTCAATTGGAAATTTAAATGGCTATTGCCCTTTTTAATAGTCGAAAGTGATTGGAAGGCAATTAACACCCCTTCCACGCCCACCATTTCCCCAAACACATCCAATAAAAATTTTGCGATAGCCATTTTGTTCAACGTTGCTGAAAGTTCTAGAAATTGTATCTTTGAACAGGACACTCCTCCCAGAGTCTTCAGCGCAAGGGTTATAAGTTATGCCCTGGGGGCGTATGTGGTTCTTATGGAAGGAATGCTCGTATAAACTTCAGAGAGGGCCCATTTGATTGGAAATCAAAAGTTCTAGTTCACTTTTTAAGCGTCAAAAGAGATCCGAGGGCAACTTGCCCCCCTCCACGCTTTCTTTTTCTAAACCCATCTGATGCAAATTTTGAGATAGACATTTTGTTTAAAAAAAATGGCTCAAAGGTCAGATGAGAAAAACTCCGGTGTCAGTACAACCCCCCAGGGCCCGGAAGAAGGTGTTCAAAGTTATGCCCTAAGGGCGTGTATGGTTCTTATGAAAGGGATACTCGTATAAACTTCATAGAGGACTCATTTGATTGGAAATTGAAACTTCTAGTTCACTTTTAAGAGTCAAGAGATTTAAGGGCAACTAGCCCCCCACGCCCTTTTTTCCCCAAAACAATCTGCTACAAATTTTGAGATAGCCAGTTTTTTAAAAAGTGCTCAAAAATAACATAACAAAAACTCTGGTGTCAACACAACCCCCCAGGGCCTGGAGGCTAGGCGTTGTAACTGTTGTACTGTGGGCGTATTTTTGTTCTTATGAAAGCGATGTTCGTATAAACTTCAGAGAGGGCTAGTTTGATTAAAAATTGGAAGTTCTAGTTCACTTTTTAATGGTCAAAATATATCCGAGGGCAGCTAGCCCCCTTCCCCCAAACACCCTTTTTTCCCCAAGCCTATCTAATAAAACTTTTAAAATAGCCATTTCATTAAAAATAATTCGAAGGTCAGATAAGAAGAACTCCCGTGTCGACGCAACTCCCCAGGGCCCAGGGGCAGGTATTGTAAGTAGTGCTCTGGGGGCATATATCGTTCTTATGGAAGGGATGCTCGTATAGACTTCGGAAAGGGTTCATTTGATTGCAAATTGAAAGTTCTCGTTCACTTTCTAAGAGTCAAAAGAAATCGGAGGGCAACTAGTCTCCCCCCCTCTCCACGCCCTAAATGCATCAGAAAATTTTTTTGAGAAAGACATTTTGTCAAAAATAGTTCAAAGCTCAGATAACCACAACTCTGGTGTCGACACAGCCCCCAGGGCCCGGGGTTAGGCTTTGTAAGTTATGCCATGGGGATATATATGGTTGTTATGGAAGGGATGCTCATAAAAACTTCATAGAAACTTCATTTGAATGGAAATTGAAAGTTGTAATTCACTTTTGAAGAGTAAAAAGTGATCGGATGGCAGCTAGCCTCCCGCAAACTCCATTTATTTTTTTCCCAGAGGCACTTCATATAGAAGGGGTCGTCGTGTAAACTCCAAAGGGGGCAAAATTTTTTCACTTTGATATTGTTACTTTGATACCAGTTTTGATACTTTGATGAACATTGGATTTTTTTTTAAGTTTGATTTTGAAATAAGGAATTTTTAAAAACTTGAAACTTTTTGCAATCAAAAACCAACAAAAATTAATTAGATAAACTTTCCGAAAAATAAGTTTTTCAAAGAAAAGTAAAGGCCATTTTAAACTTAAGCTCAGCAGATACAAATACCTGTGAAAATTCAAACTCAAAGCGACCAGAAATTACTATTAAAGATTAAATTAAACCCAAAACGAACAGAAATTAAATAAACAATCATAGCAAAAAACATACAACAAGTAATAATATAAATGAATAGATCTTAAAGCGAGTAATGCTTAGATTGATATGAAAATCAAGCTTAAACCGAAAAAAAAATATTTTGCTATTGAAGTATAAATGAAACTTAAAACGAACAGAAATTAAATAAACAATAAATGCAAACAAACATACGATAGATATTGATGTAAATGAAACGAACAAAAAATCACTACAAACAAGAGCTTAGATATCGCCCCCTTCTCTCACTGTAAAAGTCTAAAACCTACTGCGTCATTAGGGCTTTACTGAAAACTATATGCGTCTTGAACAGTCTTCGAAAGTATAAACAACATCAAATTGAATATTTCGTTAAGGATATTAGTTTTTGAAAGATCCATCAGTTCAAGAATTTATTTCACTCTAATTTTATTTTTATTTTCAATGCTTTCAGAACGGGAAAAGAAAATATTTGTAATATAATTCGTTTTCAGTGAAGCACCAATGAACAGTAGGCTTTTGGTTTTTATTTACAGTTATGGAAGGGGGCAGTATCCAAACTCTTGTTTGTAGTGAAACTATATTCGTCTTGAACAACTTTAGTTAGAAGTATAATTAAATAAACAATCATAGCAAAAAACATACAACAATTAATAATATAAATGAATAAATAGATCTTAAAGCGAGTAATGCTTGGATTGAATATGAAAATCAAGTTTAAAACGAAAAAAAAAATTGTTATTAAAGCATAAATGAAACTTATAACGAACAGAAATTAAATAAATAATCAATGCAAACAAACACACAATAGATATTAACGTAAATGATTAAATAAATCTTAAAACGAGTGAAACTTAAATTGATAATGCATTTAAGCTTGAAACGAACAAACAATCACTATAAACAAAAGCTTGGGTATCGCCTCCTTCTCTCACTGTAAAAGTCTAAAACCTGCTGCATCATTGGCGCTTTACTGAAAACTATATACGTCTTGAACAGCCTTCGAAAGCATAAACAACATCAAATCGAATATTGTATTTATAATGATATTAGTTGTTGAAAGATCCATCAGTTCAAGAATTTATTTCACTGTAATTTTATTTTTATTTTCAGTGCTGTAAGAACTGGAAAAGAAAATATTTGTAATATAATTCGTTTTCAGTTAAGCGTCTATGAGCAGTAGGCTTTTGGTTTTTATTTACAGTTATGGAAGGGGGCAGTATCTAAACTCTTGTTTGTAGTGAAACTATATTCGTCTTGAACAACTTTAGTAAGAACTATTAGTAAGAAGTATTTGATGTATAATGATATTAATTGCTGAAAGCTCATCAGTTCAAAATTTTACAATAATTCTAATGTTTATTTTCAATATTAAGTACAAAAGAAAATATTTGTAATAAAATTGGTTTTCAGTAAAGCGCCAATGACGCAGTTGGTTTTAAACTTTGGCAACAAGTAAATAAATGTAACAGGAAAAAACCCGTGTATGCGTGAATTCGTCATTCTTAGCGGCTTTCTGATTGGTAAAAACATATTCATGGTTTTGACATGACTTCTCTGGCCATTCTGGTTTTGCTACAAGTTGTATTCAATATATTTACGGTTTTACTAAAATATTTACGCCCAACACAGGATGCTCAATATCATAGTTGAACCAAGCGCTATTTCAACAGCCCTATATATCGCACTATTCAGTTGGTTGTGATTTGAAAATGGCGTCTGAGCAAACCAAAAAGGACACCCTTTAAATCCCCATTGTCGACACCTTATACAGGAAAATTGTAACCTCCTCCTTGAACAACAAGAAAAAATCATTCCTTTGTATTGGCACCAGTGACATGTCCTTTTTTTCTTCGTCAATATCGAGGCACTGGAACATTATAGAGAGCTGTTTAAGGGCTCATTTAAAAGCTAATTCTTCTATCTCATCGTTTTTTTATTCTAAATTAGACTTTATAAAACCGTCAGAGAGTGCCATATCGTACCCTAAAAAAGCAATTTGGGTGACATTTCTGGGATGGAAAGGCTGGACTGGACATATAAACTAATTTTAATATTTAATTGTTTATGGCAATCACAAAGTGGAATATGGCACCCAAAAAGCACACTTTGGGTTGTTTATCAATTTTTAGAATGAGAATAACAAAAAGGGTCTTATCCAATGAGAAAACTCCGCGAATGAATTTCCCCTGGAAAATGCCTTCCACCCCTGCGGAAATTCTCTCCCACGGAAAATACCCCCCTGTAAATTTTACCCACATTTGAAATAGTGACTGCAATTTAATTTAAAATAATTCGGAAAATAAAGTTAGAATTATTAACTTAACCGTTGAGCATTGTTTGATAAAGAATATCCAAAAAATTTGAACAATTCTTGCCATCAATGCGGCAGAAACCTTACATTAATTAAAACTTGCCTGGGCTGTCAATCAAAAGTAGCGCTGGCGCTACGTGAAATGGGAGCAATAACAACAGTAATCCTCAGTACATTTATGTCCCTTTTTAGATGATTAACTGAAATATTTAGGAAAGCGAAAATAGTCAGTAGTCAGCATGTTATCAACAGTCGTGGTGACGACTGTAAGTAAGGAGATCGCCTGCTCAATGGTTACCGAACTCCTAAAAAACGTGATTTTGATACCATGATAAATCAATAAGAATCGATTTTAATTCTGATTTCAATTATAAGTTTTCATAAGTTTAAGCTTACCCATCAAAGGTACGTGCCTGAGAAATTTGGCTGATTTCGGAAAGGGGAAGACCCCATAAGTTATCGACCTTAATGGAAATCACACGACTAAACTTCGCACATATCAGCGTATCAGAGAACCCTCTTGTAGATGTTTTTCAACTCTATCGACCAAATGTGGAATGTTCCATTTTTTTGCCAGAAGACGTTCACGGATGCGGGTGTTATTTGTTTTTTTTTTTTTTTTTTTTTTTCCCGGGTGATCGTATCAACCCGTGGTCGCTAGAATATCTTGGAGGCTCATTTGAAGGAATTAAAAGTTCTAGTGCCCTTTTTAAGTGACCACATATGGAGGGGCAACTAGGCCCCCTCCCCGCTCAGTTTTTTTCCCAAAGTCACACGATCAAATTTTGAGATAGCCATTTTGTTCAGCATGGTCGAAAATTGAATAACATGTCTTTTAGAATGACTTTGATCCCCCCAAGTCCCCATGGGAGGGCTGAAAGTTAATGAACTTTACTCATGTTAACATTAGTATTGGTTATTGGGAAGTATACAGACTTTTCAGAGGAGATTTTGTTCTGTTAGGTGGTGGGAAGGAAGGGTCGGGGGCCTATATGGAAGGATCTTTCCATGAAGAAGTTTTCATGGGGAAGACTTGCTATGAATGGGGCGCCGGATTTCCAGCATTATTAAGAAAAGATCAGATTAACTAAAAAACAGTTTTTCAACTGATCAACTGATTGTGATTAGAGGTCATTTTTAAAGAACTGGAAAAAAAATTCGAACTATAGTTTAAAGAGGAGGGTATGGACTAGGGGGCCGAACCCCCTAATATACGTGTTAAAATTTTATGAATAGAGAAGTCTCGTTACGTTAAGTTTACTTCTAAGTTACGCATATTTAAATTACTATAAAAAAAACGTTCGTAATAAAATTAAACAAGTTCGAGAAGCCATTTAACCAAATAAATATGCAAAATTTTGTTTTTTAATTATTCAGGTACGGTGAGGCCAAAATCAAAACTGCATTAATTCAAAACGTTCAAAATTAAATAAAAAAAACAAGTTTTTAACTGAAATTAATGAGCGACATTTAAAACTTAACGAACAGAAATATTCGTATATGAAGGGGCTTCCCCTCCCTCCACGCATCGCTCTTTACAGCTAAGTTTGACTTTCTCACAACTCTATTTTTCTAACAATAAAAAAAACTTTAGCGTAAAGAGCGAGGCGTTGAGGGGGACAGCCCCTTCATTACGGAATAATTTCTGGTCGTTTAAGTTTTAATGTCGCTCCTTACTTTCATTTAAAAAACTTGCTTTTTTTTATTTAATTTTTATACTAGCGGCACTTCTACGTTTTATGGTTAGTACGTGAATCCAAAACATAAGGAATATGACTTTATCAGCGCTTATTAGACGTTTCAATTACATATAGGGGAATCTGGAGCTATATTGGAGTTGCCATTAAAATTTAAACAATTAAATGGTTCTTGGAGTGGGTCCCCCCGCCCCACTAACTTCTATGACCAAGCTACAACCAACAGGGCCGGATCGACTAGGTTCGGGGCCCGATAGGAATTTGTTTTGCGGAGCCCCTTCTATATATTAAATTTTTAAGCAAAATTATATATATATATATATATTATATATTATATATATATATATATATATTATATATATATATATATATATTATAATATGTATAATATATATATAATATATATATATATATAATATATATATATATATAATATATATATATATATATATATATATATATATATATATGATATATATATATATATATGTATATAAAGTGTTTGGGTTTCACAATATTGTTGGGTTACAACTGATCTTATTATTAAAAAGATGTGAATGGTGTTCTTTAACATCTCCATTGGGTTCTAAGAAGTACATTTGGTCATATGAATATGGTTCAAAACCACCTTCAGAGGTATGTGATGGGTGTGCCGCTAAATTGATGTTGTGCTAAATTTGTCCCAACTATTTTGAAGCTGAAAATATTACCACTATTTTTTGTTCGATCGTCGCTTACGTTTATTGAAGCTAAAGCAAAACATGAATTCCAGTTTTGTATTTGTTTGTGGAACTCTTTAGAGAGCAAGTGATTTCCTATAACAGGCCAAACAAATTAATTTGGAAACTGTAGATGCATGAATGTAATTCGATCGAACAGGATGACGCTTTCATCTTTGGCAAGTTCTGATTCCTGCTGTTGCTTGTAATTCTCGCCGCTGATTATCTTCTAACTGCATATTTCTTTGTTCTCGCGGTCGTATATCTTCTAACTTTCTAACCACACATTTCTCTGTTCTTCATTTTTACTTTGATTCGTTCTGATCCTCATTGTACGCATTTTTTTGTTCTTCACTTTCGTTTTTGAGTCGTTGTGATTCTCCCTGCCACTTATCTTTTAACTGCATATTTCTATATTCTTAAATTTCGCTTTTGACTTGTTCTAATTGTGGGTTTGGCTAATATTTTAACTAAAAATCTCTTTTATCATAATTTTCGTTTATCATCAGTGCCTTTCATCTTAGTTGCTTGGATTGATCTTGTCACTTTTGATGTTCTAAGTTGTTCATTTTGAGCTTACGGTTTTGTCCTCTTCTGTTCTTTTTTGTACTCATTTTGTGCTAACTTTAATTTACGTTTGTGTCCCCTAGATATTATGAAACTGCTGTAAATGGCTCTTGAAGTTTACACCACCGAGTATGGGCGCATGAATTTACATATTGCTAAATTTTTGTTCTGCAAAAGCTTCTAAAACAGTTTTAAAATACATTTTCCTTGTGTCTTCACTTTCAGTCAACAGGACTGCTAAACTATTTAGTCTATCCTGATTTATTGTTGATATCACACGGTTTTTTTTTATTAGTTTTAGCCTGGAAAACGGCTCTCTCCAGAAGCAACGCTTACTGGAATTGTTAAGAACATTTCACAATTTCGCGGATCAATTGTTCATCTTGATGGTGGCGTGGGACCCTTTCAAACGCAGGGCCTGATCGGGCCCAATCGTTCCAATTGCCCTTTTTCCGACCCTGACAACCAATTTTACTAATCTAGCTTTAGTACAAATATTATTATAAAAAGCACTGAGTCTTATTTTATTTTTCTTTGATTTCTTTTTCATTCAGGAAATTATATTCACGGTATCCTTCTTATTATAAGTTCTTATTCTTCAATGATTCTATTGCTGTCCTATTTGCAGAAAAAGAGGGTACATTCATATTCACTTTTGAAAGTTTTAAAACAAGAAAATCGAATCTTGACCTGATAGATTTTACGAAGTAAAAAAACCTTAAATATCAGGGAAATTAATTTGACCTGAGCAAAAGTGGTGAAACAGTAAATATTGTATATTTTCGTAAGTATGTCGTTAACTAGGCTCACCTATTTACTTGATGATAAGGTTTCAAAGGAGGCATATTTCCATAAATGTTAGTTTGGCACATATTAGGACGTGTAATGCAACCCTGTTTTTCTCGTTTTTCTTTTATGTCAAAAACGAGCATGGATTAATTAAAAAAAAACTATCTGCTCGAACTAAAGATCGAAGTTGAAACTTAAAATGAGCAACAGTTTTAAAGTTACTAAATAAATTATAATTTGTTCCCAGTTATTTGGGGGGGGGAGTAACTTCCCTCTTGCCCCCCTCAAACAACATCACAGCTTGAAGTACCACAGGAACTTCTAAGGGCATTAAGTTGAAAATTTCTTTGAATGGTAATATGGGTGTCGAACAAAAAAAAAAAACAAAAAAAAAAAAACATTTGCATCAAGGTCGTTAAGATGGTGCGTTTGCAATAACTGTAACAATAACAGTTAAGAGTATTAAAATGAAACTTTCAGGGAATGTTGAGGGCGATATCGAACTAAATGAAAAGACACCAAGTGCATCAGGTTTGTCAAAATGGCATGTCTATAAAATTTAGACTATGTTACCTCAGGAACAGCTAGGTTTTTTAAGTTAAAACTTTCAAAGAAAACTAAGGGGGAGGTTTAACTAAATCAAAAGACACCTAGTGCATCCAGGTTGTCGGAAGGGTTATCTGCAATATCTCTGAAACAACTAAGTGTGTTGAGTTAAAAATTTCGGAGAATATTAAGGGTAATGCTTAGCCAAATTGAAAGACCTTTAGTGAATCCAGACTGTGAAATACAGTTTTATAGTTTCATAGTCATGCAATATCTCAGGTACGACTAAGGGTATAACTTAGTAGCTGAAGGGACAAAGCTGAGACTTCTAGATAATATTAGACAGGGAAATTAATCATATTTTAAATTTTAACTTTGTGTGGGCGGGAAGGAGGTAAACTTTAACATTTTGCGCTTTACTGAAAACAAAACAAGTTTGAAATGTTAAAATAAATGAAAAATTATCAAAACCTTAACGAAGAAATGTCAGTATATGTTAATTTAATCGACAATCCACGGGCCATCGTTTGTGTTTTTTTTTTTTTTTTTCAGTAAAGCGCAAATCGTGTTCTGGTCTTGAGAAGGCATAAGGGTTATCAGCCCTACTCATGTTAATTTTTGCTCGTTTTGAGTTTGACTCGGCTATTTATTGTATTTTCTGTTCGTTTTGAGTTTCATTTATTTATTGATAGTGATTTGTGGTAGTTTTACGCTTGGAAGATTATTAGACTTTATTTTTGCCCATTCTTGGCTTAATGGAGCTCTTTACATATCTTTGAAAAATTTGTCTTGAGGAAAAAGTTTTAAAATTTAATTATTAGTAGTAATAGCAGTAGCAGCATGATTAATAGCAGTAGAAGTAGGTACATTTATCCTTTTGGTCAACTCAACACCCCAATCATGATGCCCTGATAAGCTGTTTCAAAAATATTTCACATACGCCCGTATCAGCAATCTGCATACATTTAGTACGTTTTGATTTAATTTAACTTTCCCCTCAACACTTCCTCACATTTTTTTTCAATATCCTCTGCCTTAGTAGCACTCACTACAGAAGTAGTAATTTTAGTGATACTAGTGTTAGTAATATTACTTGTGGTAGCAGTAGAAGCAACCGTAGTTTTAGTAATAGTAGCGTGCAAATATTGCCTTTTTGGTCAATTGATCATATTCCTTATTAGTTTCTGAAAATCCCGAATTAATATACTCGGTCATTTCTGAGTTACACCCTTTTGACAACCCATACACACATAACATGTTTCGATTTAGTTCAACACCCCCTGAAAGACACATCTTAATACCCGTCGTTTTTTGGAAAAGTCAAAGTCAAACATGCATACCTTTCCTCAATAACATATATTATATGTATATAATGAACAAATTGTGTAACTTACAGCCCTTGCCCTGAGGTCTCGGGGGGGGGGTGACATCCCCAAACACATAATTACTGAACCTTTTGACAATGCTGAAATAATTGATGTCTCGAAACTTTTTTGGATGTTTGCTTTGGGAAATCATGAGCATTGGGGGGGGGGGGTTGTTTCAAATCACTTTGACTCTTAAAAAGGGCACTATAATTTCCAATTTAAAATCAAAGGAGACCCGTCTGAATTCAATACGACCACCAATTCCATAAAAGTCGTATATGCGCCAAGGGCGTAGCTTAAAGCCCTTTCCTCAGGGCTCTGGGGGGTTCTGTCAAACCTAGAGGCATTGATATATGTTCTTTGGACAATTTTAAACACAATTACCATCGCACAATTTCAATCAGATGCAATGGGTGAAAAGAGGGGTAGTAGGAGAGGGGGGGGGGGGCTAGTTGACCTCCATCAATTTTGACTCTTAAAAGGGAACTAGAACTTCCAATTTTAACTCAAGGATCCACCTTTAAAGTTTATACAACCATCCCTACCATAAGAATCTTAAATGCCCCAGGGGCATAGCTTAAACCCCTCGCCCTAAGGCTCTGGTGGTTTGTATCAACCCCAAAAAGTTGTTCTAGGATCTTTGGACTATTTTGTACAAAAGGACTATCTCAAAATTTCTACTGGATTCATCTGCGGAAAACAAGACATGTGTGGGGGGAAGGGGGAAGCTGCCCTCCAACCACATTGACTCTTAAAAAGGGCACTAAAACTTCTGATTACCAATCCAGTGAGCCCCTCCAAAGAATATACGACCACCCTTTCTATAAGAATCTTATATGCTCCCAGGAAATAACCTACAACCCTTGCCCTGAGAGCTGTAGAGATGGGGTATCTTCCTCACAGACCTAATTTCCGGACCCTTCAACTACAATGAACAAAATTGCTATTTCTAAATTATGGTCTGTTAAGGGAAATGATGAGCATGGAGGGGGGGAGTCGTTGCTCTCAAATCACTTTGCCTCTAAAAAAGGGGCACTATAACTTCCAATTTCAAATCAAATGAGTCTCATCTGAGGTTTATACGACCGCCTATTCCCTAATCACCTTATATGCCCTCATGGCATAGCTTACAACCCTATCCCCAAGGGGTTTGGGGGTTGTGTCAACCATAGAGGCATAATTATAGGTTCTTTGGACTACTTGGAACAAAATCGCTATCTCATAATTTTAATTAGATGCGTTTGGTGAGAAGAGGGGCTGTAAGGGGTGAGAGGGGGGCCAAGTACCTTCAATCACTTTTGACTCTTAAAAGAGAACAATAAATTCAAATTTTCAACCAAATGAGCCTCTTCTAAGGTTAAACAACCATCCCATCTATAAAAACTTAAATGCCCCGTGGCATAACTTACAACCCTCTCCCCCAGGCTCCGGTGGTTTATATCAACCCAAAAGTCTTGTTATATGATCTTTGGACTATTTTGAATAAAATGAATGTCTCAGATAAAAAATTTTTCAGATCAAAGTAATGTATTTAACATAAAAAAATTCCAAAAAAATTACAGCAGCCATCTACAAAAACCGGTTTGTTTACGGTGGCAGTAGTGAGCTAGTATAAGGCGCGCCGGGAACAGGGACGGGGACATGAATATACAGTGCAGTTTAACCGGTACATTGACTTACCAAAGACAGTCACACCTTACCAGGGAAGAAGCAACTTTTTGAAAACGTGTAAAATAAACTGGACACTCTAGAGGAAAAAATCAGACATTCACTAGACTTTTAGTCTTTAACCTAGGCTTATATATGACCTTATTAGGGAGGAGGGGGTGTCGCATAGTGTTCATCTTTTAGCATTTATATTTACCGTTTAGAAAAATCCCCCCACCTCCTCAATATTAAACACATAATAAACGCAATTTTACATCATTTTAACTAAAGCAGTAAATTTTCCCATACAATGGCAGGTGCGAAACCCTTTATCAGTCAATACAGAAGAAGAACCTTTTTCCATAATCATTTAATGATATATCGGGTTATCGACGGTTTTGACATTGTACGATAATTGAGGTTCATTCCCTTAAATACATTACGAATGTTAATCGTCTAGCATGCTGTTATAATAAGAAAAGCATTTTAAAATAGGTGACATGTATTTTGATGTTAAAGCATATATTTGACACGATTAAAGCTAGATAAATTTATTAGTGGTGGGGGTGGAGGAAGAGGGTTTTAATTGCTAATTTCCCATAGTGAATCACACTAGCCAAAAAATGAATAAGTTCATCTTGATGTGGGGGAGTGAATATAGAAAAAGAGGCTTATGGGATTTACCGGCTAGGTTAGGTTACGTCTTTCGTTTATTTTTTTTTTTAATTCAATTCTTGTTTGTTTTAAGTTATAATTTTGCCCCATACTTATAGATTGAATTTTGTCCATCTAATATACCTATCTAGAAACTGCCAACAATATTTTTTTTGATTTCTAAATATTATTAATGAATTACTGAGATTAAAGTCTTGATGAAAAATTGCTACTGGTATTTCCTGTTCACATGTGTTCACAATATTTTTTATTAATTTGAAAATAATTTTGAAGTTTACAGCTATAGGTTCCATTCCCGTGGTTTGGCTCTAAAACGTACTCTGTAAAATGGGGGGGGGGGTGTGAGGGGTGCAAGCCTACCATTAATATTCTGAATAAATATCAAACGTAGCTAATAGTTAAAAAATTTTTATTTTTTCTGAATAAATATCAAACGTAGCTAATAGTTAAAATTTTTTATTTTTTCCTTTATCATACGCTGAAGTGGCTTTCTTATTTTTTAACTGAAATCATTTTTGATTCCAGGACACTGATACAACAACAACAACAGCAACAACAACCCAAAAGCGCACGAAGATGGATGCCGGGATGACTAACACGAGCAAAATTATGAATCCCATGAGGGATAGTGTAATCCAACACGCACCCCTTCAAGACGGGAGGGTTAGTGTAATCCAATACGCACCCCTTCAAGACAGGACAGTTTCTACTGACCTAGCTGTGATTTTTGACGTAAGTGCAAATAGATATTCTGAAACTTATATAATAGTTTATTAAATCGATTCCTTCTATGATTGAGGTAAATAGGACTCTTTCGAGTTTGACTTTTAAATAACATGCCATTGGGGATGTGAGGGGTGCAAGCCCTCCATTAATATTCTGAATAAATATCAAACGTAGCTAATAGTTAAAAAATTTTATTTTTTCTTTTATCATAATTTGAAGCGGCGTTTTTTTTATATCTGTTTTAAGATGATTGAAATTTAGGCCTATACGATTATAAGCTACCTAGTGAAAAAACTGAAAATGCACACGTGTGTATTTACTCAGGAGGGTAATAAAGAGGACTTGGGGGGAAGGGGCCACCCCACATTAAAATTCTGAATAAATAATCAAAATTAATGCAAACTCAACGAAAGGTGTGAGGGGTGTAACCCCCCCATTAATATTCTGAATAAATATCAAACGTAGCTAATAGTTAATTTTTTTTCTTTTATCATAAGTTGAAGTGGCGTTCTTTTTTTTGTATATGTGTTTTAAGATGATTGTAATTTAGGCCTATATGGTTATAAGCTACCTAGTCAAAAAACTGAAAATGCACACGTGTGTATTTACTCAGGTGGGTAATAAAGAGGACTTTGGGGGAAGGGGCGCCCCACATTAATATTCTGAGTAAATAATCAAAATTAATGCAAACTCAACGAAAGGCGTGAGGGGTGCAACCCCTCCATTAATATTCTGAATAAATATCAAACGTGGCTAATAGTTAAAAAATTCTATTTTTTTTCTTTTATCATACGTTGTAGTGGCGTTCTTTTTTTATATGTGTGTTTTAAGATGATTGAAATTTAGGCCTATACGGTAATAAGCTACCTAGTGAAAAAACTGAAAATGCACACGTGTGTATTTACTCAGGTGGGTAATAAAGAGGACTTGGGGGAAGGGGACACTCCCCATTAATATTCTGAATAAAGGGGGGCACTTTAATTACTGATTTGGAAGGACAAAAATTTCTTTTTCTTACAATGATTTATTTAGTACAGCTTTACTGCTACCACCTCCACCACCTCCATCACCAACCCACAGAAAAAATTCGAATTATTGAAAAAAAAACTACAACACCACCACCATCCGATGTATCGGCTACATCGCCATTAACCGGGGCCGAAGAGGTATGTTTTATAGAGCATACCTCCTCGGTTGAACGATGGGTGAGTTTTGTGGAGAATTACAATCAGGAGACTCAAACGCCGGAGTTAGACCCCTATTTTGGATTTTTATTCTGAATATTATATATTATCTGAATAAAACCATTAGCTTTATACATCATTCTTTTGTTCTAACTTAAGCTGTAAGAGTAAGCCTTCTAGAATAAGGCTTCATTTTCCTGACTAAACCATTTTATTCAACTCTACAAAAAACTTCTTCATTTGATATGACTTTTCTGTTTTCATTATGAAAGACATATCCCATGTAACTTTGTTTCTTTTAATTGTTCTGGTGGTGGGACAATGACTATGAAAAATTGACAAAGTCCTTTAACTTTATAAAATAATGGATATTTCACATGGAAAATAAACCCTGTTTTTATAGATTGGTGAATTAGCACCACCACCACCATCGAGTATTGAAGCATCCATTTTTACTGGACCTACACCACCCATTACACCGCCACTAGAGTTTAGGGATGAGGATACTCTACTTGTTGACAATATGGAGTGGCATAGGGGTTTTTTAAACAATTGTTTTGGGGACAATGCCAGCCTAGATGATCTAACTTGTGACATAGACATGGTGGAAGACCCGGAATGGACAGATAGATTTATGGAAGAACATTTAGGTGATGTTAGTAGCACTAGTGCATCTAAACCGGGTCCTCATAAAGAAATTCCGTCACAAGACAATACAGGCTGGCTTAATCTGCTATCCCCAAACACCCTGGAGGACATATTAAGTAACCTGGGCGATTTCACGCTACGTCCAACTAATGCAATTGAACAGACTGGGGGTGGTGCTATTGACGGTTCTATGCTACCCCCCCTCCATTCTGGTTAATGATACTAGTACTAGTAGCACTAGTAATGAAATAATACTCCCACTTCCAGATTTTTTCTTTCTAACTCTGCCTTGCCCCAAACAAGAGCCTACAGCGCCAAATTCGGTGACCCTTTAACTCTCAGGTGTCAGGGGATATAAAAAAAACATCCCCTGGACATTAACCATTATATGTTAACAAGATTCGAGCCCTTCTTGAACAACAGATGGGGGTGTGGGGTCGGGGGTCAGTTTAAAAGCATCAATAGCACTAAAAATATTTTTTAAATGAAAATGCGAGCGAGCTGTATTCGAAATACTTGCACACAGAGATGTTGGCAATTCGCCCGCATTTATAAAATTATGAGGAGGTTTTTTTAGATTGGGTTAATAGCATTCAAACTAAACTGGATAGTTATACCGAGGGTGGTAGCGGGTCGGTGGTTTTATTTATTGAGAGTTTGAACGTTAGTATTTGTAGATTTAAAAAGGATTTTATTTTAAGAGGTGGGCAAAGGGATAGGGGTATAGTTTTAAAATATCATTCAGATTTAGAGGGCTGTAAGGGGGTACAACGAATCTGTTTCGATGCAAAGCTACAGTGTTTCAAGTATGCATTTTTGATTCCCGCCTATAGACCTCTGCGCAATAATGCCTCTAAGAAAAATTTGGATGAATTAGCAGTTAATGAGATGGAGGGTTCAAAGTTTCCAATAGTAGATTTTAATTGTTTAAATGGTCAATTGACCGTGACATTAAAAGGAATAGATATTTTTGAGCGGGCTAATGCACATTTAAAGATTGGTGTCACGCTGTTGCAGCATAAAACAGAATTTGAGAAGGGCCAGCGTTCCGATAAGAAGGGTGTATTATTTCCAGAGAGGGCTCCGTCGATTGAATCTGTGGAGGATTGGGTGTGGCTTCTATACACGCCACCCACAGAGCCTGATTCAATTGGACATTTTAATCCAATTACAGATATTAGTAGGGTTTTGGGGGAGGGTAAATGGGTGTGTATGTTATTACTGTGAGACATGCCTCTCAAAATTTCGCTCTGATTTAAAGTTAAAGCATCACATGAAACACTGTAAACGTCATGGATACCAGGCTGTGGAAACGGTAAGCGGTGATAGAGCGATCTTACGTTTTAAGAATTTCCAGAACACGCTCCTACAGAGCAATAAGATCTCTTTAGACTGCGAAACGAAACTAACAGAAGTGAAAGATTCGTCAAATCCAAATCGTGTTAAAATACAAAAAGCCATTTGGGTCTCTTACGCTCATGCACAACGAGATTCCAATAATACCATGCAAGTGTTGGATGTAGTTGAGCCGTTGGGCGGTGAAGACTTCATGCGCTCGGAATTCGTCAGTCTAATCAAAACAGCGAACGGTGCAATTCCGCGCCTTTGTTACACAAAGTATCCTATGCTCCTATCACCAGATGACAGATTGGCCATTAAAAATCGTAAATTATGTTGGGTTAGCAGGGGAGAATTGGATGATGGTGCTGGGAATGGGAGGAGGAGGAAGGTGATCAACCATGATCATTTGTGGCAGGAAATTACATCGGGAGGGAGTAACTTTAGAGGGGTTGCACATCAGTCGTGCAATTTAAACGTTAGTCAGCAATATTTCGTACCGGTTTTTATACACAATTACAATTACGACTTAGACTTTATTTTACCGGGGTTGGCCCGCATTGCCAAGGGAGGAGTTGTAGATAACGCATGGATAGATAGTTCTTTTTCATATAATATCATACGCAAATCATCAAAGAAGCTACTGCTACTAGAATTCATGTGGAAAACAGTTGACAAGGGTAACACGTGCCTGAATAAAATCCGTTTTTAGACTCTTTCAGCTTCTTCCCCAAATCCTTAAGTCAATTGATTCAGGTACAGAATAGCGACAATTTTGATAGCTCCCCCCTCCTTAAACAGCACTTCCTCGATGATGAAATGTATGATTTATTAACGTGTAAGGACATATATGCAAATGATTATTACAACTCTGCCTCGAGGCTAGATGAGGTGTCATTACCACCCATTGATGCTTTTTACAATTCTCTTACTGAGAGTGAGTGCACCACTAGAGACTAAGATTTTGCTAAGAGGGTTTGGGCAAAGGGTGGGTGTAAAAATGGGTGTGATTATTGTAAACTATACTTGGCCAGTGACGTACTCACTCTTCTGGACATTGTGTGTGAAAATACGGATAAAATCTATGGGGAATTTGGGTTGGATTTAGGGTATTATTTTTCCACTCTTCATCTGGTGATGGACTTGGTACTTAAAATCAGCAAAGAAGAAATAGGTCTGATCTCCGATGTGGATCAGCATCTGTTTGTAGAGAGATCAATGAGGGGTGGGTATGTTTTTCACGGGGACCGTATCATGAAAACTGATCCGACTGAACAGCTCACCGATGAAAAGTCAGAAGCAGTTTTTTTGGATGTGAATTCCCTTTACCCATCTGCAATGTCTCACTACTGTTTGCCGTGTGGCAATTAGAAATGGCTTAACAATTCGTGTGCTTCGAATTTCCCCGACATTGCTAGCGTTGAGGAGAATGGGGCACAGGGATGGTTTTTTGAAATTGACGGTGAAATACCCATGGAAATCCATGACTCGGTAAAAGACTTTGTTTTTCCGTGCATAAATAGACCGGTGGGTAGGGACTCTCTGAGCCCCTACAATTTATCTTTAGTAGAGGATGGGAGTATGCACTGGGTACCTTCAAAACAAAAACTAATTGCCGACCTCAACCCGAAACAGAATATCGTTGTTCATCACGTGCTATTGAAATGGATGGTTTCCAATGGTTTCAAGGTCACAAAGATTCATAGAGCCCTCCAATTTGATCAAAAGCCTTACATGAAAACGTTTATTGACACCTTTGTCAGTAATCGTTCACAAGCGAAAACGAAGGATGAAAAAGAAGTCTATAAACTCATTTTAAACTCAGCCTTCGGTAAAATGTGCGAAAGCGTACGAAAGAGAAGTCGATTTGACATTGAAACCAATCCCAAAAATTGTGCTCGAGTCATTGCGGATCCAAACTTCACA
Source organism: Artemia sinica (assembly GCA_027921565.1). NCBI lineage: Eukaryota > Metazoa > Arthropoda > Branchiopoda > Anostraca > Artemiidae > Artemia > Artemia sinica. The sequence continues at coordinate 25,271,561 of CM051268.1, forward strand.
TCGTTCACAATCATAGAATCTGATATGATGCTCCTACATCGCAAGAAAAGAAACATTGTTTTAAATAAAAATATTGCAGGCGGGAGTGCAATAATGGAAATATCTAAAAAACTCATGTTGTCATTTTACTATAATGTATGCAAGGTACAATGGCAGATTGAGGGACAAGTTCAAGTGTATTACGGGGACACTGATTCACTCCTGTTAAAAGTTAAAACTGAAAATTTATTGAATGATTTGGAAAATGGCGAGTACATTAGCTCACGAATGGACTACACCAACTGGGATGAATTCCTCTATCCAGAGCTAGTGAAACGCCAGGCCCCAAATCAATTGTTAATGTTAAAATCTGAAACAGGTAGCGATCTGATATCCAGTGGTGTGTTTCCTGGGCCGAAGGTATACTGTGTGGAAACACACAACAAGGATATCAAACAAGTTTGCAAGGGGGTACCTACACACTTTGTAAAAAGTAATTTCGACATGAGTGTGTATAGAAACTGTGTGGAACGTAGTTTAGTCCCAAGAGCGAAAGTCATGGCGATTTGCTCTTTACAATTTAAAAACTACACAGTTAGAGTTGAGAAAAACGCCATATCGGCCATATCGGACAAAGTCTATGTACTTGAGGATGGTGTGAAGGTACTACCACACGGTCATTATCTAATCTCAGACCGAGTTGAATGTGTAGAGTACAGAAAACAAGTCGGTCTACAAAAGTTAACTTAAATTCTTTAATAGTACAAGGTGGGTGGGTGGTTGGACGGTTTTTTTAAATTCTTTTTTCTCTTTTTATCATAAACAATTTTCAATGTGTACGCGAGGGAGAGTAATTTCTTCTACATAAATTCCCCTATTTAAAATGATTTAATGTCCCCTTCTGGCCCCGGCCCGCCGAAGCAGGCCCCGTGGTGCTTCTTGGCCGCCCCGCGGCACTTCCCGGCCACCACAGCGGCCACCCTCGGCCTTCGGCTGCCAGAACGGCCGCCCCCAAGGGGACCCCATTTCAAATTAAAAATGTTGTAAATAAAAAATGTGATATTATTTCAAGTGTGTGTATATTTTAATAAATGTTGTATTTCTTATAAATAAATTGAAAAAAAGTGTATTTATTAAAGTGTTTTTTCTAGTGCTTATGTAAAATAAATGTTGTATTTTTGTTATAAATAAATAAAAAAAAAGTGAATTTTTCTTGTTTAATGTGCTTTTTTCATATTCAATGTATTATTTATAAAGTGCTACTTCTATGTATAATAATAAAAGAAAATATGATTCTTTATTGATTTTTTTCTTCTCATTATTCTTGAACGGAGTAGTAGTAGTAGGGAAATTGTTTAGTCATTAGACATCTATAGTCTACAGTTAGTTGTAGGTGAACTGTTGAAGAGAACATGTATCAATTTAAAACACCATTCAGATCGTTTCTGTGTGGGTCATCAATGTCAGGCAAAACAACACTCTTAACTAAAATAATTAAAAATTGCGATAAAATGTTTGTGGAAAAGCCGAAAAAAATCTACTATTGTTACAGTATTTGGCAGGATTCATACGATAAAATAAAAGCAATTGCCATATCGGGGTTGGTGCAGATACAATTCATACAGGGACTTGATGTTTTCAACATTATTGAACCAAACTCTTGGCTGATTATTGCCGATTTAGCTGAATCTATTGAACAATGGTCCCAGGAAATGCTACAACTGTTCACTGTTCACTCTCAACATGAACAGATATCCGTTACTCTAGTTCTACACAACCTCTTTCATCAGAGCAAATGTTTGAGAACACTTGCATTGAACTGAACCTACTATATCATCTACAGAGTTGTTCGTGATTCTAGCTCGCTAATAACTCTCAATAAACAAATATATCCCGGTGCCGCTAAATTTCTGCTCTCAAGCATACAATCAGGCAACTAATAAACCCTACGGCTATATCCTATTGGATCTTAATCAAAATACACCCAAGGATCTGCGTGTAGTCACAGATATTTTCGACAATGATATTATAGTATTTCTCCCCGTGAACAGTAAAAAAGGCTACTATTTTCCATCATGACACTGAAGAAACTACATGAAAATAGAAATTTATTTTCTGTTCTAAGCACTTCAAAACCCCCACTAAGGAAAGCCATACTCAAACATGGTATTGACACTAATTTCATTAATCTAATATCTGAAATTTGTTTAAATTTAACCGAGGGTAATGTTCAACTGCCAGAAGTAGTTAAGCAACAGGCAAAGCAACATCGTTCCATTGTAGGTACATTGGCCTTTAAAAAGAAAGGAAAGAATTTCAAAAGGAAACGTCTTCTTCAGGTAGGCGGTAGCTTTTTCTCACTCTTACGGCCGATAATTGCAGGACTTTTAAACAGTTTTCTCTAGATGGCTAAACCTTATAAATTGACTCCAATCGAACTCGCTCTCTCACCCGTGGAACACTTCGAGAACCATCTGAGTAAATTCATTGACAACGAGAATATTGAGGATGATAAAAAACTGCTTTTACTTCAAGATGCACTTCGCCGAGTGGACAAGCATAAGCCCTATCGTGCGAAGGCCAGTGGTATCTGATAACAAAAAAGAATCATCTCCTCAGGATTCTTCTGCTATTGCTGTTGATGGAACATATTTAAAGAAGGAGGAATTGGATTCAATAGTGTCGAGCATTGGAAATCTAATGCCGTACTCATATCGTGAACAAAGTAAACGACTCATAACATATCTCATGGAAAGCGGTCAAGATCATATTTAAGTTGAAAGCAATGGGAAAGGGATTGTACTTCAGGGCAAGAGCTATAATCTACTTGATTTAATCATGATATGGTTACAAATCGTAAATGACTATTATCATTTGACGCTCATCTATACAACTTTCTAAATACATTAAACTTCCCCAAAAGCCTTATTACCAATAATCAAATTATAAAAAAATTAAATGAACGTGCACCCTCTAAACCATTAAAATATGAACACGAAGAAGAAGAAGATTTTAAATCAATCTTGGAAAATACTAGCACACCTAGTGGGAACATTGATTTGATAATGAGGAGGAGCACACCACTGAAAGCTAGACAAAAGCGAAGACGTATCAAGTCAACGTCACCACCACCGCCGCCAACCACTAGTATACAAAAGGGTAGTGGACGTTACACTACGTTTTTACGTTCAAAATGGTTGAAGTTCTGAAACAGGTGTATGAAAATATTGGTGAAGTGGGAAGTTTAAGCTCCCCCACCACTCTTTCCAAAGTCACTGGTGTTCACACTAAAAATGTACAAGACTATCTACAAAATGAAACAAGTTACACTCTGCATAGAAATCATAGGCTTCGTGCTAATCATTATCGAAAAACTAAAGCCTTTTTCCCATTGCATATAATGCAAGCAGATATCTTAACTCTAGATGAGAGTTAAAGACGTCACAATACACCGTACAAGCACATTCTACTTGCAATCAGTGTTTATAGTCGTTATGCATATGCAATTCCATTGCGGTCAAAGAGAGGTGCTGAAGTTGCCCGGGCTATTGAAAGTATTCACAAACAGGTTCGTATAAAAAAATTCAAACGGATTGCAGGTAGTGAATTTGTCAATCCCCAAGTTGCAAAATTACTAATGAAATATAATGCACTGCTCTATCATAGTCATAGTCCTATATAGGCTGCATTGTTCGAACGATTGATAAGAACTATTCGACTTTTAATTTCAAGATATTGTACATTGAAAAATACACCTGCTTTTATTCATGATTTAGATAAAATCATGTTGATTTATAATCAACGACCTCATCAATCATTGTCCAACTCACCCCCAACGGAAGTTCATCATTCTGATCATGATACAATTGATACTTTTCCTAAGCAATATTCCAATGAAACGATTGTCAAGAAAAAATTCAATGTTGGTGATACTGTTCGAATTAATAGAACAGCTAATGTTTTTGAAAAGAGCAATTACTTGTTGTCCACAGAACTTTTTAAAGTGGCAAAAATCCTAGACACTAAACCCATAACTTATCGTCTGCACGATACCAAAGATGAAGAGATTCTCGGCGGACTTTATGACTATGAACTACAAAAAGTTAAATATATGTATATATATATATATATATATATATATATATATACATATATATATATATATATATATATATATATATATATATATATATATATATATATATATATATATATATATATATATATATATATATATATATATATATATATATATATATATATATATATATTATATATATATATATATATATATATATATATATATATATATATATATATATATATATATATATATATATATATATATATATATATATATATATATATAATATATATATATATATATATATATATATATATATATATATGTGTGTGTGTGAAATCTATCAAATTGAAAAGATATTAAAGACTCGTACTCGCAGGGGTAAGAAACAGTTACTTTTTTGGTGGATAGGATACAACTCTGATTTTGATTCTTGGATCGGTGTTGAAGATATTGACAATGCCTAATGATTTCCATGTAACATTTATGTCCAACGTTTCCGATCCTCTCTACAATGACTCGAATAAAACAAGTGATTTTTGGACGAAACTCTCCCCCGCCATTAAATTCGATGATAGAAAGTATGAAGTGGCTCTTGTCGACTGTATTCTCAAAAATACCTATGACATCCTGAGAAAGGATCGTGTGTATAATATAAAAGTTATACCATTCGACTGGTCGCTCTTTGTCGAGCATGAATGGGTTGAAGCATTTAAATCTAGTGAATATCCAGATGTTACATTGAGATATAAAGAATATGGTACTATGATGGATTTGTGTCGTCCAATCAATAGAAAAATCTCATATCGTAGGAAAGGTACATTTCATTTTAATTATTCACTGGAACACGATAGGATTTACATTACCTCACCTGTTGACACTGAAATGATTCATCTCAATGATAATCTGAGGGACGTTCTTGGCTTTAAACAGAATATGATCAATGGGAAAAACGCAGGCACTGTTAGCGGGACGGATCAGGTTATTTTTGCTGATTATCCGCCCGGTTTCGCCTCGGACTCTTGTATATTTCTGTATGCATCCTTTGTGGAAACATCGAGAGTTGGTAATTCAAATGTCCCCCTCCTACGTGTTCTTGAACGAAAAACAACCCATGAACTTGTTCATTACTATAATATAAAGCATCTTCAGTATGTTCCTGTAAACACTTCGTATTTGGAACTCTGTCAGTTAACCCTAAGAAGGGAATTGGGCGATCCTCTAGCAATAACAAAAGGTTTAGCAGTGATTACATGTCATTTTCGCCCCATTGTCGGCGACAGCACCACCTAAAATGAACAATAAAAAATTCTATTTGTCTGTCCTGATATCAATTGCTATGTTGGTGCTCTGAGTCTACGTCAAATAGGTCATGGATTGGACTACTACAAGGGGCGTACTACAGTGTCTAGCTATGGTCTTGGTAGCTGGTTTGCTAGGTTATTTCGTTCTGCACTGAACCTTGCCAGAAAATATCTTGTACCTGCTGCATCACATTTTGCTGCCTCAACACTACAGGACTGGGGGCCAGGTAAAAATTTCAACGAGAGTGTTAAGGAAAATATTAGATCTTCAGCAAGAGCCGTAGGTGAGCAATTAAAATCTCAGCAAAATGGGAAGGGATTGAAAAGGATGCGTGCGCGTCATTCACTCATCAGTCTCTACCCAGGCGGGAAGCGAAGGACATCAACAAGGACTTTGAGGAGTCAAACGAAGAAGACCAATAAGAAGAAGAAAAAGAAAAATATTGTTAGATCAAAGAAGGATTTCTTCTCTTAAGATGACTTATCTCCCCCACAAGAAATCGCGTCCATCAATCAGTTCCTCATTGAATCTGTTCAATGCTGAAAATATGGATGTCAGTGTCAAGTATGGCTACTATGAACAATTTCACCCCCAGCAAGCCCTCTCGGAAAATATACACTTTCAAATATTTTCCAATGAAGACTATTTCATTGATTTGTCATCAACATTTATTGATTTAAATGTTGCAGTGAAGAAAAAGTCAGATAATACAACTCTAACTGCTGCCGATGGTCTCTCCTACGAAAACCGTATTCTACACAACCTGTTCAAACAAATTAATGTATTTATTAATGGAACATTGGTGAGCACTAGCAATAATTTATCCAACTATGCAAGCTACATACAACTTATGATGATGACACCAAAGGCATATAAGAAGTTGAGAGGACAGTCATTGGGCTATGAATATCGATCAGGTGTTGATACTGACGGTGAGTTGACTACTGCAGTGACCCAGGAGTATCATTTAGTTGGAAATTTAAATCATGAAATAATCAATATATCCCAATGGTTACCTCCCAATGTCAAGATTGACATAAAGTTGCAACTGGCCCCATCGAATTTCATTTTGAGAAAAACACTTCCTGCAGCACCCGATGCAAATGTCATTATTACATCGGCAATTCTCCATGTCCGAAAACAACAGGTTATGAGCTCTGTTGCATTGGCAGTGGAAAAACTAAGAGCCAATGGCAAAAACATTAAAATTCTTGTCCCCCATACGATCAACAATCAACGTCACATTGCCACCGGGTTTCATAGTTATACCGATTCATCATTTATCAATGGAGAAATCCCATCAAAATTTTTTTGGTCTATCTAGCCTTCTGTGCAAAGTGAATGGTATTCCACTGTACACTCTATCATTTGACAAAAAATCCCATAGAATTCTATATGAGTTGACCATGCAATCCCTAGATCATGACTCTCAACTGTTTGAAAATGGAATAACTGATTCAATGTTTTCAAAAAATCATGGTGTAATTGTTTTGGACTTGTCGGGGACCCAGGATATGAGCATAGTACGAACAGGGAATGTACGCTTAGAGTGCACATTTGCCGATGCTTTGACTGAGAGTATCACACTAATATCATTGAGTCAATTTGAAACCTATTGGGAAATCACACCCGACGGCAGTGTTCTACTAGACCTAGCACCATGAACACAAACCAAATAATCAGCGTATTTAATATGGATCCATACATGTCCCAGTACAAGTCCTATTGCATACCATCGGACTTCATTGAAAAAATTCCGAGTGTTAACAATACCCTAATCATTGTTAATAGCAGTCCATCGACTTTGAAGACAGGCCATTAGCTATGCATCTTTCAAAGAGCAAAGAATATTGAATTTTTTGATCCTCTTGGCCTATCATATAAATTCTACACCCCACACATCAGCAACTTTATTGAGAGCAGTGGGAAAAGTATTATTCAAAATCAACGAAGAGTACAGGATTTAACGACTAAGACATGCGGCTTTCATGCACTACTCTTTTTCATGTTCAGATGTCGTGGCTATACCTACAAGCAGTTTCTCAACATTTACGTTGACTTTCCTAGAGTGAATGACTTTCTAGTGGAAAATGTACTTACAAGCGTGTTTAATATTGATTTTAGTGCCCTACGAATAAAATGTTCTAAAAATGTATGTGAAATTGTTTATTAATAAAAATAATGTATATACATGATAAAAACGACTTTTCTACTCTTTAGATTTCATCTTCTACTACGTATAGGTACTTGCCGAGAAGAACTAATGCAGGTAGATTATCTGAATTCACGGTATACTGATCCTGATGTGCTGCAATGTCAGGGTCACATTTTCTACAGTAGAGTGTAACTTCACTCTTATCATATCTCTTTGTGTAGTCAATGATACTATTCACATTCATTTTGTAGAATTCGCATGTTTCAATATGCCTATTTGAAGCAATGTCACAAACAGTGTCCTCAAGTGGCGAATCACATTCCGTCACAGCCAAATAAAAATCAGTGGGCTTATAATCATAGTAGCCATTGTCTTCACAACGATGACGTAGAAACAAAATTCTTTTGTTGTTCCAACAGTTGAATCGCTGACCTGGCTCCTCGTCCCAGAACAATCTAAAGCCACGACGATACCAATTACTTAGCAATAAACTAAACTCACGCTTAGGATTCTTTCCAATCATACCAGGATATGTATTCTCCCACTGATTATATTTATCATAGTGGCAATTAGAGCATAGGTGCCATCTAGGATGAGAGTCACACACCCCTTAAAGACAGGAATTACAACCTTTAATTTGTACAGCATATCCTCTATGCAATTTACACGGGTTTTATAATCTGCACTTTTCATCATACTCATCAATCATTGTACAATTCTCACATGATGACCAGCTTCCCAGTGTATACATGCATAGTGGACATGTGTGGAACATTTTTTCATGTGTTGACACTCTCACCGCCAAAACGAAACTGAGCTACTATCAACAAATTGAGTGGGATAGAGAGAGAGAGAGAGGAGTAGATCATCCTTGAACATCATCTTTCTCATGAAAAAAGTTCTAAATTTCTAAGCTAGTGTTTAAAAGCACATCCACAATACCATTTTGTCCTGTTGTGATTAATATGTCAATAAATTGAGTAAATGTCTTTGGACCACGATGTAAAAGCTTCATGCAATAGTCTAATGATGGAGAATCAGTTTCCATTGCATCGACAAGCATTCCCTGAGAAAATATCTTCCGTTGAATGGACAACTCTAGAAAATCATCATCTAGAATCAAACGTTTTTCCATAAACAGAATATTCCCCATGATTCGCTCTTTCTCAAATATATCCATTTTCTAGAGTCCATACACTCTCATAACCAACTTCAGACTAACCTGGATTCTTTTTTTTTTCTACGCTAAAAAATATATGCTAGCCTACTATAGAAAGAAAAATATCTTCGATTTAAAAACAGTTTTATTGAGCATAATTACAAGAACAATAATCACTGATTCAATTTGTTTTCATCAATATATTTCACTAGTGCATCTAATGCTGCCTGAAGTCTATTTATATGCACATTGTTCAGTTTCAAAGCAAAGCATAAAAGCTCCTCCAATTTAAATTTACTCAATGATATCACGTATCTTGCATACATATCGTCCCATTCAAGGCTTAGTCTACATCCTCGTGTTATTTCCACAGCCGCGTTTGGTACTCTCACCCATGTATCATAGCTGCTGCTACCTGCTCCAGCATCAAGCTCTAATAGTGTAAATCTTCCACTCATTTTCTTTACTAATATCGTCTCAAATAAACTTTTTTCTCTGAATTCAGTTCTCTTACTAATATGAACTACAATGAAAACCACTCCCTTTATTTGAATCCAATTACTAATCAAGTTATCGTATATGGAGTGGCCTCCGCTCGCTCCAATTGGCCGCCCAAAAAATGGGTGTTGCCTCAGAAACCAGTCTGGTAACTCATATATCGTTCATAGTAATAGGTGACTGTCCTTGGTAAGTCAATGTACCGGTGGAACTGCACTGTATATTCATGTCCCCGTCCTTTTCCCCGGCACGCCTTACATTAGCTCACTACCGGTGGCTGCAAATCGATTATTATACAGTTTTACAACTACTACATAAACAAATAAAAAATTAAGAGAAATAACATACAACTTTCTAATAATTCTCAATTATCACCCAAAAGTTAACACTTTTAATCTAATCTTGAGCTGGCTTGAGAGGGAATTCCGAACCCCCTCGTCCCGCAAAACGAGGCAGGAACATTGAATACTTCGGAGCTCAGATGCAAGGTCATATGCATTTCTAGTCTCATAACAGTGACAAGACGAATTAGCTCTAAAAATTTCCCAAATTACCTCAGGTGAACACTTATTCAAGCATTGATATATAAAAACTGCTAACTGGTAATCCCGATACTGATAAATATTTAAAACTTGTGGAGCAATTCAACGTACTTTTTTCAAACTGAATATAATTACCACAAATACGAATTATTTTATTCTGTAAAATTTGGGCCTTTCTATAACTTGAAATAAAACTACTAGTCCATAGCATGCGACCATACGATAAATAAGGGCTAACAATAGAATGATACAGTAAAAGTAAAACATTTCAAGGTAGTTGATTTTTCAGTTTTCTTATCACACCCAGACCTCTCAAAATCTTAACTGCCACAAATCTAAAACGCATGGTGTCAACGTATATTACGTATATACGTATATACGTATATACGTATATTACGTATATACGTACAACGTATATTACGTATATTACGTATATACAACGTATATACTCGTAGATAAAGAACTGGACCAAGCACTGAACCCTGAGGCACTCCATAATTAACGATAAATGTTTTTGAAATAGAATTTTGAATACAGACTCGTATAATGCATAGGTCAACATATAATTCAAAACATTTTAGAATAACACCTTGGATCCCTAAGTGGCTTAACCTACGCAATAAAATTTTGTGAACCACCGTTTCAAAAGCCTTTCTAAGGTCTATAGATACTGAAAGTACCAATACACTTTTAGTATACTTTTTAATATACATAATATACTTTTTAATATACTTTTAATATGCAATATACTTTTAAGTTCGAACTCTCAGAAAATATTTAAAGAGAAAGATCAATTGACCAAAAGGCAATATATGCACACTACTACCAATACTACCACCACTATTGCATTTACTAGTTCTACTGCTGCTATTGCTATTGCTCCAAATGCTACTTCTATTGCAACTACTTGAGATACGGATGAAAATTTCGTGTGTTACTTGAGAAGATGAAAATTTCAAGAAGTATATGAATATACAGGTTATACAAAGAGCTAATTGACAATGTCATAGCAACAGCTAATTGTATCAAGTTGAGTAGTAATACTACTGCTGTGACTACTATTACATCTATACTTAAGGGAATGAAGGTGAAATTTTCTGGGAATATTTATGAAAAATTATATTGTACGGATGACAACCTCCTTTCCGTATGCAGGTTATCAAAAGGGTATATCAGAAATACCATAGGAGTAGTTTTGCGTGTGAAATTAAAACTTACAACGCTTGTTGTGGGGGATGTTGAACTAACAAAAAGACAATATTGGTATCATAATACTACTGCTTCTACTCCTACAGCTACTACTACTACTACTATTGCTGTTACTATTACTTCTACTGTTACTACTGCTACTGAAGCTGATACTACTACTATTAACTCTACTCCTACTGCTACTACTATAACTACTGGTGCTATTACTACTGCTAATAAGCCTAAGGGTATTAAGAAGAATTTTTTTTTGGCAACATTGTAAATGTGTTGAAATAAATCGAAACACACTGTGCTGACATAGGTTGTCAAGAGGATACCGGTTGAGGATACCAATGCTTCAGTGCCGGTTGATGGTATTAAGTTAAAAACTTCACCGTGTGTTGAAAGGAATCTTGAATAAAAGATGTTATGTGCATACTGATACTAATGTTACTACTGCAGTACTGCTACTACAACTGTTGCTACTACACAAGCTAAGGGTATTAAGGTGAAGCTTTCAAGGAATATTTAGGCGGATGTTGAACTAAATCAAAACGAACTATGATCATGAAGATTGTCAATAGAGTGACAAAGCAATATCACAATAACGGATTACATTAGTAAGTTAGACCTTTCAGGGTAAATCGTGACGAATTTTGATTTAGCCAGAAGACACTATGCGTATACTTTTGATGCTACTTCTACAGTTATTGTAACTAAGGACACTAAGGGCATTAAGTTGAAACGTTTAGGGAGAGTTTCAGTTAAAAGAAAAAACTGTATGCACTCATGTATTAAAGAGAAAGTCAGCAATATCATAGGCAGTGCTGCTCAATCACAGCTAGTAATATCATTGAAATTTTAAAGGAGCTAATTTGATTGGAAATTCAAAGTTCTAGCACCGTTTTTAAGAGTCAGAACAGATTGAAGGGTAATCAACCCTCCTCTTTCGCACATAATTTCCCAAACACTTCCAATCAAAATTTAAGATAGCCATTTTGTTCAGCATAGCTGAATGGTCTTGTAACTGCATCACTACAAGACCATTCTTATAGTGATGATCTTCTAGTTATGCAAGACCTTCACTACATTTACGTAGGTCACTAATACCTATTACGCAGGTCAACCACTCACAGTTATGCAATTTGCCCATTATGATTAAAAACTAAATGTTGCCTTAAGATAAGATTAAAATACACTGTGTGCATGCTGATTGGCAATAAGACATCTCAGTAATATCCCAAGAAAGACTGAGGGTATTATATTCAAACTGTTCAAACTTTCGGGGCTACTTCTATTACTACTTCTGCTCTTAAAATTTAACTAAATCAAAAAAGTGTAAGTGAATCCAAGCTGTCAAAGAGCATAGATATATTTTTTTGTGAATGGTATTCAGTTTTTTTCTGGTCAGCTAGAGGAGGCATAAAAATAAATTAAACACTAATATTTGTGTCCAGATTTTTAGACGGGTGGATGTTGTTAAATATTTTTGATTAAGTGTCTCCAGTATACAAATAGCAGGCCAAACTATAAATTCTTAAAGAAAAACTGAAAAGCTTTAAACTATTATTTTCTTTTTCCTTGAAAAGACTATGGCAATATAAAACGAACAGGAATTAACCAAAAAAACCTTTTCCATGAAATAAGTTTTTCAAAGAAAAGCAAAGAATTCCATTAAATCAAAAATGAGCAAAAATAGAAACAAATAATCTACCAAGCGTAAAACTATCACAAGTCAGCATCGACAAATAAATGAAAGTCAAAACGAACAGAAATTACAATAATTATCTGAGTCATGACTTTATAACCATCTTACTACTTATGGTTTTCTTAGTGATCCCCAGTTTGGATTTAAAAAAAAACTCTACAATAAATGCATTCCAGCCATGGGCGTAGGCAGCATTAGGCAGCATATTGTCTAGCGGGGGCATTCAATAGTGTGATGGAGTTTTATCAACTGCTTTTTCCAAACCATCTGCTTTTTCAGCAATATCTAATGTAAATTTGAAGGTATAGGGGGGGGGGCAGCTGCCCCCCCTCCGTACACCCATGATTCCAGCACCTAACATATTTCATTAATAGTGCACCCGACTGATTGACTTTATTTCAGACTGTAATTTGTACGAAAAATGTGGTTCAATTCTGCTTTCTAGGGTTATAATGAGAAAAATGTTGACATGGCCAGGACACGTTCTACGGATAAAGGTTGACTGATTGTCAATGATCGTTTTTCTCGGCCAACTTTCTAGGGCCAAACAAAAAGCAGGCCGTCCCGGAATGGGGTTGGTTGATTTCGTAAGGAAAGGTTTAAGAAGAACGGGAACTTCTTGGGAAGGTGTAAAAAAGGGGGCTTTTAAAAGATTGGGATGGAGGAGGATCATGCGTAGCTGTTTTGACCCCAGCAACAGTGGTTTGTTTTTAATAATGGTAATAGTAGCATTGGCACTCTTCAGAAAGAAACAGCATACATTTTGAAAACTATTTTAAAAGCTTAAAACATTCTAAAATGCTTACTAATATCATTCTTTAAGGCGTACCAATAAACTTTACTCACAACTCCTAATAGTAAGATATATACCCTGAATTTTATAGATGCAGTGAGACTTTCACACGCTTAACTTGCTGTTGTAATGCTTGTCTGCCGTTAAATTATTTTAAGGAAAAGAGTCACACGTAAAAATTTCAATGCGTATGGAAATTTTTAATTATGTATAAACCATTAAAGGGGGATGGGGTAAATTTTATTAGTAAACCGTTAGCAACGATATTAATAAGGAATTTAGAACGTTTTAAAGAGGCTTTAACGATTTTTATAGTGGTCTTTCTGGTGAATGGGAAAGCAGCATTAACCCCTGAATCCTAATTTAACATTATTTCTTTTTTTGGTTTAATGCAGCTCTCCGTTTTCTTCGAAAATTTTTTGGGTAGAATGTTTTTCCCTTTTTTAAGGACGTTCAATACAAAAATACCTTGTGAGTCTTGGCGTTGGCTGACAGTCTCAAAGACAAAGGGCTCATTATCAGATTGTCTCAGCCCCTTAGGGAGGTTCCGAAGCAATTCCAGTATAAATTGATAAGGGATCATAGATGAGTCAATAGTTCAAAAACCTGACGAGAGGCTAGTCTAAAACAAAGAAAACCCATAATCTTTTACTAATTGTGAAGCAAAACGCTGTCTTATCAATGTACATAGTGCATAAATAATATGAATTTTGTGTCTGCAAATATTTCACACAAGGCAGCTAGAACAACAAGAAACTTCCAAAGATGTCAAGTTATTCAATGAGAATTTTTTGATCTGATTTTTAATGTTTTCTAAGCATGTATACTAGAATACTTTTAGAAACTGCCCTTTTCTGAACTCTAAGAAAAAACTTCTGCTCCGTTTAATAAAAAAAAACTCTTTCTAATGATATAGATTTCATTAAATCTGAATACCTTTATCTCTGAAAGAACACTGGAGAAGTTAAATGGTTTTTCTAAGATTTTACTTTTTTCTGAGACACAATAGGGTGATTCTTTAAGGTATCGAACGACCTTAATTTATCAAATAGAACGACTTTGTGTCTACAAAGCTAATACTTCAAACGTTGCTCTCTTGCTCCTTAAAACACGGCTCTTTATTTCTGCACTTTCATCGTTGTTGTCACACGATTTTGAATCTTTTGAAATTTACCACTTAGGTCTGTTTAATTGTGGTTTGAATTCATTTAGCTCAGTTCACAATATGTTTGCTTCTTGTAGAAGATAGAGTTGCGATCTGGATAAACTTTATTTTAGGCCCAATATTTATAGATAATTAGTTGAGCTAGGTCTTAGGATCAGTTCTGCCAGGCAGTTACAGCTCTTCTCAAAGAAACATGGTAAAAAAAAGAATAGTGCCTACTTTATGCTCTTTGAGATACTTATGGTAAAATTCTACTTTAGCTACTTTTGGCTATCTTGGGAAGGGGTTAGGTTAGGAAAATGAGACTTTCAGGGATGGGTCTACAGGCTAAAGTATGTCCTGGGAAGGTATTTTGAAGTACCTACCTCCACTCCTTCTCCCTCTAGAGGATCATGAAATTTGCCTAAATGACAGGTCTATACCCATTGAAATTTTGACAAAACATCATTTTACCTTAATTTTCAGTTATCAGTTTCTTTTTCTCTGGCTTTAGCTCTGAAAATGCAATTTCAGTTATTTGAGCAGAATTTTAAGACATATAAATAGTTTATTTCCAAAATTTAGGAAATGTATTTGCATATCTTTAAAACCTTATAAATTGGGATTGAGCAAAGTTGTGAAGCTGAAAACAATTTTGTTGTACTTCATTTAAGCAGAAGATCTATATTGCAAGGTTTCACTTCTATAACTCACATATTTTTAAAGGTCATCAAAGGTCAGGACCCTCTAAAGGGAGAAGGAGTGGAGGTGGATACTTCAAAATATCTTCCCAGGACATACTTTAGCCTGTAGACCCATCCCTGAAAGTTTCATTTTCTTAACCTAACCCCTTTCCAAGATAGTCAAAAGTAGCTAAAGTAGAATTTTACCGATACTTATAGATGAGTTTAGGGAATTCACACTTCTCTGTATTGGTCCTAAACATAGCCCTAGGCTATATAACCTAGGCCTACAAAGCTAAAGATTAAAGTGATGAAATTTTTACTTTGGAATAGGCCTAGGCCTATGCACCAAATTTCATTTAATCATGCCTAAGGGTTTGGTATCAGTTTAGCTTTCCCACTTTCCAACAGGGAGCACTGTAAAATTTAGAATGCAAGACTAACACTATAATACTGAAATTATTACTTAGGCCTAATAATTTAGATTCAACATTGAGAAAATGGTGGAGTTGCCTAAGGATGTATAACCTGTTGCTAACAAGGTCCTCAAATTCACTAGTTTCTTTGGAATGATCATCAATGTATTCAACACAAAGGTGCTTCTTATGAAAGCTGCAGTCTGTAGGCTAATAAGCCAGACCTGAGACAATGAAGAAAGTAGAGTAAAAACCAGTATCCAATTGAGCAAAATTATGTAAAACTAAAACCCTCACACCTTGTTAGGCTACCAAAGAGGAATTAAGAAGAATTGTATAGACCTATATAAATGAATAGCCTAGCTAAAAGTCTAAGGTATGAATCAATAGGCTAGCCTATGTTTATTATTAAAATTATTTAAGATGAAACACTTAACATTATTAGTTTATTGACTTACCTATAAGTACCTCTTTTTGGAAATACCAATTATCCCATTTTGACATATATATCCTTTCACATATTAACAGAAAGCTGATTTTCTTCTGATTCTAAAAATATAACTTATTGTTTGATATTTATTCTATAAATCACAAATATTAAATATAGTTTTTCTTTTTAATTGCTTGTCAGAACAGAGACCACATTTTAGTTTATGCTGAAATGCTTATTGGTCTTTTACCCTATTCAGTTGTTTGACAATTTCCCCTACCTTGATAGTCTGAAAAAAAAATCAATATAAAAAAAGTATAATAAGTTGGCTGGATCTTGCAATTTCCAGTTTCAAAGCCCTTATGTCCATATGGCTAAACAAGACATGTCTTTTTGATGGTTCAAGGCAAGATGTGTTAACTATGATTAATCTATACATTATGAAGAAAGAAATGCTTTCCTAAGATAGGAAATATGTAATTTGGGCCATGTATTTGCACATTAGGAGAGGGGGTAAAGTTTAGTGAGGTTGCATGCAAAATGTGTTAACTGTGATTATTCTGCATATTATGAAGTAAAAATTGTTTTCTTAACATGTTTTCATATCTCCAGGTAGCTATCTAGGCAAATACCAATAGCCCCCTCTGGCAAATATCCCCTGGAAAATACATTCTTGCTGAAAGGAAAATACTCCTAAAAATTTACTTCCCCCCCCCCCCCTGCAGAAAACTTCTCCCAAAAAAATGTCTGTATCTTTTCCAATAACAAATGCTATCTATAAGCAATAGACAAATTATAAAACTTGAAAAGGTACTTAAACTTCTACCTTAAATTGCAGCTTGGAGCAATCTAAGGATTTCTCCTTGTAGAGCTCCAGAGTTGACAATTTGAGTTGTATTCAGGTTTCTTTAGTGGCCAGGTGCACTGTGCTGATCCATAGCTTCCTAGTTGAGTTAACACTCTCTAAAGGACCACTCAGTATCCTGTCTTCATTTGAAGATGTCCACAGATTCAGGAGTAGCTGTTTTTTCAGAGAGTTTATTCCAACTATGATAATTCTTGGGGAAAAGAATTGAGTGCAGACTCTGGATAGGGTAGGCTCCTTAACAAATTCCTACTGGTGACCTCTAGTTCTTGAGTTAGGACCAACAGTGGAAAATAATGCCAGGAGGGTATTAGCCCTCATTAACTTATAGGTTTAAATTTTATAATGAGGTTCTCTGATTGTTTTGTAGTTTAGAGGGAGGGAGATGCCACAAAGGGTGCATTTTAATACCAAAACATCCCAGCTCTCATTGAGCCATCAGGTAAATCCAGGATTGGCTCTAAGGGAGATAAAAGGTGAGGGTGGAGGTAGAAATTGATGTATGAACCCCAGGGCTGTAACCAAGATTTTTGTTTGCAGGGGGGTACAAAAGAAACTTAAAAAAAACATATCAAAAATGTGAAATTTATATCTACTCTATTATTATTTCTTGTCTAGGCTGTTATTATGAAAGTAAAGAGTAACATTAAACCCAAAAATGAGCAGAACTTATTCTATATAGGAGGGGGACTGCCCCTTCCTTATCCACACCTCCACCTCATTGTTGCAGAAACTTTGGAGAGTGCTCATTAGATCAGAAATTGAGAGTTCAAGTCCTTTTTTTTTTTTTAGCTCAGTTCACAATTGAGAGTTCAAGTAAAAAGTGTTTGGAGACCAACCTGCCATGGGGGGGGGGGATTTTCCATGAGGGATGTTTTCTGTGGGGGGGGGGGCTAAACAGCAGCCATCCTTTCTGATACTTTTATTATGTCAATTGCAGTCTATTCTTGTGAAACATGGATGCTGAAAGTTGATAGCAAGTGTTAACCTGGAGTGTTTAAAACTAAATGTCTCTTATTGGATTGCCAGGCTACCAACTTTGAGTGAATCTCAAACATCAAACTCCTCAAGTCCCTTAAAATCCAACAAACAAACTGCACAATAATCCAGCAACTTTAGTGCATTTGCCATATCTATCATGAGCCAGTCCAGTCTCCAAAAAATCATTTCACAGTTCTAGAACATTTTCATGGTTCTAGTCTTGTGTTACCCCTCTGCTCTCAAAGAGGTAGAAGAAAAAAAAATCCACCTCACTGCCTTTCAGACCTTTTTGTCTAGCAGAATACTACAAGGCATATAAAAGGCACATCCTCACCATTACAAAGACCCTAAGACAACCTTCAAGGGTGAATGGGACTTAAGTCAAAGTTGTTTCCTCCCTTTTTATTCACAAACTCATTTAAAAAAAGGATTTTTTTTTATATCTAATCATGCTTAGTTGGATATCTTTGAGTCTACACAGCAGATAACCATTATACAATAGAAACAACAGCAAAGAACTATATTATTCAGGCTATATATAGGTCCATCAGGAGGTGGATGCATTGTCAGAGTAATGAATTATGTTGAAAAAAGGAACATAAAATCAAGAATCCAATGGTGCTATGTTTATTTAATGAAGATGTTTGCTTTTGAAGAGCCACTGTTTAAACTTTTACCCAAATTATATATACTTATTACATTTTGCATAGACTAACTCTTTTCATCATATTAATTCAACTGCAAACAAGGAAGACAACAAGCACTAGGAAGAAAAGAGTTAACCTTGTTAAAGACTGTAAAGCACTCTAGTCACAGGATTGTAGTGTTAAAAACTAAACAAGAGTTTTTAAAGATCTCAGATTTATGTATACAATGTATTTCAAACAGTTCATCTCAAACTATAAGTAAGGAGTGACTCAGCAAGCAGACAACAAGCAGCAGGAAGAAAAGAGTTAACCTAGGGATATAATGTTGAGTGTAAATGATTTATGTTATATATTTATCTATATACTTTAAGTTTTATAAGTATTTATTTTTATTTGGCTTGTAAAGACTTAACCTTGTTAAAGACTGTAAAGCACTCTAGTCACAGGATTGTAGTGTTAAAAACTAAACAAGAGTTTTTAAAGATCTCAGATTTATGTATACAATGTATTTCAAACAGTTCATCTCAAACTATAAGTAAGGAGTGACTCAGCCCAATAGTAACAAAAGATATAGAATAAGGAACCTTCATAACAATAAATACTTCAAAAGAATTGCATTTTTATGCTGATTCCAAATATATAAAACTCATTAAGTTTGATTCTACCTACCAAAAGCCACAAACTGAGAAAATTTACCTGTTTTTTTTTAGGAATAGGTAAAACACTCCCGAAAAGCCAGTAGATCTTGATCTTTGCATTATCAAATTCAGCATATGTTTATTTGTTGTGTTTTTTTTTTTTTTTCAAGGGGCAGTGGTACTTGAGGATCTGTTCTATTTCATTCTTTGTTCAAATGGCCCCTTTCTTCTAGGACCTTCTAGTTTGAATTTGTGTCCCAATTCTTAAAGAACACATGTTGAAACACAAGTGCCTTTGAATTGGAATAAGAAGCTTTTTAAACAACTAAATTTTTTTAGCATGACAAACAAGGGATTAGGGGGGGGGGGGGGAAGAACATATACAGAATTATTCATGTTTGTTTTATGTTTCCATGATATTCCTTACTGTCAGTTGAAAATACCTTTTTCGTTTTAATTTTATATGAATCTGAAAACCCTTTTTAGTGGCTCCAAGCTCCCATCTACACAAATATGGATTCAAGGTTTTTTTTAAAGCAAGATCACAGATTTGTGATTATTTTGTTTGATATCATATCTTAGTTAGGCCTGGGCTTGATTTAAAACCCAATCAGATATTAGTTGAAAAAACAAGTTTTTCAACTGAAAGTAAGGAGCAATGATAGAACTTGAAATGAACATTCTTTTAAATGTTTTCACTTTTATAACTTTAAGAAATCAAAAATTGATTAAAATTTTAAGGAATTAATATCAGTATATGTATATTAAATTGACAATGCACATTCATTTGAATTTTTTTCAGTAAAGTGCAAATTATAATCTGCCTTTTAGAAAGCATAAGGCTTTTTGAACCATACTTGTGTTAATTTCTGCTTGTATTGAGTTTGGCTTGTTTATTTATTGTAATTTCTGTTTGTTTTGGATTTTATTTATTCATTGATGCTGATTTGTGGTAGTTGTATGATTAGTGGATTGTTTGATTCTGTTTTGTTTTATTTTAGTTTAATGTAGTTCTTTACTTTTTTTGAAAAACTTATTTTGTGGAAAAAGTTTTTTAAATTAATTTCTGTTTGTTTTATATTGACATAGTGTTTTTCAGAGAAAAGAAAATAATAGTTTGAATTTTTCCAGTTTTTTCAAGAATTTATAATTTGGCTTGCTATTTGTATGCTGGAAAGACTTTTCAGCAATTTAAAACAACATAAACCTTTTTGAAAATCCTTGCGCAAATAGTAGTGTTTAATTTAGTCATATGGATCCTCTAGTGGACCTGATAGATAAAACTTAATACCATTCCCAAAAAATTATATATATGCTCTTTCACAGCCTGGATACACTTTCACTCTTTTTGTTTGGTAAAATTTTAAGAGCAGAAGTAGTAATAGAAGTAACTCCAAAAGTTAGAGCTTAATATCCTCAGTCATTCTTTGTATATTGCTGAGATGTCTTATTGGCAAAATATATAGTTACTAAACTGAAATATAGTTACTAAACTGTTCAGCTATGCTGAACAAAATGGCTGTCTTAAAATTTGATTGGAAGTGTCTGGAAAATTATCAGCTAAATAGGAGAGCTGAATGCCCTACAATCACTTTTGACTCTTAAGAGGGCACTAGAACTTTTAATTTTCAATTAAATTAGCTCCTTCAAAATATCAGTGATATTACTAGCTATGATACAGTATTGCTGCCTATGTCCTTATTTGCCCTTTTAATACCTGTATGCATATAGTTTTTTTTTGTTTAAAAAGTTTCAACTTAATGTATTAGTGTTGTTAGTTGCAATAACCATAAAAAACAGTGTCTTCTGGCTAGTTCAAAATCCACAACCTATGAAGGTATGAAGGTGAAATTTTCAGAGAATACTTCTGTCAAATGCTTCAGGACCAGTTGATGGTATTAAATTAAAAGTTTCTTTGTGTGTTGAAGAGGATGTTGAAAAAAGGTGCTATTTGCATACTGCTACTAGTGCTACTATTGCTATTTTTAATTACTGAACCTTTCAACAATGCTGAAAAAAATTGATGTCTCAAAACTTTGTTTGGATGTTTGTCATGAAAAATGATGGGTGTGTGTGTGTGTGTGGGGGGGGTCTCAAATCACTTTGACTCTTAAAAAGAGCACTATAACTTCCAATTTAAAATCAAATGAGACCTATCCGAATTTTATACAACCACTCATTCCATATAAACCTTATATGCCACCAGGGCATAACTTAAAGCCCTTGCCCCAGGGCTCTGGGGGGTCATGCCAACCCTGAAGGCATTGTTACATGTTCTTTGGACTATTACAAAAAAATGCCATCACACAATTTCAATCAGATACATTTCGTGAAAAGAGGGGTAGTTGGATGGGGGGGGGGCTACTTGACCTCCACAACTATTTACTCTTAAAAGGGAACTAGAACTTCCAATTTCATCCAAATGAGCCACCTCTAAAGTTTATACAACCATCCCTTCCATAAGAACCTTAAATGCCCCAGGGGCACTAGAATTTCTGATTACCAATCCAATGAGTCCCCTCCAAAGCATATACAAACACCCTTTCTATAAGGACCTTATATGCCCCCAGGGCATAACTTACAACCCTTTCCCTGAGAGCTGTAGGGGGGGGGGCGTTCCTCACAGACATGAATTCCAAAAGCTTTAACTACAATGAATAAAATTGTTATCTTCAAATTTTGATTGGAGGTGTAAAGAAAAATGATGAGTGTGGAGGGGGGGGGGCTGTTTGCTCTCAAATCACTTTGACTCTTAAAAAGAGCATTATAAATTCCAATTTCAAATCAAATAAGCCTTATCTGAAGTTTATATGACTGCCCATTCCATATGAACCTTATATGCCCTCATGACTTAACTTACAACCCTATCCCCAGTTCACTGGGGGGCTGTGTCACCCCTTGAGATATTATTGTATGTTCTTTGGACTATTTTGAACAAAATCACTATCTGATAATTTCAATCAGAGGTGTTTGGCTAAAAGAGGGGTTGTCAGGGAAGGGGGGAGGTCCAATTGCCCTCAATCACTTTTGACACTTAAAAGAAACTAGAACTTCTAATTTTCAACCAAATGAGCCTCTTCTAAAGTTAAACAGCCATCCCTTCCATAAAAACTTTAAATACCCTGCAGCATAACTTACAACCCTTGTCCCTAGGGTATGGTGTTTTTTTTTTTTTTTTTAGCCCCAAAAGCCTTGTTATATGATCTTTGGAGTGTTTTGAATAAAATGACTGTCAAAATTTTTTATTCAATGTATTTTGGGAACACATAGCATGTTGAGGGGGGGGGGGGGGTAACTGCCTTCTGATCACTTTGACACCTAGAAAGGGCACTAGAAATTCAGATTACCAATTCAATGAGTCCCCCCTGAAGTATATACAGCCACCCTTTCTATAAAGACCTTTTATGCTCCCAGGGCATGACTTACAGCCCTGTGAGCTGTGGAGGCAGGGGTGTCTTCCTTAAAGACATAATTTCTGGACTCTTCAACTACAATAAACAACACTTCTGTCTTCAAATTTTGATTGGATGTCTTTAGGGTGATGATGAGCATGGGAGGGGGGGGGGCTGGTTGCTCTCAAATCACTTTTGACTCTTAACCCTCTTGCAGGCGAATTTCAAAATCTTTCAGAATCACAATTTGAAGTCACTTTCCAGACCAAAAAAATAGCAAAGATTTCAGATATTTATTCAGAAAAGACAAAAATGAAAAACTGTGAATTATGAAAGTGTCCTCATATGTGGCTGTTGCCTATTATTGATGTGTGTGAAAATATTCAGGGCAAGCAGGAGTTTGGCACTTTTTACACTTGAAATGTGTTTTACATTTACAGGTCTGCTTGTGGCACCTCAATGTGTTTTTCTGTTTGGATTTTGAGGGCCAATGCCCTGATATTTCATCCAATCTGACTTCTTTGATACTGACTGGGTCACAATCCACTTTGGAAGTGGCAGATGACCTCAACACCAAGGACTTGTGCACATCCTAACCATGCCCTTTTTCAGAAGTGACACTGCAACACACTTTAAATTCAGATTTGGTTCCAGGCACAAGTTTGCAGCAAATAATCTAGGGATTGACAATAGTAACATCAATAAAATGATGAAATAGGAAATAATGTGATCTGAGAGAGTCCAAGATGACAACACCTCCCATTTATTTATTGTATTCTTTGACAGAGAATGGTCTTTCAATGCCTACTTTCTTCTTCTTTGAGCTACTCCATCTCTCTACAATATTAACTGGATGGTACTCAGTGTATGGGGAGCATAGGTGAACAAGGTTGTTGTCTTTCCACTGCAACACAGTGCTGGCTTCTGCTGACATCACATATAATCCCAATCCTCTGTCTTTCTTTTTCATTTCTTTCTCTCAAACCCAAACACAGTGTTTCAACACTGTAAATATTTTCTTTTACTAATGTTTCTACAAGAGTGATTGAAGTAAACAATTTGTTGCATTCTTCTTTTTAAGACCACAACACAGGCAAATAACAACATCACTACCTAAGCCATGTTTGGAGGTCTGAGTAAAACTACTGCTTCCCTGGTAAGGTTCAAAGTCTTAAACGCATCCTGACACACCAGAATGCACCCAAATCTTAAAGCTCCATTTTGTTGGTTTTGATGCCATATTTTGTTTTAGGCTACTCCTGCCTTTGAAAGGTAGCATCATTTCATTAACCAAATGCCATGATCTCTTCACTTTAGTTTTTTGGGCAACACTGCTTACTGATGGCATAAAATTGTTTGTACTAACCATGTTACACCTATCTGTTAGCTTGGTTTATATACTAGCAGCTGGTTACTTACTAGCATAAGTTCTTATCTTTTTTTAGGAAGGGGGTGGCTCTTTGTTATTTGAATGGCTTTCAGATACAACCTCAGCACTTGGTTGAGTAATTACATTGTTCAGATGAGACTCTGGTTGGGTCTCAAACATCCTTTTCATCACTTCATCAGTTTTTTCTTCATTTTTTACAGTAGAAACTGGCAAAATACTCAAGTATGGACAGGATGAACCTGATCACCATCTACCTAAATCAGAGTGATAATGTCAATTTCCATGGTTAGGTACCTCTCCAGATGTATTACTATTAGTAGGGCACTGTCTTCAGATGTAGACAATGGTGATTTTGCATCAGAAACGAATTCGGGCAATGTCCTCATGAGTGGACAAAAAGAATATGGCCACAAATCTTAAATGTTTGTAAAACAAAAAAGCAGCCAAAATATAGGCAATAGGCTAGTTAATACTGGAAAAAAATTCAAACAACTCAAAAACTTCTAGGCTAGATACAAAAAATTAAGAATTTGAACTCACCTTTTGTATGTTGGCACAATAAATGTTCCTTATATTGGCTACCACCTTTTGTAGGTTTTGAAACTGTTTGGTATACGCCTAGTACAGTATAATAGAAACACCTATTGAAAAGAGATAGGACTGAAGTTCTAGTAAAAAACAGTGAGTTCTAAGCTGGAGGGGGGTTAAGGCAAAGTGTCCTCAAAAAGCACCAGCACCTGCAAGAGGGTTAACAAAGGGTACTATAACTTTCAATTTCAAATCAAAGGAGTACCATCTGAAGTTTATGCGACCACTAATTCTATAAAATCCTTATACAGCCTGGGGCCAGGTTTGCCACTTAATGCAATAAAAATCACCATTTTCTCTTAGAATAAATCACCAAAAGGCTAATTAGCTGTAAAACATTTTACTATGCCAAATAAGTCTATATCTTTTGATCAATTTTCATACCTCTGTGTTTTTTGTATTATACCAATGCATATTTATACCTATTTCTGGTGAATTTAAGCTTGTTACTGGTATTTAGTATTTAGGCGAATTTATACAACCTACCAGTTTCTACTAGTCTTCAGAACAAAGAGAAGCATTTTCTATACCAAAAGATTTTGAATGCCACATGCATACAGATTTTGTTCAGAACTAATTACAGTTTTCATTTTTATGTTCATTTCCAGATAAAGCAGATTCTTAGACTTTAAAGACAAGCAGAAAATTTGTTTTAAAAAAATGTACTTGCCTACAGTAGATTTAAGATTATTGTATACCAAAGCAACAAAAATGGATGGAATTCACAAAATTTTTGCCTTTAGTAAGAATTTTAGTCCAAATTTTCAGCATGTATTTCCACTTATTACAGAGTATTTGGTGACAATTGTAAGCTTCTTGTTTTCTTGCCAATAACTATCAACTAACTGTATTGCTGCTTAAGAGTGAAATGGAACAAAAATCCCAAATAAAAAAGATTTGGTAAACATTCAGGTGAAACCTTTGGAGAGGTATCATTCCTACATTTTATCCTTTTTTTGGCCAGAAAATATGTTTTGGCTTTAAAATAGAGGGACATCAAAATAAAAAAATATTATACAATTATGACTTTCTACTCAAAATCCCTTTAAATCTTTCTTGTCTTCTTGTATTAAAAAATAAAATTAATGAATTAGGGACTAAAGGAAAAATTCATTGATTATGATAACTTATATGTAATTTCTTTTTCATGGAGGAACACACAGAAGATTCAATGTGGATGCAAAATAGGGCGTGACTTATGTCATGCCCTATTTTATGTCACGCCTTATACTTATGTTTATATCTTTCCTAGTTCTTCATGAATTTAACAACTTGAAAGTAAAACAAGATTTTTCAACTTCTTCTTGAATTTAAAGAAAACACTTGTACTAACTATTGAACTTAAAGGAAAAATGGCAAAATACGATTTTTCAACTGTCAATAAAACACAATGACTGTATTCAATTATAAAAACAAATGCCTGGGTTCAATGAGTTTTTATTATTAATCTTCTTGAACTTCCATTTTCCTCCATTTTTGTCTTTGACACAGGTGCATTAGGTATGTCCCAGAACGCATCTGGGACAAACCTATGCACATGTATGAGACACTAAATGGCACTGGGTGCCTGTTCTGCAGGGGGCTCATAATGAGCTTCAGCAGAGAAAAATGTCTTTCCGCTGAGGTACTAGAGTGAGAGAAGGACATCAATACTTCCATGAACCTGGAGAGGGTTGAGAACAAAGAATTTCCACTGCTATCATTACAAACCCCTAAAAAACCATGCAGGTTCTAGCTTGGTGTTTTTTCTGATTTCATCATCAACATGCAGAAGCATTCTCCACTTGGCATTGAGCATATCTTTTTCAATGTTAAAAGTTACAGAACATGTACTCTGCATCAAAGCAATAGAGAGAATCGTTCCAGAAATGACAGTTGTCAGATTAAAACATTTGAGCTAATTCAGAAGAGGATCACAGGCATTGATTTGTGATATAATTTGCAAACATAGCTTTTAATAGAAAGTCACTAATTTGAACAGCACATTATTTGATATTTGGTGTTCAAGATTTTTTCCCATCTTACTGGTATGCACTTCAAATTTTTCTCCAAAACACGTGTCTATAAAGTTTTGCAGATTATCAGGCTTTGTATCATCTATAGCAAATAGGCTAATGTGAGCCAAAACATCTGCTTTGATGAAATTTGCAATTATTATCTTCAAGCGGCTTTTTACATTACTAAGAAGTAAATGAACTTGTACCTCTTCACTCTGAAACTCTACATTAATTCAGGTTAAGTGTCTCATATTGCTCTAGAAGACATTAAACTACACTCTCCATCGCCAGCCATCTAATTTTGCTAGGTAAATCAGACAGTGCTCAGCTATATCAGGATATGTTTGGCACTGTCTAAATTCCATTTTCTATTTTGGGCTAAACATGATAAAACTAAAAAATGTCAAGACTGAACTGCCAAACACATGGGTCTAAGACATCACATGAAACAGCTGAGCAAGGGTAAACAAATAGCAGATACAACCAATAGTTGCAAGCCATGGAACTTCATCCTTCAAAGACTTTGTTAAGCCATTTTTGGATCCTAGCATGATACTTGCATTGTCTAAAGCAAACTCAGCAATGATTGTCAGTGGGTTTTTTTCTTATTTTACTGAATTCATCTGCAATTAAGCTCTTCAATCCTTTAGCTGTTGCATCAAAAACAACTGACATTGAAAAAACTGCTCAACTGGTTTCTGCTCTTTCAGAGAATAATAGCAAACAATTATTTCAAGAAATTTCATTGTTCTTCTGTCTGTTGATTCATCAATGATGATTGAGATCTTGGTCACTTTCAATGCTACAAATATCTCATATTTGTGTGCTTTTAAAGTTATTACATTTTTATTATTGCAGTTGCATTTTTCCTTGCCAAGGCAATAAGGTGAAGGGAAGGTTTGTCTTTTTCTTTTTGTCTGACTGGTTAATTTACTTTTTAACTTTCACTGCAACTGGTTTCCTCATCCATGTGTCTTGCTTTGCAAGTCAGTGGCAGTTTTTTCCCTGGAGGAGCTGTAAATGATCCATCAACACTATTATAATTTTCTCCAGTATCTGATTTAACTACATCACAGCCTGAGTTTCTTGACTGTCCTCTTATGACAAAATAGATTGAGATGCAATGTTTATACCATAACTCTTTACAACAGATGTATCCTACATCAGAAATGCCTAAACCAATGTTGCATTTATGGATTTTTTCTACAGAATACATCACTTCTTCAACAGCCTTGTTTGCAGAATTCTCACCAAGCTGTTCATTTAAATTTGTTCTTTTAGTAGGAACAATAAACAGGACTGGGACAGAATGCTGTACTAGATTTTTAAATAGTTTTCTCTTAACCAGACTAATTCTTTGTTTAGCAGCTGAGTATCTTCATAATTTCCTGAGCTTCAATTAACTTCCCATCCACTCTATCCTCAACAAGCATTTTAGCTTTAGGGTTTGGAATAAGTATTTCTGTTTTCAATCCGAAGTCTAGGCCTTCTAAATACATCATAGTATTTAGTTTGCTAAATACATCTGATTAGTTTGGTGAAGAGGGGTAGTTGGGGGGGGGGGGGTTAAGGGCTAGCTGCCCTCTATCATTATTGACTCTTAAAAGGAAATATAAGGGAAATATGACTTCCAATTTATAACCAAATGAGCCTCCTTTAAAGTTCATACAGCTATCCCTTCCATGAAAACCTTAAATACACACTGGGCATAACTTACAACCCATGCCCCTAGCCTCTGGGGTTTGTTTCAACCCCAAAAGCCTTGTTATATGATTTTTAGACTTTTTGAATAAAATGGCTATCTCAAAATTTCTGTTAGATGCATTCTGGGATCCAATGAGCTGCCAATGAACAATGAATTGCCGGAATTCCATGAACTACCTACAAAGTTTATGTGACCCTGCTTTCTATAAAAAACCTTATATGCCCCTGGGCATAACTTACAACCCTTCCCCTGCGGGCTGGGAGGATTTGTTATCCTCAAAGACATATTTTCCAGACCTTTCAAATACATTGAACAAAATGGCTATCTCAAAATTTCGATTGGAAGTGTTTGGGGAAATGATGGGTGTGTGGGGGGTCATTTGCCCTCCAATCACTTTTGACTAATAAAAAGGGCACTAGCCCTTTCAATTTCCAATCAAATGGGCCCTTTTTGAAGTTTCTACAATGACGCTTTCTATAAAAAAAAAACTTATATGTCCCAAGGGCATAACTTGCAACCTTAGCCCTGAGGGCTGTGGGGGAGGGGAAGGATTATCATAGTCAAATACATAATTTTTGTACCTTTCAACTACGTTGAACAAAAATGGCTGTATCAAAATGTTGATTGGAAGTGTTTGGGGAAATAAAGGGGGGGGGGCATTTGCCCTCTGGTCAGTTTTGACAATTAATAAGGGTAATGGCCCTCTTAATTTCCAATAGAATGTGTCCTTTTTTGAAGTTTCTACAACAACACTTTCTATAAAAACCTTATATGCCCTCAGGGCATAACTTACAACCTTATCCCTGAGGCCTGTGGGGGAGGGGGGTTTTTCATCCTCAAAGACATAATTTTCAGACCTTTCAACTATGTTGAACAAAATGGCTATCTCAAAATTTTGATTGGAAGTGTTTGGGGAAATGGTGGGTGTGGGAGGGGAGTTAGTTGCCCTCCAATCACTTCTGATTATTAAAAAGGGCACTAGTCCTCTCAATTTCCAATTGAATTAGCCCATTTTGAAGTTTCTAAAACATTGCTTTCTATAAAAAACCTTATATGTCTCCAGGGTATAACTTACAACCCTTGCCCTAAGGGCTCCGGGGGTTGTCATCCTCAAATACATAATTTCCTGGACCATTCAACTACGTTGAACAAAATGGCTATTTCAGAATTTTGATTGAATGTCCTTGGGAAAATGGTGGTTATGAGAGGGGGTTAGTTGCCCTTCAATCACTTTTGACTATTAAAAAGGGCACTAGCCCCTTCAATTTCCGATCAAATAAGCACTTTTTGGGGTTTCTATGACAGCTCTTTTGATACAAAGTGCCTTAGTCTAAAAAATAATAATAATACATTATGCCAACATCGTTTGGAAGGGTTTGGGGAAATGAAGGGCACGGGGGGGGGCATTTGCCCTCCGATCACTTTTGACTATTAATAAGGGCACTAGCCCTCTCAATTTCCAATCAAATGAGTCCTTTTTGAAGTTTCTACAACAATACTTTCTATAAGAAACCTTATATGCCTCCAGGGCATAACTTACAACCCTTGCCCTGAGGGCTGTAGGGGGGTTGTCCTCCTCAAATACATAATTTCCGGACCTTTCAACTGCATTGAACAAAATGGCTGTCTCAAATTTATGATTGAAGATTTTGGGAAATGGTGGGTGTGGGAGGGGTGTTAGTTGCCCTCCAATCACTTTTGACTATTAAAAAGGGCACTAGCTCCTTCAATTTTCAATCGAATGAGCCCTTTTTGAAATTTCTATGACAACTCTTTTGATACAAAGTGCCCTTCAAAGTGCCCTACAAAGTGCGAAGTAAACAAAAACCAAAAAAAATGATATATTGTGCCAACATTGTTCTTTACTTAGGCAGCACAGTGCTGCCTATGATGGAAATATTGTTGATTGGGGGGGGTCGAATGGTACTGCTCTTATATTATTATAATATTTTCTGAAGAAAAGCCCATGCAGCATAATTTACTATACAATCTATTAAAAATCCAGAAAACATTAGATAACCTAATATACATTTGGCAGACCAAATAGGCTACAAAGGCTATTACCTGCTGGCACTTTAGTCAAAGGATTATTATGTTCAAACACTAAATAAAACACTAGGCACTTTGTTATGTAATTTTTAAGGATATCTTCTCTTAGTATAGACACCCTATGAAATTCTGAAAACTATTTTCAGGCAATCTAAAATACTTAATCATTTTCCTCCTAAACTTTGCTTCTCTTTATGAAGTTTTCCTGGAGTTTCTCAACAAATTACCATTTTTAATTGTATAGGTTGCTGTAATGTAGCAGTTTTTTGGATAAATTGTTGCTTGATTAATGTACCATCTATAGTGAACTCATTGTTGTTTTTACAATTATTTACAAAATCTTTGTAAATTGATTATCAAGTGAAAAACCAAATAGTCCATGGATTCAACAACAGAATGTATAACGTGCGCTAATGAAGTATTGTTACTCTGTCTGATTTAATTGAACATATAGATATTGTTGGATGATTCCAAAACATGAAGTCATTGCTCATATTGTTCATTGTGTTTCCTATGACAAACAGGCTTATTTGAATAAAAGATTAGAAGGTTTTAATGCTGAGTAAGGTATCAGATTATAGTAGTAAACAATATAAGAACTCATTTACTTAAAAGAAAGGGACCTGGTGTAGGAATTCAAATTTGACAAACTAACAATTAGCAGAATTAATACAAATATAGTGTGTCTATCTGAAACAAGGAAGTTTGTTAGAATTTTTGCAACAAGAAATGAACATTTCTGGACCAACAGCAATTGACTGGCATAATTTCTGGAGAGAAGTCTGTCTTGATGTCTTGAAAGAAAAAGCTGGAAATTTTGAGGTCCTGGAAAAATAGTTGAAATTCATGAGGCCAAGACAGGCAAGAAGAAATACATCAGGGGCTGTCTTATTCATGGACAGTGGAAGATCTAAGTGTTTACCCCCCCCCCCCCCTATTACCCTGGATAATTCCAGATGTTCATTAGAAGGGAAATTGGAAGTTCTACTCACTTGTTTATATCATAGGCAGTCCTGAGGTGTTGCCTATAATAAAGAGTCGTAAGGGTTCAATGTATTAATATTTATTTATTTATTCCCATAGGCACTTCATATGGGAGGGGACGGTTATATAAACTTTAGAGGGGGCTCATTCATTTGCAAATTAAAAGTTCTAATGGCCTTTTTAACAGTCAAAAGTGATTGGAGGGTAACAAGCCACCAGCCTCACTGTTTTTTTTTCCTCAGACACATCTGATCAAAATTTTGAGATTGCCATTTTGTTCAAAATAGTCCAAAGGTCAAATAACCATGCCTTCAGGTTTGACACCTCCCTCCCCCCCTTCAACCCCCAGGGCAGGGGCTGTAAGCTATGCAAGCTGCCCATTGTTAAGGTATAAAGCTTTTATGGGAATGGTGGTTGAATAAAATTTGGAGGGGGCTTATTCAATTGGAAATCGAAAGTTCCCTGCCCTTTTTAAGGTTTAGCCTGCTTTTGAACCAGTTGCTAATGAATGAGTTGTTACTGACAACAGTGTCTTAAAAAAAATTCTTATTCAATGGCCCTTTTGTTCCAGCAGTCAGTTTTTAAAGAATTTTAACAAAAATTCCAACTTTAGCATGAATAGTAGGGTTTTGAGGAGGGGGTAATCCCCCTAATAAATGAAATAATTTCTGTTTGTTTTAAGTCATTCTTTGGCAAAAAATACACAATTCCAAACATTTGCATTTAAGAGCTTTAAACCTTTACAATGGGGTTCTCTGATTGTTCTGTAGCCAGGGAGGAAGGAAGATGTTTCAAAGGGTGCATTTTAATGCCAAAGCATCCCAACTCAATTTGAGCCTTCAGATACATACAGAATTAGTTCTAAGGGGGAAACAAGGGGAGGGGTGCTACAAAAAACTTAAATGTGTTTTTATTCAAGTTGGACAAACACTTGACGTTTGGAAGTATGGAAGTATGCTTTCTGGAAGTATGCTCATTCAATCAAAAATTGAGGGTTCAAGTCTTTTTTTTTACATGTCGGTCAAACATTTCCACCCCTCATTGAGCCTTCAGGTAAATACATAATTAGTTCTAAGGGGGGGGGGGGGAGGGAGGTATAAATCCATATTTAATCCCTCTTGATTTCTGGGAATATTTTTGGTCTATGCTGTTATTATGTAAGTAAAGAGTAACATTAAAACCTAAAACGAGCAGAATTTATTCCAAATAAAAGAGGGACTGCCCCTTCCTTGTCCTTACCTCAGCCTAAAAGTCGAAAATGATTGGATACTAACCAGCCCCTGTCCTAAAACTGTTTTGATATTGGGTGCTTTTGTTACCCCTTGGGACATCTGATTGACATTTTGAGGTACCTATTTTGTACTTTCTTTTTGGCTCCTCAATTTTTCGTGTGTGAGAGTTTTCCATGGATGGGATTTTCTGGGGGGGGGGGGGTAAACGCTGGCTCTCCTTTGAGGGTGTTGAAAGAGATTTGAAAAGATATATTTGTAGTTCTGGTTGTGGAACAATTTGCTAATAATCTTTTATCTGTAATTAGATAATGGATATTGCATGGCATGCAATTATATCAGATTGCTGGAAATAATCTAAACCGAAATAGTAAAGGCTACATTCATTGTAACCTGAGCCATTCAGTGATTTTTTTTTTTTTTTTTTTGTACCCAGATGCTGGTGCACATACAGAGAGTGTTGAGTTTTTGTGGTGTTATATGCACTCTGGTATGCCATAGTTGGGCAATACCCAACATAATAGGACTGTGTATCTAGCAGAAATCATTATAAAATGACCATCCAAAGCCATCAGAAAAACTGCATTTTTTTCTTCTCAATGTTGCTCAGATTTGTAAATGTATTACACACCAGCCAGATGTTAATTAGTCTTATCCTGTGTTTTTTTTTTTTGTATTTATGTGTATCTAATGAGAGAAGAAGGATTTATTGAAAAAAAAACATATCAACAAAAAATTATTGCTGCCTCCCCTAAAAAGCAAAGCTTGTCCGTGGGGAAAATGTATAAATTTATGTACAAAATAAATTTGTGTATCTCATGTATTATATCATATTGTATAGTCATGTAATTAATACTCTTTTTGTATCAGCCAGATGATAATTAGTGTATTTATTTGAGGGATTCTGTATCTCCTTCAGAAAACAAAGCAAACACTATAATAAGAAGATTATTACTTTATAATAGGCCTATGCATACAATTTGTATTAAACAGATATTCTCAGTTGCTTCTTTATTATTATTATTATTATTAGGAGGAGTGGACCCACTATCAGTGGGCTAAGGCTCAGGCCTTCAAGGCCCATTGCCTCTACACCCCACAAACTAAGCTCTATTTATGGTTGGGGGGGAATAATGGGCTATGCCATCCCACCCTTACCATATATCTTGCCAGCTGTCTGACTTCTCCTTCCCTTACTATGTTCTCCAGCTTAACAATAACATTATGAAATATCTCAAGCTGGTGTCTAATTCTAGCAGGACGTTCTTCTATCAGATTATCAGATGCCTTCTTGTTTTCACAGTAGCAATCTCGCATTTTTGGCATAATGACGATTCCCCCCTCCCTATTTGGGAAAGATGTTTCCCAAAATTTCCAATTCCTATTAGGGCTTCTGTAACCATTCTCATCTCAGACCTTTTAGTTGTAGAAAATGTATAGTCAGGGTGGGGTTGAACTTCAGGAGTAATTCCTTTGTTTCCTTACACCCCACCTTCCTATGCCAATTTTGTTCTGCTCTCTCAATGCTCCAACCCTTCACTGCTGCCTTTCAGCAGCTCTCTGGAATTGGGATGAAAGATTCTGGACCATGATACCTTGGTGATGTTCTAGTTGTAGCTGCTTCATCTGTCATCTCATTACCCTTTATTCCAGAGTGCCCTGGGACCCACATTAGGGTAATTTGGTGTCCTTTGGATGCAAAGCTATTCAGGGCTTCATAGCATTCCAATTCTCTATTTTCCAGCTCTTTACATTCTGAAGAGCCCTTAGGCATGCCTGATTGTCAGTTGAGATATATATATCTTTTCCTGTACTTCCCATTTCCAACAGTCTTCCAGCTGCCAATTCTTCAGTTGCTTCTGCTTTAATTTGTTTTTGTTTTTCTGTGCTTTCATTTTAAATGATATGGTTATCAAATGTTAATTTTCCCATGTCCCTCTGTTTGAAAAGAAGATTCCAGAATTTTGAAAAAGGTCTATTTTATTATTCATTAAGTCTGGCTACATAAACACAATTAGGAGGGTGGGGACGGGGACTTTTTTATTGAAATTAATTATTGTAAGTGAATTATTTATCTGAAAATATCTGTTTTTCTAAATATGTCAATGTACAAATATTTCAAACTAAAGTACATGAAGAAAATTGCAATAATAATATTGAAAATAAAACATGAAATATGGGGTAAAATTCAATTCACAACACTGGATTAGAAAGAAAAGAGACTCTTTTGAGTAAACGATGTGAAAGGGGAGATCAATAATGTATGCACTTGACATGTTGGGGATATGTATGGTTTCTCACAAGGCAAGTGGGTCAAAGATTCAAAAAAAGAAGTTTTCCCAGAGAGTAGATATTTTAATGAATAGTAGGGGATCCCCCTCATCCTTGTGCAGATATTATAGCAAGCATGAGAAAAAGTATAATTTGGAGGGGGAGGGTTGGATGAATTGTTTTGTCTTTGGCTCTTCACTTTCAATATCTTTAATTTTAGAATGGCTGAAGAACAACAACAATTTTGCCTCAGATGGAATGATTTCCAGTCAAATATTGTTACCTCATTCAAGCACCTAAGAGATGAAAAAAGTTTCACAGATGTGACACTTGCTTGTGAAGGGCAAACATGCAAAGCTCATAAAATGGTCTTATCAGCGTGTAGTCCATATTTCAAGGCTTTACTAGAGGTGAGTGTGTAATCTGCAACAATGGCATAATTAGACTTTGCCTGGAGGGGTGATTAGATTTGCCTGGTATTAGGCTTTGAGGGTATATTTTTAAAATGGACTTGCAAAAAATGTGTTATGATGCATAATGACAATCTAAGGAGCACTCTTGTAAGCTATTATTTTAGGAACAAATTCTCATGTTCATACTTAACATAAGAAAATATTTTTTATTTGAATGAATGTTACTGATATTCATCAGAAGAAGCTTCTTGTAATATTTATAAGCTAATTCAAGTTTCTGGTACATTGTATAAGACGAAAAATAGGTAGTCCTTTGGTAGGAGGGGGTAATATATCCTATCAATCCCCATGATAATTATGCCACAGATTAGTAACTGCTAGATGTTTGCTGAATTGCCTTGTTTTGTTCGTCTTTTATTTGCTTAGAGGATTGGGATGTTTGGATCAATTGATTTAGGCCGGGCATTTAAACGTTATTACCTGCAAGTTGTGCTGCAAGCAAAATCATTTACACTTGGGTCTTCCCCGAAATAAAGTTGGAGTCAGTACAATTATTCAAAGATGAAGAATAGTTATCAAATTGAATTATAATCGCTTGTAGAATTAACATTGATTTTAACACATTGCTACAAAGACAAAAGTTAATATGTCTGTTATCATGGCTGCATACAGGGGAATAGAGGTAGGGACCCCCCATCTCCCCGAGATTGTTTGCAATCTTCCCTAAAAAGTGAAAAAGGCAAAAAAATATACGTCTTTTCAATTTACAGTATATCAACACATACAATCATAAATGGACAAGACTGAGTAAAACCCTGGATCTCCATCAGATATGCCAGACAGGACAGGTAGCCCCTTGTAAGAAGACAATAATGCATATAATGTGCAAATTACTGTATTATTCTGCTTAAATATGCCTATCCTTCCCAGGAAAAGATTTGTCTGGTAATGATGCCATAGACATCCAAAATTCAAGTTCACAGGGCATTGAGAATTCAAACCCTTACTAGCTACCCTAATGTATGATGTATAGGTCTCCTAATGTATACATATCTTGATCTTACTTAAAAGCTGCATTTTTTTTTATCAGAATCATCTGTCTTTACAGGTGGAAAAAAGAACAGAATCAGAGAAATAAGGTAAAATATTATATTTAGGGTCTGTAATAAAGGAATCTTAGTATGCTTACAAGAGAACAAGTAAAGCAAAGGTCTAGTTGTCAAATAGAGACATGGTGAAGCAGAGGTTTGGGTCTGTTATCTAATGGCAAGGCTCTGGATGAGCTAGTTTTTTTTTCAAATTTAAAAACTCAGCATTACAGGTGACTGTGGCAGATTTTCAAGTGGAGAGTAAAATAAGAGGCAGCTAGAAATGAGACAGGGGGGGGGGGGGTTAAGAACACTTGTCCCAGAGCCCACCAAACGTAAAATCTTATACACATGGTTATTACAAGTCAGATATTTGTATTTTTATCAACCATTGGAGATCAGCATGAGTACTGTGGTATAAAATTGTCAGTACTGACAGAATCCACAGATGAACTGCAATTTTAGATCGGTCAGCTGATTTACTATATTTTCATACTAATGACCATGGAAATATGCCACTGTCATGCAGAGCAAGTACAACATGGGGTCCTTTTTGTTAGCGTGTAGTATTACAAATTTGCTCCAGCTTTTTCCTTTGTATTTTGTTGTTCAATCAATCTCCTAAGAACTTTGCTGTGTATAACTGTTACAATACATTCCCCCAAGCTGTCTCTTAGATTGCTTTTGTTAATCATGGGCAGTACTCCCTTTTGAAACTTTTCAGCATGACACTATAACGCATATTTAGGCTTAAAAGTGTCATAAGCCCTATCCCTCTACGAAGTTGGGATCTCTTCTCTTAAGGTTCAACAGTGTACACCTGTGTTCTTAGATCATTAAAAAAGTTTGCAAATAATTGTTTCTCATTGCAGGAAAATCCTTCAAAGCACCCCATCATTATTCTTAAAGATGTTCCCTTTGCCCATCTACAAGCAATATTGGAATTTATGTATGCTGGAGAAGTGAATGTAGCCCAAGACCAACTGCCAGCATTCCTTAAGACTGCTGAGCGACTTAAAGTTAAGGGTTTAGCTGAGGTTCCTCCTAGCGTTAAGAAAGAAAGATAAACGATCTGGACACTGATGGTGAAATAAAATAAATGTCGTTTCTTTTTATTGTGCAGAAATTAAAGAATTTTTAATACTGAGAATTAGAATTATTTTGATTGTGAAATGAAATTTGGATTTTACATGACAGTAAACTCAAAGACAGGTTAAGGCATTTTCCTATAGTTTGCAAATGAGCAGTGATGGATTTTTATACAAAGTCGTATTAGAGAGAATAAAATGTTTAATCGTATAGAACACTTTTGAACTCTGGGCTCAATTCTGTATAATATTAAAATAATCATTTTCCGACATATATGTAGATAAGAGAGAATAGAAAGAATCAACCTTTAGAACAGTCTGAATCCAAAAGACCAAGAAAGTTTATGTTCTTGGGCCTAAAAATTCGCTGTTTATTAGAAGTGAGGGAGTTGTTTCAGAAAAGTTTCCGATCTGTTCTAGGAGTCTGGACTGGGTGCATTTATATTTTCTATGGTTGATAATTATGCAGTAAAATAAATCTTTTTCTAGTTTCTTTACTGGAAACCTTAAAATGTTTGAAACTTGCATTTGAATAAGGCAAGTATTATATGTGGCTTATGGTTAAAGAAGTTCGTAAGAAAAAACTGAATTTCAGATGCCAGGTGAGGCGGAAAAACGCCTAGTCTGTTGCAAGCAACCGATTATTATTTGTAAAAAGAGGAACAAAATATTTAAACTGTTTCATAGGTTAAGTTCAGGAGAAGCAATAAAGAAACACCGATTGTACGGACTACCAGCCAAAATTAAAGAGTTATTGCACACCTCAGCCGTACTTGCTGTTTGGCCTTTTTTTCTTTTCTTTTTTTTCTCGAGGCCTGTTAATTTGCTCTGGGGAGGCCTGTTTCTGAGCTTTTTTTAAGGTCTTTTTAGAGTTACTGTATTTTTATCGTTTTTTTTGCAAAGAACTAACAACTATGAATCAGAATTAATAGATCATGAAGGGCTTCGGGAAATTTCGAATTTTGCATCTGGTTCGGGCATGAATTTTCGGCTAAATTAATTCTAGCATGTTGCAGAATCCACTGTTCAGTTTTCACTGGCTAGAAGGTTCTAGAAAAAAATTGACGGCAGCATAATCAGTGGCTGTAGAAAAGCAGGTTGCATGTTACCAAAAATTCAGCATTTTTTTTTTTTTTGAGTTCGCCATCTCGGAGTAATTTCTCATATCTATAACTTTTTCTTTCAATCTGTGGTGAACTTATTCCTAAGTTAGTTCTGGATTGAGTATTTTACTTTAAATGCCCTCTGCCGAAAATTATGTAGAAGCTGATGATTCTTCAGAAAGTCAAAATCAGGAGTGCCATCTTTTTATAGAACAAAATCATTTTTTTCAAATAGTTTCGTTCTTTTTCTAAACAGTAATTTCCATATTGCTTATAAAAATGATTAGTTAAATAATAAAGGTGGTTTCATTTTACAGTGAAATATTCTTCCACAGATTAGAGTTTTAAGCCAGATTTAGGAAAAAAACTGTTCGTGGGGGGTTTCTTGGGAGGTTGCAAAGCTCCAGCTCTTAACTATTATTTGTTGAAGAAGATTTCCATGTAAGCATGCATCTTTTGATAATTTCCATCCTGTTTAACACTAGCAGTCTCTCGCGTTGGTCATTGAAACTAACAGGACTATCAACTCCAACAAATGTCTGTCAAGAATAGCTACCTCTGCCTTCTTGCAGTCTAATTCCTGATCAGGGTTGCCAACTGGACATATTTTATGTCCAAAGGACATATTTCTATGTGCCTGGACATAATGACGTAATAGGGCAAAAAATGGACACATTTTAGACATTTGGGACATAAAGTGGACACATTGTCCAAAATTATTACGTAAAACAAATTACTTTCATAAAAAAATTTCATTCATCACCAAGTGAGTGCTAAGACTTATATCTACTTATTTTTTAAGCTCTGTATTTATTTTCCAAGGTTGCTTGCTCTTCCCTGAAGCAAACTTTCTGAAAATGCCTTCAAAATTCTTTCACCTATAAATGGTATTATTGCCCTGATTTTTACTCGGCACGGTCAAGATAAAGGACAAGCTGTCGCCTTTTTCATATAAACTTACTTCCGGCTTCCGAACGTCACACAAAAATCTCAATGAAAAGTTAACAAAATGAAACCTTTCGATTGTTGATGGTCTGAAATCAAAACTAAAGCCAAGTTGTCAAACACCCGGGGTACATTCCTTCAGTTTGAAAATTTTCATCACGGGAAAGGAGCTGAGAGAAACTTAACTAAGTAAAAATTTAATGTTAGGTGATATAGCTCAATTATATATATATATATATATATATATATATATATATATATATAGTATATATATATATATATATAGCCTATATATATATATATATATATATATATATATATATATATATATATATATATATATATATATATAGATATATATATATATATATATATATATATATATATATATATATATGTATATAGCCTATATATATATATATATATATATATATATATATATATATATATATATATATATATATATATATATATATATATATATATATATATATATATATAATATATATATATATATATTTATGTATAGGTAAATTTTTCGCAAATCATATTATTGACTTGCGAATAAAGTAAACATACCACTCGATGCCTTTTTTATGTTCTTTCCAAATATAATAATCATTTTTGTCGGAAATGAATTTTACCCCCACCCCTATATATACTAATTCAGGGCATATATTTGCACATTAGGGGGTGGGGGGGGTTTAAGTTTAAACTTACCTCCCATTTACATCAGAAATACAATTTACACCCCCCCCCCTTAATGTGCAAATATATACCCTGAATTAGAATAGGGGTGGGGGTAAAATTCATATCCGACAAAATTGATTCTTCTATTTGGAAAGAGCATAAACAAAAGAATTGATTGATATGTTTACGTTACTCGTATGTCAATAATATGAACTGCGAAAAAATTACCGACGGGTCTCCATGTCTGGTTTCCTTATACAGTATATAGCGGTGGGTACCGCATAATGCATAAGTACCTATATATACATATAGTAGTAAATATATATAGTATACATAAATACTATATATATTTACTTAGTTTATAATACTATAAAGTAATATATATAGTATAAGCCTAAAATTGAGGCTATTGAAGAGGAGATATGTTAATAAGACAGTTCCTATTTTTATAATGTGCAAAAATTGTAGTTATCAAACTTTGAAATCGATTTCGCTATACTTACCTCCCAGCCCCTCTAATATGCAGACGTATAGATAGACGAATTGTATTATTCCCATATGTTTCCCCGTTTCTTGCTTTCGTCAGCATTTATTTGATTTACGGTTATACTAGTTGAAAAAAGAGTGATGCATGGCAAAATGCATAGAAAATGATTAATTTTTACTATATTTTTCCACATTAAGGAGGGAAGGCATAGTGGAATCACTTTAAAAATATATATATATATATATATATATATATATATATATATATTATATATATATATATATATATATATATATATATATATATATATATATATATATATATATATATATATATAGATATATATATATATATATATATATATTTGAGGAGGGGACAGCCCTTTTCATATACGGAATAATTTCTCTTCGTTTTAAGTTTTAATATCGCTCCTTACTTTCAGTTAAAAAAACTTGTTTTTTTTATATTTAATTTCTGAACTTTTTGAATTAATGCAGCTTTGATGTTGGCTCACCGTACATGAATAATTAAAATGAAATTTGCATATTAATTTTACTTTTTTGGCTAAATGGCTTTCGCATACTTTTGATCTGACGTAACCTACGAATTAACTTACGTAACCCTTAGTCAATACCTCGCTCTTTACGCCAAAGTTCAAATTTTCTTCCAGTTTTCTAAGAATGGCCCCTTAACCACAAATGCCGTTAATTAGAATAAATAGCTCTGATGAAACTAAAAAAAAAAAAAAATAGCGCAAAGAGCGAGGTAATGACTAGGGGGCGAACCCAATCATGTACGTATTAATTTCTGTTTGTTTTAAGTTTTGGTGTTGCTCCTTACTTTCAGTTGAAAAATTGCATTTTTATTTAATTTCTTATTGTTTCTTAAATAATGCTGGGAATCCGACCCCTCCCCCCTTCATAGCAATGTCCCTTCCTCCGCGGAAAGCCCCTCCCACGTAAAACCCGATCCCCTCCCCAACTACCAGAAAAATTTGCCCTGAAATCTTTTGTACACTTCCCAATAACCAATATTATATGTAAACATTGGACATAGTTCATAACTTGCAGACCGTCCCCCGGAGACTGTGGGGGTCATCCTCAAAGACATAGTTATTGTATTTTTCGAACATGCTGAACAAAATGGCTATCTAAAAATTATGATCCGGTGACTTTGGGAAAAAATTGAGCGTGGGAGGGGGCTTAGTTGCCCTCCATTCTTTTTGGTCACTGAAAAAGGGCACTAGAACTTCTAATTTCCATTCTGAATAAGCAAATCCATCAGTTTTCTGGTCCGCCCAAAGAAAATGTAAGGATGCCAAGGATAAAGAAAAATACAAGGATCTTTGTGATTTTATGCTTACGGTATTTGGCCTGCCATACTCTTCAGCAGCTGCTGGAAGACAGTTTACGCTACTTGGTAACATCAAAACCAAATTACGGAATGGTCTTCTAATGGAAACGACTAGTTGTTTAATGCATGTCAAGCAACAAATTTGGCGTTCTGGAACGTTGCTGGAATCCTGGATTATACATTTTGAAATGCACAAGAAATACTCCAATTGGTAAATAGCTAGCAAAGGAAGAAATAAGACTGACTCTCATGCTGAACATAATTTTCAAGATAAATTCTCGCTAGAAGACTAATCTTAAGCTCCCACAAATTATTTTAGTGTTTACTTGTTTTTATGAGTTTTGTGCTTGTATTAAATGTTTTTTTTTTCGTTTTCAATATATTTGATGTTGACTGGCCGCTTTGAAAGATGTTTCCAAAGCGTCTTTTGGTCAATATCCCAATTGATAAGAAAAATAACCTCTAGGTTCTGAGATTTCAAGATTGACATATTTTGGACATATTTAAGACGAAATATGGACATATTTTGGCTAAAAATGACATAATTTTGGATACTCAGGGGACATATTTATGGACCAAAAAGTTGGCAACCCTGTTCCTGATGTAACACGAGAATATGCCTTTGAAGAACCTTATAATGTAAACTATCCTAAATGCACATCTTTTTTTAAATATTTAACTCTGCACATTGTCAGTGGGATATGAACGTTTAATCACTTAATATTGTGTAAAATGGCTAGAAGCTACTTTTATTCTAAAAAAA
Source organism: Artemia sinica (assembly GCA_027921565.1). Classification (NCBI taxonomy): domain Eukaryota; kingdom Metazoa; phylum Arthropoda; class Branchiopoda; order Anostraca; family Artemiidae; genus Artemia; species Artemia sinica. The sequence goes on from CM051268.1 coordinate 25,314,311, forward strand.
ACTTCAGTTTAATAAATGGAGTCCTAAATGCACATCTTTTTTAAATATTTAACTCTGCACATTGTCAGTGGGATATGAACGTTTAATCACTTAATATTGTGTAAAATGGCTAGAAGCTACTTTTATTCTAAAAAAAACTTCAGTTTAATAAATGGAATTGCCATAAAGAAAGCTTATTTAAAAAAATAAATAAATAATTACTTATCTCATACCCAAAAGCACATTGTTTCACTCTCTTCCCCCCTTCTTCTCTTCTTCCCATACCCCCACCTCTTCTTTGTTATTTTATGGTGACTAATCAATTGACGAGAAGAACAGAATCGCGCTATTATAAAATATAGCAGAAACATAGATAATCTGCTTTATATTGCTCCATTAGGGGATTAGGTGGGCAAAGTGAAGTCATGCGCTTTTAGGAATGATATTAATAAGTGTTTATGATTGTTTCAAAGTAGTTTTTGGATTTTTTAGGTCTTTCTTCAAATGTGCGCCTCTCCTTAAGCTTTACCATTGATTGCAGTGCTAATGTTGGTGGACTTGGGAAAGAAAACCAAAACAATTAACAACTTGACAAATAGCTGTAGGCTTCGGGATTCAGAACATTATTTAAAAGGGGATTTGAAAAATATGCTTTGATGTTTAATACTTTTTTTTTCTCCACAATAAAATATTTATTTTTTTAGTGGCAAAAATAGCTCAAAAGTCGACCAATGTACGAGCTGTTATTAATAGTATGTATTGCCAATAAATCCGCTTTTCTTTACGTACTATTACCTACAATCACCAACAGGGGCGTCCCGAGACTCATTTCATTGGAGGGGCGATCTTCGTAAATTTTACCGAATCGCTACCTGATTTATGCCGAATGTTCTGCAGAAATCAAGAATTTTGCTAAATTTCGGGCAATTTTGCAAAAATTTGGCCGAAATTTTCTCCTTCGGCGAAAATTTTACCGAATGCCTAAAATATTGTAGAGGCGGCGCCTCCCCCCCCCTCGGGACGCCCCTGATCATCAATGGGAAAATAAAAGTATAACTTTGCCTAAAATACAGCGTTCACACCTATAAAGGCCAATGACTTCGCTCTTACGAGTCCTTTTTGATAGTTCGAGTTTGTTCACTACTTTGTTTTATGCTCTTTCTTTTGTTTTATTTTTTTTCATTCAGGATGGGTTTTTTCAGGTGGGATGACGTATTTTTTGAGAAAATGAAATATTTCGTACCCCGTCTTCAAATATAGTAGCTTAAGTAATTTTTGTTAAAAGATCCTCAGGCGTTTTCATTGTAAATTCTACGTTCGTTAACCCTACTTACAGAGTCCTCTGAATTTTTTTTTTTTCCAAGACGCTCTTCAGATCAAGACTACTTGTGTTTTTCTTCTATATTCAGGGGCCACTACCACGGATGAAACATCAAGTGCATAACTATGCAATTTGCACAGATACCGTATTTCTCAAGTATATAAGAACAAGAGAGAAAAAAAAATCTCCAAAAAATGGGTCTAAAGACAGTGAAAAGGATAAGAGAAGTAACACGTGTTAAAAGAAGTAAAAAGAAGTGAAAAGTCACACAGAAATGAATAGTAACACGAGAAAACTTTCAGTGAAGAAATGGAAGTAAGGCCAGTGAAAAAGAGAGAAAAACGCCATGAACACTTCACCTGTATTAAACAAGGCGTCTTCAGTACAGATGAGAATATAAAAAGAACAGAAACCATAAAAGTAGAACAAAAAGGATGAAAAGAAGAAGAGGAGATAAAAACCAGATAGATTTACAAGAAAAATTAGAAATTATTAACATCCCAAAAATTAAACAACCAAATGCTAATTAATTAACCCCTTCACTTGTAAGAAAGAGAAGAACTTTATTAATACACACATAACAAAAATATTTGTATAAAAATAATTTAATTTCCGTTTTTCTTCATCCGTACCATGTTCCCAAATGATATATGGCATGGAAGCTTGTATTATGGGCTATATAGGTCAGGTTGAGGCATTACAACAGCTGAAATAGTGAGACCTTTGGAAATTTTATCATAGAAAAACTTTAAAATAAGAAGATAAGACATGACATAAAGACACTCACACAACTAAAACAATATAAAGAGCTTTTTCACAAAACCAGACAAAGCTTAACATAATACTTGTAATGGACAATATTGAATTCACTTATTTTTTTTCCAGCCAACTATAAAAAAAATAACAAACGATAAGAAACAAAGAACAAGCAAAACACACCAGAAATTAGCCTAGCTGGAATCGCGAGGCTCATACGACTTTTGACCCAGTGGCAACGAAAGAGGGGCACGGTTCAACACACAATGCATGAGCTCAAGTATCAGCATCTCGATAATGAAGGGTTTATTGGCGCAACCATGGATATCATTACTTGCCAAAGCATATGGAGCTGACGCTCCCTTGTGCGTGTTGCCTGCTTCAATGAGAAACAGTTTTCAACGAAATTTCCTCGAACGACCTTGGCTTTCCTCAGATAGATTCACATCGTAGTTGTTAGGTGCATGCGTCCAAGTGTCCTAGATGTTCAAACAAGAAAGAAACCGGTATTAGCTGCTATTATCACAGCTCAAGGCATCACTAGGCTAGAATACTGTCCAACAAATAGATGAGTATGTTCAGTAACAAAACCAGCCTGCGATCCAACGCAATTTGTTAGTTTGGGAACTGGTACCCATTCCGAGATGATTAAAAACGAAAGTGAAAAATCCTGCAGAAATAGAAAACATTACAGCTTTGTAATCGCAAGGTGCCCCAATTTGGAACACCATAAATTTTTTTTGACAATAAAACATTCAATCGGTCGACAATTTTTTTTCATCTCTTCAGAATAGGTTAAATTTTCGGCATCACCATGCAAGCGAATGAACCAAAAATAGTTCAGGGCTAGTTTATTTTTTCCAAAACAGCAACTTATGCAGTACGAGCATATTCGAAACAGAGCGAGATTTCCGAAGAGGATTCTGGACCAATGACCCTTCATCATCCAAGTTAAAAATCATTGCTTGAATCTGATCCCTCCCAAGTGTGGTGACACATAATTATATTAGCCTCAAATTTATAATCAGCAACCTCGGACACATATAGAACCAAGTTTTGGTAGAAATCAAACACACTTTGTGAAATATGCAATTACAGTTTTTTTATTTAGGACAGTCAAGCTGCAATTTTAAAGATATTAATGGTTATTATATAATCAGCAAGGGATTGATGAATCAATTTTGTTAATAATAAAACCTTGGATCTTCTTTAGTAGTCTGTTAAAGGGGGGGAGGAAATGGTCCCTTAAATTATACTTCATGATAGCCAGCTCGAATGAATAATTATCAATAATAATCAGCGAGCCAAAAAAAGTAGAAAAGGTCTATATATGCGAGTCAGTGGGGGTACTTAGGGCCCCGGGCCCAAAGTACAATACTGAAATTACCATCTTTGAAAACCCTTAAACAGAGGTTTACTGTCCCCAGTCTTGTATAATGATTTATTGTATAATGAAAATAACATTTTAGCACGAGTAGTACTGATGTCTCCTTTTTTAGGCATGAGCATTTGCTCATATCTACGCGCTTTTTATAAATTTGTTTTGATAGCACTAGACTGAAGTGCTATATGACAAAAATGGAACTTTTCCGTGCCATTTTTTTAGAGTAAAGAAGGCTAAATAACATGATAATTACATCATTTTGAATTCACCATCGTTGAACACCCTTGATTGGAGGTTTACAGTCACCCATTGTAGTTTCAGTTGTTTCACTGATGTCTCTCTTTTATTCTTAGGTGTGAATATTTGCTCGTATCTACGCGCAGGCCATACGGCTCCAAGGTTTTATTATTTTTTTTTCCTAGAGGCACTTCATATGGAAGGGGTCGTCGCAGAAACTTCAAAGGGGGGCTCATTCGATTGGAAATCGAGAGTTCTAGTGCCGTTTTTAAGGGTCAAAAGTGATTGGAGGGCAACTAACACCCCTTCCACGCCTACCAGTTCCCCAAACACATCCAATCAAAATTTTGAGATAGCCATTTTGTTCAGCATAGTTGATTTCCAGATAGAAATTATGTTTTTGAGGAGGACAATCCCCCATAGCCCTCAGGGCAAGGGTTGTAAGTTATGTCCTGGGGGCATATAAGGTTTTTATAGAAAGCTTTGCTGTAGAAACTTCAAAAAGGACTCATTCGATTGGAAATTCAAAGGACTAGTGCCCTTTTTAATAGTCAAAAGTGATTAGAGGGAAACTAACCCCTCTCACGCTCACCTTTTCCCCAAACACATCCAATCAAAATTTTGAGATAGTAATTTTGTTTAACGTACTTGAAAATTCAGGAAATTAGGTCTTTGTGGATAACATCCCCCCCCCTCCACAGCCCTCAGGGCAAGGGTTGTAAGTTTTGCCCTGGGGGCCTATAATGTTTTGTATAGAAAGCATTGTCGTAGAAACTTCAGAAAGGGCTCATGCGATTGGAAATTTAAATGGCTAGTTCCCTTTTTAATAGTCGAAAGTGATTGGAAGGCAACTAACACCCCTTCCACGCCCACCATTTCCCCAAACACATCCTATCAAAATTTTGATATAGCCATTTTGTTCAACGTAGTTGAAAGTTCTAGAAATTATATGTTTGAGCAGGACATTCCCCCCACAGTCTTCAGGGGCAAGGATTATAAGTTATACCCTGGGGACATATACGGTTCTTATGGAAGGAATGCTCGTATAAACTTCAGAGAGGGCTCATTTGATTGGAAATTGAAAGTTCTAGTTCACTTTTTAAGCGTCAAAAGATATTGGAGGGTAAACAGCTCCCCCCCCTAAACCCTTTTTTCGCAAATGCATCCAATAAAAATTTTAAGATAGTTATTTTGTTAAAAATAGTTCAAAGATCATATAACAAAAATTCCGGCGTCGACACAACCCCCCAGGGCCCGGGGGCAGGCGTTGTAAGTTATGCCCTGGGGGCATATATGGGTCTTATGGAAGGGATGCTCGTATTAACTTCAAAGAGGGCTCATTTAATTGGAAATTGAAAGTTCTAGTTAACTTTTTAAGAGTCAAAAGAGATTGGAGTACACCTAGCCCCCCACCCCCCTCCACGCCCTTTTTTCCTCAAACTCTTCCGATAATAACTTTGAGATAGCTTTTTTTAAATAGTTCAAAGACCATATAACGAAAACTCCGGGGTCGACACAGGGTCCGAGGGCAGGTGTTGTAAGTTATACCTTGGGGGAAAATATGGTTCTTATTGAAGGGATGCTCGTAAAAACTTCAGAGATGGCTCATTTGATTGGAAATTGAAAGTTCTAGTTCAGTATTTTAGAGCCAAAAGAGATTGGAGGGTAACTAGCCCCCCACGCCCCTTTTTCTCCAAATGTATCCAATTAAAATTTTCAGATAGCCATTAAGTTAAAATTGCTCAAAAGTCAGATAACAAAACTCAGGTGTCGTCACAACCCCCCCCCCAGGGCCCGGGGTCAGCCGTTGTAAGTTATGCCCTGGGGAATATATGGTTCTTATGAAAGGGATGCTCGTATAAACTTCAGAGAGGGCTCATTTGATTGGAAATTGAAAGTTCTAGCTTACTTTTTAATAGTCAAAAGAGATCAAAGCGCAGCTAGCCCCCCCCCCCCACACACCTTCTTTTTCCAAACCATCTGATGAAAATTTTGAGATAAACATTTTGTTAAAAATAGTTCAAAGGTCGGATAAGAAGAAATCCGGTGTCAATACAACCCCCCAGGGCCCAGGGGAAGGCGTTCTAAGTTATGCCCTAAGGGCATGTATGGTTCTTATAAAAACGATGCTCTTATAATCTTCATGGAGGTCTCATTTGATTGGAAATTGAAAGTTCTAGTTCACTTTTTAAGAGCCAAGAGAGTTAAGGGCAACTAGCCCCCCCCCACGCCCTTTTTTCCCCAAACCTATCCGCTACAAATTTTAAGATAGCCAGTTTTTTTAGAAATTGTTCAAAAATTAGAAAACAAAACTCCCCCCAGGACCCGAGGGATAGGCGTTGTAAGTGTTGTCCTGGGGGCGTATAGGGTTCTTATGAAAGGGATCCTCGTATAAACTTCAGAGAGGGCTCATTTGATTGGAAATTGAGAGTTCTAGCTCAATTTTTAAGAGTCAAAAGATATCCAAGGGCAACTAGCCCCCCCCCCCCCACACACCCTTTTTCCCCAAACCCATCCGATAAAATTTTTATAATAGCCATCTCATTAAAAATAGTTAAAAGGTCAGATAAGGAAAATTCCTTTGTCGTCGCAACCCCCCAGGGCCTGGAGGCAGGCGTTATGGGCATATATAGTTCTTATAGAAGGGATACTCGTATAAACTTCAGAGAGGGTTCATTTGATTGGAAATTGACAGTTCTTGTTCACTTTTTAAGAGTCAAAAGAGATCGGAGTTGAAATTGTTGAATTTGTTGAAACATTGTTAAAAAATAGTTCAAAGTTCAGATAAATTAAAGACTCTGGTGTCGACACAGCCCCCCAGGGCCAGGGAGTAGGCGTTGTAAGTTATGCCCTGGGGGCATATATGGTTGTTACGGAAGGGATGCTCGTATAAACCTCACAGAGGGCTCATTTGATTGGAAAGTGATGTTGTAATTCACTTTTTAAGAGTCAAAAGTGATTGGAGGGCATCTAGCCTCCCCCCACACTCCATTTATTTTTTTCCCAGAGGCACTTCATATAGAAGGGGTCGTCGTATAAAATTCAAAGGGGGCTCATTCGATTCGAAATCGGGAGTTCTAGTGTCCTTTTTAAGAGTCAAAAGTGATCGGAGGGCAACTGCCCCACCAAGTCCTTTTCCCCAAATACATCTGATAAAAATTTGAGGTAGCCATTTTGTTAAAAATAGTTCAAAGATGATATAACAAAAACTTCTTTACGTATGGCTATTTCGTTAAAAATAGTTCAAAGGTCAGATAAGAAAAACTCCTGTGTCGACACCCCCCCCCCAGGGCCTGGGGCAGGCGTTGTAAGTATTGCTCTTGGGGCATATATGTTTCTTATGGAAGGCATGCTCGTATAAACTTCGGAGAGGGCTTATATGATTGGAAATTGGAAGTTCTTGTTCACTTTTTGAGAGTCAGAAGAGATCGGAGGGCAACTAGCCCCCTCTCCACGCCCTATTTTCCTCAAACCAATCCGATAAGAACTTTGAGAGAGCCATTTTTTTTCAAAATAGTTCAAAGGTCAGATAACAAAAACTCCGATGTCGACACATCCTCCCAGGGCCCGGGGGGTTGGCATTGTAAGCTATGTCCTGGGGCCTAATGTGGTTCTTATGAAAGGGATGCTCGTATAAACTTCATAGAGGGTTCATTTGAATGGAAATTAAAAGTTGTAATTCATCTTCTCAGAGTGAAAAAGATAGTAGGGCAATTGGCCCCTCCCGCCCTCCACGCCTTCGGTTTTATTGGATGGAAAAACCCATCCTATAAAAATTTGAGGTGACCATTTTGTTAAAAATAGTTCAACCATCAGATATTAAAAGTCCGGGCTCGACACAACCCCCAGGGCCCAGGGACAGGCGTTGTAAGCTATACTCTGGGGATATATATGGTTCTTATAGAAGGGATACTCGTATAAACTTCAAAGAGGGCTCATTTGATTCAAAATAGAAATTTCTAGTTCACTTTTAAAACGTCAAAAGAGACCGAAGGTTAATTAGCCCCCCCCATGCCCTTTTTCCCCAAACCCATCCGATAAAAATTTTGAGATAGCCATTTTGATAAAAATAGTTCAAATATCAGATAATAAAAACTCCGAGATTGACACAAACCCATTTTTTCACTTTGATATTGTTACTTTGATACCAGTTTTGATACTTTGATGAATATTTGATTTTTTTTTTAAGTTTGATTTTGAAATAAGGAATTTTTAAAAACTTGAAACTTTTTGCAATTAAAAACAAAGATTAATTTAAAAAAAAACTCTGAAAAATAAGTTTTTCAAAGAAAGTAAAGGTCATTTTAAACTTAAGCTCAGCAGACACAAATACCTTTTAAAATTCAAACTCAAAACGACCAGAAATTACTAGCATAGGCAGCGCGCTAGCGCTGCCTAAGTAAAGAACGATGTGGACATTATGTGTTTTTTTTTCTCCATACCCGAGCACTACGTATCGAAGGAGTTGTCGTAGAAACTTCGAAATGGGCTCATTTCATTGGAAATCGGAGTGGCTAGTGCCCTTTTTAATAGTCAAAAGTGATTGGAGGGCAACTAGCCCCCCCCACGTCCATCATTCCCCCAAAAACATCCAATCAAAATTTTGAGATTGCCATTTTGTTCAGCGTAGTTGATTTCCAGATAGAAAATATCTTTTTGAGGAGGAAACTCCCCCACAACCCTCGGGGCAAGGGTTTTAAATTATGCCCTGAGGGCATATAAGATCAATGTTGACACAATGTACAGTTTATTATTTTTTTTTCTTTAAAGCAGGACACTTCATATAGAAGGGGTCGTCGTAGAGACTTCAAAAAGGGTTCATTCGATTGGAAATCGAGAGTTCTAGTGCCCTTTTTAATAGTCGAAAGTGATTGGAGGGCAACTATCCCCCTCACGCCAATCATTCCCCCAAACACATCCAATCGAAATTTTGAGATAGCCATTTTGTTCAGCGTAGTTGATTTCCAGATAGAAAATGTGTTTTTGAGGAGGACACTCCCCCACGACCCTCGGGGCAAGGGTTTTAAGTTATGCCCTAGGGGCATATAAGGTTTTTGTAGAATGTGTTGTCGTAAAAACTTCAAAACAGGCTCATTTGATTGGAAATTCAAAGGGCTAGTGCCCTTTTTAATAGTCGAAAGTGATTGGAGGGCAACTAGATCCCCCCCCCCCACGTCCATCATTCCCCCAAAAACATCCAATCAAAATTGTGAGATAGCCATTTTGTTTAGCGTACTTTATTTCCAGATAGAAAATGTGTTTTTGAGGAAGACACTCCCCCACAACCCTCAGGGCAAGGGTTTTAAGTTATGCCCTGGGGGCATATAAGGTTTTTATAGAAGGCGTTGTCGTAGAAACTTCAAAACAGGCTCATTCGATTGGAAATTGAATGGGCTAGTGCCATTTTCAATAGTCGAAAGTGATTGTAGGGCAACTAGCACCCCCCCCACGCCCATCATTCCCCCAAACACATCCAATCAAAATTTTTAGATAACCATTTTGTTCAGCGTAGTTTATTTCCAGATAGAAAATATGTTTTTGAGGAGGACACTCCCCCACAACCCTCAGGGCAAAGGTTTTAAGTTATGCCCTGGGGGCATATAAGGTTTTTATAGAAGGCGTTGTCGTAAAAACTTCAAAACAGGCTCATTCGATTTGGAATTCAAAGGGCTAGTGCCCTTTTTAATAGTTGAAAGTGACTGGATGGCAACTAGCCCCCCACGCCCATCATTCCCCCAAACACATCCAATCAGAATTCTGAGATAGCCATTTTGTTCAGCGTAGGCTAGTTGATTTCCAGATAGAAAATATGTTTTTTAGGAGGACATTCCCCCACAACCCTCAGGGGGCATATAAGGTTTTTATAAGAAGGCGTTGTCATAGAAACTTCAAAACAGGCTCGTTCGATTGGAAATTCAAAGGGCTAGTTCCCTTCTTAATAGTCGAAAGTGATTGGAGGGGAACTAGCCCCTCCCCCATGCCTGTCATTCCCCAAACACATCCAATCAAAATTTTGAGATAGCCATTTTGTTCAGCGTAGTTGATTTCCAGATAGAAAATATGTTTTTGAGGAGGGCACTCCCCAACAACCCTCAGGGCAAGGGTTTTAAGTTATGTCCTGGGGTATATAAGGTTTTTATAGAAGGCGTTGTCATAGAAACTTCAAAAGGGACTCATTTGATTGGAAATTCAAAGGGCTAGTGCCCTTTTTAATAGTCGAAAGTGATTGGAGGGCAACAAGCCCCCCCACGTCCATCATTCACCCAAACACATCCGATCAAAATTTTTATATAGCTATTTTGTTTAGCGTAGGCTAGTTGATTTCTAGATAGAAAATATGTTTTTGAGAAGGACACTCCCCCACAGCCCTTAGGGCAAGGGTTTTAAGTTATGCCCTGGGGGCATATAAGGTTTTTATAGAAGGCGTTGTCGTAGAAACTTCAAAAAAAGCTAATTCGATTGGAAAGTCAAAGGGCTAGTGCACTTTTTAATAGTCGAAAGTGATTGGAGGGCAACTAGCCACCCCCACGCCCATCCTTCCCCAAACGCATCCAATCAAAATTTTGAGATAGCCATTTTGTTTAGCGTAGTTGATTTCAGTTAGAAAATATGTTTTTGATGAGGACACTCCCCCACGACCCTCAGGGCAAGGGTTTTAAGTTATGCCCAGGGGGCATATAATGTTTTTATACAAGGCGTTGTTGTAGAAACTTCAAAAACAGCTCATTCGATTGGAAATTCAAAGGGCTAGTGCCCTTTTTAATAGTCAAAAGTGATTGGAGGGCAACTAGCCCCCACGCCCATCATTTCCCCAAACACATCCAATCAAAATTTTGAGATAGCTATTTTGTTCAGCATAGTTGATTTCCAGATATAAAATATGTTTTTGAGGAGGACACTCCCCCACAACCCTCAGGACAAGGGTTTTAAGTTATGCCCAGGGGGCATATAATGTTTTTATACAAGGCGTTGTTGTAGAAACTTCAAAAATAGCTCATTCGATTGGAAATTCAAAGGGCTAGTGCCCTTGTTAATAGTCAAAAGTGATTGGAGGGCAACTAGCCCCCCCCCCCACGCCCATCATTCCCCAAAACACATCCAATAAAAATTTTGAGATAGCCATTTTGTTCAGCGTAGTTGATTTCCAGATATAAAATTTGTTTTGAGGAGGGCACTCCCAAACAACCCTCAGGGCAAGGGTTTTAAGTTATGTCCTGGGGTATATAAAGTGTTTATAGAAGGCGTTGTCATAGAAACTTCAAAAGGGGCTCATTTGATTGGAAATTCAAAGGGCTAGTGCCCTTTCTAATAGTCGAAAGTGATTGGAGGGCAACTAGCCACCCCCACGCCCATCCTTCCCCCAAACACATCCAATCAAAATTTTTAGATAGCCATTTTGTTTAGCGTAGGCTAGTTGATTTCTAGATAGAAAATATTTTTTTGAGAAGGACACTCCTCCACAGCCCTCAGGGCAAGGGTTTTAAGTTATGCCCTGGGGGCATATAAGGTTTTTATAGAAGGCGTTGTCGTAGAAACTTCAAAAAAGGCTAATTCGATTGGAAATTCAAAGGGCTAGTGCCTTTTTTAATAGTCGAAAGTGATTGGAGGGCAACTAGCCACCCCCACGCCCATCCTTCCCCCAAACACATCCAATCAAAATTTTGAGATAGCCATTTTGTTCAGGGTAGTTGATTTACAGATAGAAAATATGTTTTTGAGGAAGACATTCCCCCACAACCCTCAGGGCAGGGGTTTTAAGTTATGCCCAGGAGGCATATAATGTTTTTATAGAAGGTGGTGTTGTAGAAACTTCAAAAACAGCTCATTCAATTGGAAATTCAAAGGGCTGGTGCCCCTTTTAATAGTCGAAAGTGATTGGAGGGCAACTAGCCCTCCCCACGCCCATCATTCCACCAAACACATCCAATCAAAGTTTTGAGATAGCCATTTTGTTCAGCGTAGTTGATTTACAGATAGAAAATATGTTTTTGAGGAGGATACTCCACCACAGCCCTCAGGGCAAGTTATGCCCTGGGGGCATATAAGGTTTTATAGAACGCTTTGTCATAGAAACCTCAGAAAAAGGCTCATTCGATTTGAAATTGAAAGGGCTAGTGCCCTTTTTAGTAGTCGAAAGTGATTAGTAATATTTTTTGTTGTTGTTGTTGTTTAGACCAGGGCACTTCATATCGAAGGATTTGTCCTGGGAACTTCGAAAGGGGCTCATTCGATTGAAAATAGAAAGGGCTGATGCCCTTTTTAATAGTCGAAAGTGTTTGGAGGGCAATTAATCCCCCTTCCACTCCCACCCTCCCATTTGCCCATTAAGTTTAAAAACTAAATGTTGCCTTAAGATTAAATCAAAATGCACTGTGATAATGCTAATTCCCAATAAGGCATCTCAGCAGTATCCCAAGAACGACTGAGGGTATTAAGTTCAAACTTTCGAGGCTACTTCTGCTCTTAAAATTTAACCAAATTAAAATAGTGTAAGTGTATCCAAGCTATCAAAGAAAGTAAACAGATTTTTTGCGAATGGTATCAAGTTTCCCGTTTCAGGTCTACTAGAGGAGGTACGAAACTAAGTTAAACAGTACTATTTGTGTCCAGATTTTTAAAAGGGTGTATGTTGTTAAAAATTGCTGAAAATTTTTCTCCAGCATAAAAATAGCAGGCCAAACTATAAAGTCTTAAAAAACGAAAAAAAAAAGTGTTGAAGTGTTATTTTCTTTTTCCCTGAAAAGACTATGTCAATATAAAACGAACAGAAATTAATTAAAAAAACTTTTTCCACAAAATAAGTTTTTCAAAGAAAAGTAAAGAACTCCATTAAACAAAAAATGAGCAAAAATAAAATCAAATAATCTACCAAGCTCGTAACTACAGCAAATCAGCATCGATAAATAAATGAAACCCAAAACGAACAGAAATTACAATAAATAACCGAGTCAAACTCAAAACGAGTAGAAATTAACATAAGTTGGGTGCAAAACCCTTATGCCTTCCCAAGGCCAGAACAAAATTTGCACTTTACTGAAAAAATACAAATGAATGTGCATTGTCAGTTTAATATACATATACTGATATTTAGTAATCAAAATGTTAAAATTATTTGATTTATTAAAGTTATAAAAGTAAAAACATTTATATTTTTTTCAGTAAAGTGCAAATTTTCAGTAAAGTGCAGTTTGAATTTTAAAATGTATTTGTATCTGCTGAGCTTAAGTTTAAAATGGCGCTTACTTTTCTTTGAAAAACTTATTTTTCGGAAAGTTTTTTTTTTTAATTAATTAGAGTAAATAAGGCTAAATAACATGATAATTACACCATTGAAATCATCATCATTGAAATCCCTTGACTGGAGGTTTACAGTCACCCATCGTAGTTCAGTTGTTTCACTGATGTCTCTATTTTATTTTTAGGTATGAGCATTTGCTCATATTTACGAACTTTTTATAAATTTATTTTGATAACACTAGAGTGAAGTGCTATATGACAAAAATGGAACTTTTCCGCGCCATTTTTCAGAGTAAAGAAGGCTAAATAACATGATAATTACCATCGTTGAACACCCTTGACTGGAGATTTACAGTCACCCATCGTAGTTTCAGTTGTTTCACTGATGTCTCTCTTTTATTTTTAGGTATGAGCATTTGCTCATATCTACGCACTTTTTATAAATTTGTTTTGATAGCACTACATATGACAATAATGAAACTTTTCCGTGCTATTTTTTAGAGTAAAGAGGGCTAGAGTAACCGAGGCCCATAATAATTGAAATTTTAAAAACGCGTTTTCGAAGAAACTAAAGTGAAAAAAAATTCGCAATTGATGCTAACTCAGAAATAGTAGCTATTACACGGATTCTTAATCATAAAAACAATGTTTTTGACGATTTTGAGAAGAGGCTGAGCCCCTCAAACATAATTCGGCGCCATAAAAGATCTTGAAAAAAAAGATGTACCATTGTAGTCGCCATCACCGCAATCCCATTGCCTAGAGGTTTTATTGTCTCCATCTTGAAAAGAGAGACAATCGTATTTTTCCATGATATTTCCGGATGCTCTTGATCGCACTGATATTTCCCCTTTTTTCTGGATGTGACGAAAACAAAAATTAATGCTTCCAAGCCTATACAACACATATATACCAAACTAGTGCAAATAAACCGACTGAGGATATTTCCTATGTTTATAGGGTTATGCGAAACCAGTGCTTTACTGAAAACACAAAAAAACGCGTTTTTAGTACAGTAGAAAGAAAAAGCTCTTCAGGAAGTCCTTTACGGTATTAAAATTAATTTTTTCTTGTTTCTTATGCGGGAGTTTTGTGTTTTCATTAGAAACGAGCCAAAGGACCTGCCCTTGGTCGACTCTGATTGAAAATCCTTGTATTAGTCTGATTTCAACAAGGTTCCCATGTCCACCTTTCTCAAAAAGAAAACAATCAAGGAGGAGTTCGTGGGGCGGAGCCAAAAGCTTCATTTTGAGCACAGTTTCGAGGTTCTTACTTTGGATAGCGGCCCCTTTTTGGTCCTTTAGCTATAGAGACTGAAAATCCTTGGGTGACTATTATTTAAACAAAGTGTAAAATTTCAATCTTTTTTCTACTAATTGTGTTTATGAAGGTGCTGCTCTAAATTGACTATTCACATTACCATCTTGAAATTTTAATCATGCCCCTACCCGTACAGCTGGGCAGGGGCATGATCGGTCCTACCCCTAATTTCTAAAACTATATGCTCTATATGACAACCCTGAAAAAAAAAAAAAATAGGGGAACATACCACTCTTTACCCGGTCAACCTTACAGCGTTGACTATGATAACAGATGCTAGATGGATCGGATTTTCCCGCCATCAGTTGAGGTTTCCTAATGTTCTTTCATGGCTTCTTTCCGGAGCTTTTCTATTATTGTACGTTTACCCCGGGGGATAAACACGTATTGCAGTAATGGTCATATATTATCTTGTTTCAATTCAGGTGGTAAATCTGTGAAGTAAATAGACCCAGAAGAAAATAGACACTCACTAGTATTGTCATCTTACTTTCCCCGCCCTACTAGCAAGAAACAAAATTCAATATCGAAGGATTTGAACTCAAACACATTGGCATTAAACATGATTTGGACCATGTCAAGGAACCCAGTCATATCTGGAATAAAAGACGTGAGAATGCACTAGTAAATTTTTTTTTAAGACCTTTCCTATATTGTTCGTCATAGTTGTGTGAGAAGGCCTAGGAACTTGAATGCGTCCTGAAACTTTTAATGATTAATTTAACTACATCGTACTACTCAGTCTCAAGCTCTCAAGGAGGACTAGGTTTCCATAGTAGTACAGACTATTCAGAATTTGATGAAAAGCTTCTAAAGCAAAAAACTAGAAGTTACTGAAATTAAAATATGTATTCTTGGCCTTCCAGAAAAATTTTTAACCGATAAATAGGAATTGTCTTTTGCTTGGAATGATGGATTTTGTAGGGCATAATTTTTTTTATAAAAACAAAAAAGGGGACAGAACAGAAAATCTAGGGCCGGCAGGAATTAGTAGGAAATTTGAAGGGGAAAATAAACAAACAATTCGTGCCAATTACTACTTCAGTTATAGTCAGAACCCATTTTACCAACAGGCTAAAAAACCGGGCGGAGCCTCATTTCATGGATCATGTTCAGCTTGTTATCTGTTAGAACCGCCCACGCTTGCAGTGGCGTAGTGGGATGAAATTTCTGTACCAGTAGGCATCTGAATGTAATATTTTATAGTACAAGGAGAAATATTTAATTGCCACAAGGTATTGAACGCATTTAATACGCATTTAGCGTTTAATATACTAAAGGAGTAGGTTTAATTCTATTTACACAAATAAAATTGAAAAAGTAAAATTCTTTTTTATAATAAATAAAATTGAATAAGTAAAATTCAAAAAGTTTAATTTTTATTTTCATTTCAATGCTGTAATAACTGGAAAGGAGAATATTTGTAATATAATTCGCTTTCAGTGAAGCGCCAATGACGCAGTAGGCGTTAGATTTTTACAATTAGGGAAGGAGGCATTAGCTAAATTCTTGTTTGTACTGAAACTAAACTTGTCGTGAACGGTTTTGGGAAGAAATAAGATTAAACTAAATATTTGATATATAATGATATCAGCTGCTGAAAAGCCCATCATTTCAAAATTTTATTTTACTGTAATTTCATTTTTATTTTCAGTGTTGTAATAAGTACGTAAGAAAATATTTGTAATATAATTCATTTTCAGTAAAGCGCTAATGATGCAGTACGTTTTAGACTTTTACAGTTAGAGATGAAGGCAGTACCCATACTCTTGTTTGTAGTGATTTTTGTTTGTTTCAATCTTGATTCACATATTTAATTAAAGATTTATTCGTTTTAAGATGTATTCATTTTTATTAGTACGTGTTGTATGTTTGTACATGTTGTACATGTTAGTACATGTTGATTTATGTCCGTTTTGGGTTTCATTTATGGTACAATAGTAAATGTTTTTGTTCTTTTTAAGCTTGATTTGCATTTTCAATTTTAGCTGTATTCGTTTTAAGATTTATTTATTCATTTGTATTAGTACAACAAAAGAATAAAAACGAAAGCAATACGAACCAGAAGAACGGAACGACAAGAACAGTGGAAGAAGAGATAAGAAAATTAGAAACAATATTTTTTTAAAAGAAAACCAAAACAATTGATCCTCCCCTCCCGCACAAAAAAAAGCAAACCAAATGTATTTAAGCTACTCCAACCCCATCCAGGTAACAAGAGTCCAGGCTAATGCAGGTTAGATTTTAATTACTTTTAGTTTTATTAACGAGCAATTCTGATTTTCCCTTCTCTTCTTCACTTGATTAGTTACAATTCCTTCTTTCTTATTGTTAGACGTTTCTGTTTTATTTTGGTTTTTATCGGCATTGAACATGCCTCATCTGATACATCTAAAGATATCAGCGGTCTTTTTTTTTATATTTGCTTGTCCTTTTTCGTTGTCAAGTACCCCACCCTCCTCCCCCGCAGGAAATACCCCCCCCCTCCCCCCAAAAAACGTTTGCTGGAAAAAAAACCTTTTGCTGCCTTTTTACTCGGAAACTTTTCCACCAAGGGGGTGGAGGATTACCGGCATGGTTTCAAAAATAATCAGGAATTAAAGTCTTTCTCAAATGAAAGTGCGATAAGAAAAATTTATCACCCGGCATAATCTGCAACACATTTTCTGGGTGGAATTTTCAGCTAGAATGGAATTGTCTTGGAGGAATTTCTATGGAGAGAGGGGGGGGGGGTACTTTTACGTCAAAACAACTTTCCATGGTGCAATTTTTTCGTAGCTAAAGGAAATTTAAGGAATTTTTCATGGAGGGGGAGTCGGATTTCCTGGTGTTGCTTAAACGCGATCAGAAATCAAATAAAAAAAGTTTCTTCAGCTGAAAGTAAGGAGCAACATCAAAACTTAAACGGACAGAAATTATTACGTATATGAAAAGGAATGCCCCTCCCCAAGACCTTACTCTTTACGGTAAAGTTTTGACTTTTTGTCCTAATTCCATAAGAACATAAATTATTACGTATATGAAAAGGGTTGCCCCTCCCCAAGACCTTACTCTTTACGGTAAAGTTTTGACTTTTTGCCCTAATTCCATAAGAACGACTCCTGAAACACAATGACCATTTGATAAGAATAATAAGCTTTTTTTAAATTTCCAATCACCTGTTATGAAAGAATGTCGTTGGGTGCAGAGGGGGGAGAGGGGATGATGCCAGAAACCACCCTGAGGGAGCCGGATTTTCCAGCATAATCTGATTAAGAATCAGAAGTTAAAATTTCAAAAAATAGGTTTTTTCAACTTAAAGTACAGAAATAATATTGAAAAAGACAAAAATTGGTCCATATATGAGTGGGGCTACACCCTCCTAAATCCCTTGCTCATTAAACTATCGTCTTAATTGCTTTGACAAAGCTTTTTATTCGAATTAAACGGCCCTAATGTTTATGAAGTCTATCTTAAAGAACTGTGAAAAGGTCAAACTTTAGCGCAAAGAGAGAGGGGCTTAAGAGGGGAAAGCCCCCTCATCTATTGAAAAAAAAATTATTATTAAAGTTTTAATGTAGGTCCTCACTTTTAGTTGAAAAACTGTTTTTTTTTCTATTTAATTTCATAAAAGGGCTACTGTATTGAAATAAACGACACATCATTAACACAGAATAATTCTTCTGGGCTTGGTCTGTTTTGGTGGGCGTTTTCAGGCTGAAAAATATCCTCCTAGCTAATTTATCTACTTTGGGTTACCTCCCTGTAGCAGCATAATATTTGTAGGCATGGATATATAATGAGCCGGAGGTAATAGGCTTGAGACTGTCTGTGCAGGATTTTGACTCTTGCTGATAGAAGAGCATCGCCAAGTGCTGAAAACCATGTTGTGACAAAGAATAGTCCCAGAATTGCGCAAAGCCTCCCTTCAATTTCAATTTATTATTCAAATAAAAACATAACACAAACATCAATAACAATAAACATCCTAGAAGAGAACTTGTTAAGGACCAAAAAAAGAAAAAATTAAAGTAACACTGAAAAAAAGATAAAAGAATAAAACATGGGTAATTAAAGCAAATTGGTTAAAAGTTGAAAGATTAAATAATATTATCAAGTTTTGTTGCATTGTTGTACAGCTTGCAGAAACTTGTGGCTAGCTCAACACTGGAGGGTATTTTGTTCCATTGAATAATAGATTTATAAATGGGAGATTGCTGGGCAGCACTAAAAACGCATTTAGGGATAATAAAGGCTCTACTGGATGAACGGAGACAGTGGGCTTCCGAATTATTAATATTATAATAGGTTAGTAGTTGAGGAGGAAGATTATTGTGGAAAGCAGAGTAAGCAAGCGATAAGTTTAGTTTTTGTATGATTTGGTCTAGTGGAGCTATGTCAAAATCTGAGTACAAATCACGGGTTGGATATAGACGGGGAAGCCGAAAAACTGCTTTAATGGCACGGTTTTGGGCAAATTTGAGTTTTTTTAGTGAAGGAACGGTTTGTATTTCCCCAAACTGATCCGCAATTAGAAAAGTAAGGAAAAATAAAGGAATAATAGAGGGTAACTAGGATGTCAGGAGGAAGAAAACAATTCACACGGTTAATCATAGCTACTTGTCTCAAAATTATTGCTGTGATGTAAGAAATATAATTAGAGAATGACAAGCATGAGTCAATAAATACACCAAGAAACTTGGCAATCTCCACTTTTGGGAGGATGTCGGAGGAGTACTTGAGACCAAGAGCAGGTTGGATTACGTCTCTGTTGTAGGGGGTTCTGAATAATACTATTTGACTTTTTTTGCTATTAATGATCATGTTATTCGTAAGGCACCACGCCTGAACTCTGTTCAGAAGGACTTGGGCAGAGGTTATTGCCGATGGTAAATTGGTACCAGTGATGAAGAATTTCAGGATCAGCAAATAGTACAGGATACACTGAAGGGCCCAGGTCCATAACAAAATCATTGACATATAGGATAAATAAAATCGGGCCTAGAACGGAGCCCTGCGGGACACCCCTCCGAACAGGTAAGGGCTGAGAGGATACTTCACCTAAGCTCACACTATGTACCCTTCCAGATAGATAAGAATCAAACCAAGAGAGGGGAACACCACGAATACAGTATCTATTTAATTTACTTATTAAAATACTATGATCGACCGTGCCAAAGGCCTTAGAGAAATCCAAAAATAAGCCCAATACAGTTTTTTAAGGTCGAGTTGTGAGCGTATGAACTGTGTGGCGCCAATTAGAGCATGAGAAGTTGAAAAGTTCGGCATATTGGTGACGAGAAATCAAGGAAACGTAGTGCTGACTGCCAAACAGAAAGGGAGACAGATGTCTGAAGATGATTCTCTCGAACACTTTGGATATAACAGGAAGAATTGAGATTTGACAATAATTACCTATCTCAGTTGAATCGCCCTTTTTAAGAACTGGAATAACTCTGGCTGACTCTAGTAAATCAGGGAAAACTCTGTGGGTTAAAGATAGGTTAGCAATGTGCTTAATGGGCTCGTAAACAAAAGAAGATATGGTCTTCAGGAGCTTATTACTTAATCCAAGACAGTCAGGTGTAAAACTAATAGACAGAGAACCGATGATTTGAAGTACCTCATTGCTATCAGTTGGGCAGAAAAACATGGATCTAGAATAGAAGCAAGGAAGTATAGCCTATAAGGAGGAGCGGGAGTCAGTATGAGGAACATTAGAAAAATAATTATTAAGTGCGTCATGTGCATGTAAAGGGTCAATTAATCTGCCATTTGTGTCTTTAAGGCGAATAGGTATAGACTTTGATTTTCTGTTTTTTTGAGAGTATATCATTCATGGTGGACCAAATCTTTTTCAGGTTTCCTTTGCAATTGAGAATTTGTGTATAATAATAATTTTTCTTCGCTTCACGGATGAGTTTAGTGCATAAGTTTTTATAATTTTTATAATGATATGTCAATATCACTACTAGTCTTACAGGCTAACTTATATAATATGTTTTTACGATATGAGGAGACAATGAGGCTATGTGACATCCAGGGGCATATAGGGATAGTTTTCCGGTTAGGTTTACAAATAGGAAAAGTTGAATGAATAATCTCAGCTAGCCTTTGCGCAAAACCATTTGTGGCAGAATTTACCGCTTGACAATTTAAAACATCGGACCAGTCAGTGGTTCTTAGGCAATAGATAAAATGTGTTATATTTGCAGAGCCCTTCATACTAGAGGTCCCATGGACATCTTGCTGTCCGGTTCTAAGCCGGGTTAAGTGCTTCGGTGTAGACGTGAGAAGATGTGTTGGTCCCCGTCCTGCATTGGTAAACCGGACCATTGCTTTTCCTGAGGCCAAAGAATTTTAATGATTTAAAGAACATGAAAATTGGAACTAGGAATGTTTTGAAGTTAAATAATAACTATCGTTTCGACATTTTGACTGACGAATTGAAACAATTCGAACTGGAACTATTAGGAGTTTCAGAAACTCTTATCTCAGGGGTAGGAAGCATGACATTAGGTGATATCGAATTTTTTTTTACTCAGGCAGGAAGGATGGGGTAGGCCTACATAGACAGTATGTAGGGCTCATGATGAATAAGGAAGCTTCTAACTCTTGTTTAGGCTGGGAAGATATTAATAATATGAATACTAATCGCTCATTTTATGACTAAAAAGTTCAGGGTATCAGTTATAGTAGTATATGCCCCTGTAGAGCCGACTGACGGAGTACTAGTGATTCAGGTGAATTTTACTTACAGTTACAGAAGCAAATAGACAGGCTCCCTGGTAGAAGTATGGTACTTTTATTAGGAGACTTTAACACCCAGGTCGGTAGAAATAGGGATAGATGGTATCCTAGCCTAGCTAAATTTGGTGTAGGAAAAGAAAAGCGATGGCTACAGACTGTTGCAATTTTGTAGGTATAACAATCTAGTTATAAAAAATACGGTATTTGGTTATAAAATAGCCCATAAGTTAATATGGTATTCCCGGGATGGTAAGACAGAAAACCTTATTGATTATGTTATTGCAAACTGAAGACTGGCAGAATAAACACAAGATACTAGGGCTATAGGAGTGCTGTTATTGATGTTAAACGTAAAGATCGCCATCTGGTAGGGTCTTGGGTCAATTTAAAGTTGAAATTTCGGAAGAGTAACTACCTCCCCGGAAGTTATGATGTTACTAGACTTCAGGATGAGAATTTGAGAGAAACTTTTCAGGAACAGTTGAATACTAAGTTTGAGAGTTTAAAATTTGACAATGTGGAAGATGAATGGAATAATTTTAGGTGATACAATTTGTGAAATTGCTCATGGTGTCCTGGGGAAGAAAGTTAGAAGCGCAGCTAGGAATATTAGTGAAAAAGCTTTATGTTTCATTGTGAGGAGAAGGGGCTTGTACAAGATTATCTGAGTGGTAGATCATATGAAAACAAAAAGAATTTGAAGAAAGTGAAGAAAACATTAAAATATAAATTAAGGAGGTGTGAAGTGGAGGCCATGGATAAACTGCCGAGGATCTGGAAGATGCAGCCACACGGCATATTAGGAAAATATTGTACTGACGTGTTAATAAATTGAGAGAGAGTAGTCAGTCTGGACCTGTCCCAGTTAAAGATAAGAACGGGGCCACAATTAGTGATAAGGAAAGAGTTAAAAAGAGATGGGCAGAACATTTTGAGAATGTGCTAAACCGAGAGAGAGTAACAGGAAAAGATAAAGAAGAAAATAAAAAAGTTTGTGATACCTTGGATGTGAAGGAAGATTTGTTTTGTGAGGAAGAATTAGCGACAGTACTAAAATGACTAAAAAATAATAAGGCTCCACGTGCTGATAGTTTGGTAAATGAGGTCCTTATATCTGGCGGCTCTGAAGTTAGAAATAAGTTACTGAAGATTATGAATATGATTTTTGAAAAAGAGGAAGTACCTAGCGATTTTGGGAAAACCTTAATTAAACCACTGTATAAGAAAGGTGATAAGAGTGAGTGTGGTAATTATCGAGGCATTAGTCTGGTCTCTGTAGGTAGCTAATTACTTAGTAATATGATACTTTTTAGACTGAGAGATGCCGTACACAAAGTTTTAAGAGAAGAACAGTGCGGTTTTAGAAAAGGTAGAGGATGTGTCGACCAAATTTTCACTCTTAGGTTAATAATTGAGAAGTGCCTGAGTTATCAAACACCTTTCGTCCTCAGTCTTATAGATTATGAGCAAGCGTTCGATTCTGCTGATAGCAGAGATTTAGTAAATGTTTTATCCTTGTATGGTATCCACCTTTATATGGATCATTTTGATGGAGTGGCCTTAAGAAGCACAGGAAAGGCAATGGGAGACCATGGAATCAAATGGGGGGGGGAGTCCCCTGGCCTTGGATTATGCTGATGATTTAAGCATCCTAGATCAAAGTGTGAGCAAAATGAATGAAGTTTTAGAGGTTTTGCGAGTTCAGGGTGCTAGAATAGGTTTGAAAATAAATGTTAAGAAGACTAAGTCACTAAGGCTAGAAATAAGTGAAGATGGAAAGGTGACGTTGGGTAATAAAAGATTGATCAGATGGACAACTTCACTTACCTTGGTAGCATTATTAGTAAAGACAGTGGGAGCAGGGAAGATGTTAAAAGTAGAATAGCCAAGGCTCAGGGTGTTTTTTCACAGCTAAAAAAAATTGTAAGAATAGGAAGATAAGTCTGCGAACAAAGATTAGAATATTGGAAACTACAGTGGTGACAGTGGTCAAATATGGCTCGGAAGCATGGGCGCTCGGAAAAGCGGATGAAGATTTGCTAGATGTTTTCCAAAGAAATTGCCTACGAATTGTTCTGGGTAAAATTTCAAACAGTAGGCTGTACGAAAAGCGTGGTTCAATCCCGCTTTCAAGGGCTATAATGAGAGAAAGGTTGAGATGGCTAAGGCACGTTCAGCGGATGACAGATTGCCGAAGATTGTCCTTTTCGGCCAACCGTCTACCGGTAAAAGAAAAGCAGGTCGTCCGCTGTTGGGGTGGGAGGATGTCATAAAAAAAGATTTAAAGGAAATGGAAGCTTCTTGGGAGGGTGTACAGAGGGAGGCTTTGAATAGATTGGGATGGAGGAGGAGCAAACGTAGCTGTGTTGGCCTCAGGCGGTTTGGTGCTGCGGTGAGTTGTTAGTAGCACTTGTAGCAGCATTGAATATAATAATATATTTTAATAACAAATACTAAATTATTGCAAACACCAGTGCTGGCCCGGAAGCATTACGGTTTCTGCCCATTTTTCATGTGGAGATGTTCCGGCAAAATTATCCGGGGGCTATTTTCCACGTGTTTTGATTTCTGGGAAATAATTTCCACGGAAGGGGGCATTTCTGGAATGATCGAGAAACTGATTAGAGGTTAAAGTCTTATTCAAATGAAAGAATTCTAAGGAATTTTTCAGGCTGAATCGTCTTCAAGCAGTTTTACAGGGAGGGGGGGGATTCTCATCGAGGATGGAACTGTCTGGAGGGAATTTGACGGGGGGAAGGTTTACTCTACGTTGGATGAAATTTCACCGAAGCAGATTTCCGTGAGGGGAAGGGTTCCCTCCTCCATATGTCAAGGGTGTCCCCCTCCTTAATATGTTCTTTACGCAAAAGTTTGACTGTTTGTCCCAATTTTTTAAGAGCGTTTACTGAAACACGGGGGCTTTTTAATTAGAATGGGAAGCTGTTTTAAAAGTGCTTACAGCTTTAGCGTAGAGTAAGGTAATGAGGAGGGGGCAATCCTTCATATAAGAAATAAATATTCAAAAAATAATTTGCATATTTTTTTTATTTTTTATGTACGGTGAACCAAATTGGAACCTGGATTAGTTGAAAAACTTTCAGAAATTAAATAAAAAAAAGAAACAAACCGTTTTTTTTTAACTGAAAGTAAGGAGCAACATTAAAACTTAAAACGAACAGAAATTATCTCGTATATGAAAAGGGGTTGTTCCCTCCTCAACGCCTCACTCTTTACGCTAAGTTTTTATTCTTTTAAAAATTAGAGTTGAGACAAAGAGTCAAACTTTAGTGTAGAGAGCGATGCGTTGAGGAGGAAACAGCACCTTTCATATACGGAATAATTTCTGTTCGTTTTAAGTTTTAGTGTCGTTCCTTACTCTCAGTTCAAAAAACTTGTTTTTTTCATTTAATTCAAAAAAGAAAAGCCTATTGTCTATTGCTTATACATAGCATTTGTTATTGGGAAGTGAACAGACATTTTTAGGGAGGCGAATTTTTTTGTTGGGGAATTTTCAGTGGTAGGATGTGGGGATGCCCCCTCTTAAATACTCCGCTCTTTACACTAAAGTATGACTTTGTATCCCAATCCTTTACGAACAAAAAGTGAAACACAAGGTTCGTTAAATTAGAATAAGATAGCTTTTTGTTCGTTTAAGTTTTAATGTTGATCCTTACTTTCAGTTGAAAAAATCTGCTTTTTTTGTTTAATCACTCAAAGGCAAAACAATTCTCAGGGGAAAACATCGAAATGCAGCTGATTTTGAATAGCCGAAAATAGCCAATAGTTAATTTCTCTTTATCTCGAGGCTGAGCCCGTTTCATTTCAAATCTAGATTTTTGTGGCAAGCATTTATGTCATCGAAGCATGTTTTTATGTTATTCAACGCTTGGAAAAAAATTGTGCAAAATACTCTTTAATTACTTTGGCAAAACGAAGAGTTAGTTAATTTGAACCAAAAAAATGATGGAGATATCAAGATCATTATAACAAATATAGAAAGTGAAAACACCGATATATAGTTTAATCAAGTTATCGCCCAACACTTCCAATTTAAAGCGAAACATTTCATCATAAATCTCATCTAATAACGGACTTGAAGCAAAACAGTGGTTCGCTTTTGGATGCGTGAGCTAATTGCCCATGCAGTTAGATTGCCTCTACATCACCTTTGTCAACGTAGTGGTAATCAGCGAAACAAGGGTAGAATGTGACGTAAATTATGCAAATAAGGTACAACATTTTCCTGGGGTTCTGACTATAACTGACTTTAAACTATGGCTGCCACTCGAATATTTGAAGCTGTGTTTCTAAACACGAGAAAAACTGTTTACACCTAAAAAGTAGTTAAGAGGTCAGAAAACGCTTGTACGCTTCTATAGTGAAATAGAAAACATTTTATCTAATTTTATTCACGTTGAAAGAGATTGACTGTTGAATATTTGAAAGAGTTGAAAGAGTTGAATATTTTGGAGATGATAAAGTGCTCTTTCCAGGTATGTGAAAATCTTAGAATCCGAATGTATTTGTGGGAGTGGCACTGTTTGGAGGCATCAAAACCACAAAGAGTCAATAATGAGTTGAACATTAGATGGCATTAGTGTTGTACATGATTAGATTGTAGCGAAAACAATTAGTAATTTAGGTGGTAAAAGTTGGCTAGCCAGTGGAAAAGTGACTCTGTTTCGAAATACAGATAGAACAGTTTATTTTGAGCCCAAAACGGTTCCTTCGGGAAGTCAGAAATCCAGCAGTGTCGATCAAATTCCATTAAAGAAGATATTTGCTACCACCTATAACCAGCAGTTCAGTAAGTGGGAAAGAAAGCGCTCCAGGCCACTAACAGAAAAGCCATCCGTGGGTGTTAGTCGTGCCCCGAAGTAAACGGCAAAAGCGGAATGCACGATTAGCCTTTGCGTGGATATATGTTAAAGGCTATTTAAGATACGTGATATTTTTATTTTAAGTAGAATCTAATGCTGAAAATGGAAGAACTACTAGCCGAAATACAAAAGATGAGAGGTGAGGTAACGGATAAGTTGCAGCGAATTGAAAATGCCGTTGCCAGTGCTGAATCTATACGGAGGGAATGGGCTACATTCGAGAAGAAACAAGATAAAAAAGTTAGTGCTTTGGAAACTAAAGTTCAGGAACTCTCGCTCATGTTGAAAAAGTTTGAATTTAAATCTAAGAAAATAACTTGGTGTTATACGAGTTCAACCCAGGAGTAAGGGGTCGTTCGCTAAAGGATGACTTATTACAATGTTTTGGTAGGGTTGTGCCCAGTTTTGACATTCGCTGGAGTGACATTAAAGAGGCATTTAGAATGAAAACTCGTTCCGGAGAAGTCTCACCAGTCCTAATTAGATTCACAACTAAAGATATTCGCGACTCGCTTCTACGCAGCAATCGATATCTGAGAGAATACGGGCTGAAAGCGGCCCTTGATTATACCAAGGCTGAAAGGGAAGCGAGAAACAAGTTGAGACCAATTCTAGAGCAAGCAAAAAGCGAAGGTAGATCCGATGCATTCCTACGGGGGACGAAATTACAAATTGGAGACCATACATTTTCCTACGACCATGAAACTCAGCGAGTAATCGAAACTGTCCGAAATTCCAGCTCGACAAGTATGAAGGTGGCCGATGGGGAAAGTGACAGGATTACAGATGGGGACACAGAATCGATTATGAGTGATGTATCCGATACTACGGTCATAGACGGCAACGCGACAGAGACGCCGGTTAGAATGTCTCAAGGGCCAGCGGATTCGGAAGTTAGACCGTTACGGGTTCAAAAAAGACTGGCGGAGAGAAAACCGGAAGATGCAAATCGTCAACCCAGCACTAGAGTAGGAAGAGGGAGTACGAGTGGGTCGGGAAGAAGAGTCTGGGATGGAAGGACGAGAAGCAGAGGCTTGGCAAGAGGAAACGAATCTAATAAGTTTATTCTTGATCCGGCAAATAGGGAATAGGATTTTGAGGACCGTGGTGCAATGAATTTAAAAATATGTTTCTGGAATATTCAGGGATTTAGTGATCAGAAACTAAATGATTTATGTAGGTTAGATGAGTGGGATATTATAGGTGTAGCTGAGACATGGAGAAGTTCTTGTATTTACATTCAAGGGTTTATATGTGAGTGCGCTTGTAGAAAACCATCGAGGAATGCAGAGTGTACGGAGGAGTTGCTGTTTTATGTAGAGAAAGTCGTTTCCGCTCGGTTTTGAGATTAAAAAGTGAGTCAGAGAATATTGTGTGGTTAAAGGTAAAAATGAATGAATTAAATCTAGTTATAGGAGCTGTTTATATACCACCACAGAATAGTTCGTATATGAAGGAAAATATTTGGGAGTTGGTATCAAAAGAGATAAGAAAATATGTTGAATTGTATGGTGATAGCTATTTTATTCTTACAGGTGACTTTATCGCGTATACTGGGATTTCAGATGGCGAATTTGAGGAAGTTGGAGATAACTGGAGGAGCAATGTATCACGGGATCCTTCCGAATCCCCTTGGTATTATGATGATTTAAAAATTGGTAAGCGACAGAGTAAGGCCCAGAACCGTAGAAGGAATAAATGGGGATGTAACCTTTTAGATTTTTGTGTGAATGAAAAATTGGTAATTGTGAATGGTAGACTAGGAGAAGATGAAGAAGTGGGGAATTTTACTTGTTTTTATGGGTCACCAAGTGTGGTAGATTATTGTTTGGTTGGGTTGAATCTGTGGCCAATGTGGTACAATTTTAGAGTGATGGGTTGCGTAGGGTCGGACCACGTCCCAATTGCTCTTAATCTGAGTCTTCCTGGGTCCCAGAGGTCTATATGCGAGATAAGGGTTCGGAGTTGGCAAAGAGAAGGGGAGATAAGTAGATTTACAAAGAATGATCTTTATATTAGAAAACCGATAAAAATAGTTAAGGAGACAGAAGAGATAGTAAACCAAGGGATAATAAGAGGTAGTACTCAGGAGCTAATAGAAGAGTGTGAGGAATTTTGTAAAATTGGTAAGGTGGAGGAGAGTCTAAAGGGACTGAACAAGGTAGTTTATGATATTTGTGTAGGAGCAGGAGAAAGTGATAAAATTGAGGTTAGGAATTCAGAGGAGAGGGAATTGGATATGGAAAGGAAAAAGTTAAAAGCTAGGCTACAAGAAGCGTTAGATGGAGTCAGGTTCCAGAGACCAGGGACTTTAGATGATAATTTATTGGCATACCGAAGAATTAGGAGAGTATAAGAAAGTAGTAAGAAAGCGTAAGAAGATTAAAGAAGAATAAGATATTAAGGAGATAGAGCAGGCATTAAAGGATAAGGATAGCAAAGTTTTTTGGAAGAAGGTTTCAAGTTCTACCAGAAGGGAGACAAGACAAGATATTCCCCCCCCCCCGCGGACACCTGGTCGAGTGAATTAGAGAGGCAGGAGACAACGGAAAATGAGTGTGTATTTAAATATAATTGGAAGAAAAGTATCAAAGATCAAGTTTATGGCCCTATGAAGGAAGAAGATGATGCTTTAATTTAGCCAGTTAGGGTAGAAGAAGCATGGAAAAGTTTAAAAGAGATGTTCAGCACCTGGTCCTGATGGTATTCCAGCAGTTCTATGGAAGTATAGTAGAAGTGTAACATTGTATATTATTTCTTTGATATTTACAGCAGTTCTTCGATCTAGAATTTGGCCTAGTGAGTGGAACCTGGCAGTAGGAGTGCCGATTTTTAAGAAAGGGAATAGGAATCTACATGGAAATTATAGATGTATACATTTAGGTAACACACTAGGAGAACTAATGGCGAAGGTATTAGATAACAGACTTAGAAGTTGGCTCCAGAAAACTGAAAGGCTGCTCCTTTCAGTTTCAGAAAACTGAAAGGAGCAGTCCGGATTCAGAGAGGGACATAGTACGATTGATCAGATTTTGACATTAAAGTGTTTAGTTGATAAGTTTATAAATAAGAAGGGAGGTAAATTGTATGTAGCTTTTTTGGATTTAAAAGGGGCATTTGATAATGTAAAGAGGGAACTGTTAATGAAGGATTGTATGAATATTGGCCTGCCATGCCCACTTGTAAGGATTTTAATAAGTATGTATGAAGCTACAAAGTTTGTTATTAGGGTTGCAGGAAAATTTTCAGATGTAATTTGTTCTAGAAAGGGGGTTAACCAAGGTTGCCCCCTGTCTCCGCGGCTATTTTCGTTGTTTATTAATGATTTGCCAGATTTTCTTAGGAAGCAAGGAGCTCCAATGGTGTCATTAGATGCCTGTGAACTATGCATGCTGATGTTCGCAGATGACCTGGCATTAGTGGCGAAGTCTGGAGAGGATTTACAGTTCTTGTTGGATAGAACTAAGGATTATATAGATAGGAAACAACTAAGCCTGAATGAAAAGAAGTCGGTAGTTATGGTTTTTAGAAAAGGGGGTAAGATTACAAGTAGGGATAGAGTAAAATGGGAGGGAATAGATTTAGAATGTAGGGATGAGTTTACGTATTTAGGATGTAAGTATTCGTCAAATGGTAAGTTTGGAAAGCAGCTGAAGCTAAGTCTTGCTAAAGGAAAGTCCTGCACCTATGCTGTGACTGCTAGCCAACTGGCAAACATACAGAACCTGAAGCTATGGAATGGTGGGCTGGGGATAAGCAGATATTTCAGGTAAAGATTGAATCGGCTATGCATTATGGATCTGAAGTTTGGGGATACATAGCTGGTGAGACGATGGAGAAGATTCAGCTTCAGTATTTTAAGAGAGTTTTAGGTCTACATTTTTCAACGAATAGTTTAGTATTGAGAGGAGATCTAGGATTATTTTCTTTAAGAAGTGATAGGCTAGTAGGGATGATAAGACTATGGGAGAAAATCCTGTGTATGCCCAGAGTAAGGATAACAAAAGCAGCATATTTAGAAGCTCTGAGGATCCCAAAGAGTGATACGTGGCCATCTCAAATAAAGAAGATATTGGATGATTGTGGATTTTCAGAGCTATGGAATGGTGGGCTAGGGATTGGACTAAAGGAAGGAGCAGTTGCAAGTAGGGTCAGGGAGAGGTTAAGGAACCATGAGATCCAGGTGTGTCATGCGCGAGTAAATGAGACCCGATCACTGGAGTTATATGCAAAGGCTAAGGAGCAGTGGGGAGAAGAATTGTATTTTAAGGCGGGGCTTCAAAAGAGGCAACAAAAGTTGATTATTTGTGTTAGGTCAGACGGGTTACCACTAGGTGAGAGAAGGAAGTATTTGGGAGGGTTTAGGCAAGCTTCTGGTCCTTACTTCTGTCCCATGTGCGGGAAAGAGGAAGATGTGAGATAATGTGGGGAAGTGTGAGATAATGAATTTAGTAGCAAGGAAAGATATGGGAGGTATAAAGAGATTCGGAAGGTTCCTGAAAATGGGTATAGAGCATAGAGAAAAGTTTTTTGAAGATTAGGGGTGAGGGTGATATTTCACTAGCCTAGATTATAGTTTTGTGCCAATTTATGTTTGTTTGAAAGTGTATTTGTTTTTGTGACCACGGCCCTTTGGGCTTTTGTGTCAATAAATTCTATTCTATTCTATACAGTAATCGTAAATTACCACACATTGATACTGAACTTGGTAATTAAGTTAATTAATTTGCTACAATATGTCTCCTCTCAAATTTGTTTTAAATACAGCATTATTTTATGTACGAGATTTAATAGAATATCATCTCATACAAAAATTGATTTTATGGTAAACGCAATAGCATTGACTTTGCACTGAGCAATATATATATATATATATATATATATATATATATATATATATATATATATATATATATATATATATATATATATATATATATATATATATACATATATATATATATATATATATATATATATATATATATATATATATATATATATATATATATATATATATATATATATATATATATATATATATATATTATATATATATATATATATATATATATATATCTCACATGCACTACAAATTTCTTTTCCCAGCCCCATCATAAAGAACCCCTTCCAATCATTATCGCAGAACTGGCAGGAAGGCTGGCTGGATGAGAAATCAAAAAATACTATTAGCCTTTATTAGGACCAAAACGGATTTGATGATGGCCTACCGCCTTTTCTACACTCCTCCTATGCCCTCAGACGCACCCCAAGTTGAGCATGAAATCAGGTTTAAGGCTTCAAAATAGCCTTTTAAATCCGAACAATTGAAAAGTGCCTTCAGAAGAACCATTTATTCGTCCATTCAAATCATTTTCGTCTCTGCTTTCTTCCTTTTGAATTCATTTCTTTCAAAGGTACAGAAAAATCAATTAGTAAAACAAAACTTTCCATTTAAGCAATGTTCTTGATTTTCAGTAAAACAAGATTAAATATACTCATATTGATTAAATGATATATTGATCACACAAGTCCATGCTGATTAATTACCCATGATTCAACAATTCAGCAAGCAAATTGCACATCAGAGCTTCTACGAAGTTGAACCCATATGAGAAGATACAATTAAAACTTATTTTATTGGAAATTTAACAAATATTTTCAGCATACTAACCTTGAATTCTTATTAAAATAAATTCCACGATAATATAAAAAAGACCTTATAGCCTTAATCTTCGAACTTCATCCCTTGAAAAATCAACCCTGAAAAAAAAAATCAGCCATTTAAAATAACAGCTGTTAGAGCCAGGGACGTACGTTGAAAGTCATTCAAGGTAGTGTTACCCACACTCCCAAAAATTTTAAGATTTTAATACAATATACCTGTTTTTTGTGATAAGAAAAATTTCCCGACATAGATTCCTGCGTACATCCCAGGTCAGATAAGGGTCAGATAACTAAAATTGAAACAAGCTTTTATATCAATACTATGAATCTTCAACAAAATATAAAATTCAAACCGTTCCAAATGTAATTTCAACAAATATGAATGTTTGTTTGTCCAAGTAGTCTTTTGTAAAGACTATGACGAGTTATTACAACTTACGACAGCTTATCCGAATTATACTGCTTCAGAACCACTGTATATAAATAATATAACAGTAAGATCACGAGTCAGTGATTTTTGGCACTACATCCTCGGCGTGGACAAACAGCTCCTCCCATTTAATCTGTCACTAGCGGGCCATTGTACAATGTTGAAGCCAAGTTTCGCTTTCAAGAGAAATCTGACTTGTCCACCCGTGAAAAAATCGAATGTCGCTTATGTTTGTAGTTGTTTAAATGTTCTCCGGAGCACTTGCATCTCGGTCCGGGTTTTTATAATGGTTGAAATAGAGAATGATTGTACTGCATTATATCTATATACAGTGTTCAGAACGTACAAAATTCTTTAAAGTCAACGTTGGCGTTCGAAAATGTTGAAATAGCAGACTGCAAACAAGTGATTACAGCAGCGCTGCAGAATGACCTTGAAGAGAGGCACCCCTCGAGGAAATTAAAGCCGAATAAACAGCAGCATTAAGTAAACAACACAGCATTGCACTGGATTTTGATTAATAAATGATCCGTCTGGGCTTTTTTTGTTTTGATGCACTTCTTTTGAGCTGAATAAGCTGTTACTAGCTATTTTGTTTATCATGGGTTGCCTCCCCATTGTACTATAACGTTTGCAGGCTTGAATATATGATGACTTGGAGGTAGTAGGCTTAAGATTATTTGTGCAGGACGTCAAGTTTTGTTGATAAGAGAGCATCAGCAAGTGCGGAAAACCAAGTAGTTACCAAGATGGACTCAGGCTTCCACAAAGCCTGCAATCAACTGGAGGTTCTGGGGGCTTCTTGTTGTCCAGTTTTACGCCAGCGTGAGCGCTTTGTTTAAACTTGTGAGCAAGTTTTTCTTCCCTGACATGAATTGGTGGGACTCATTCCTTTTCTTCGAAAATTCTGGTATGAAATGTTACGGCGCTGAAAGACTAATATCATACGGTAATGACATTATGACTGATGAATTTCGAAGTTTTGAATTAGACTTGCAAAGAGTTTCAAAACTCCTGTTCAATTTTTAGGAAACATGAAATTAGGTGATATATAATTGATTTATAAAGGCAAAACCTATGGTTTGCATAGACAGGGAACAGGGCGTATGATGAACAAGGAAGCTTCTATATCTTGCTTAGGTTTGAAAGGTTCATTTTAGGACCTTAGGTTGGTAATAGAGATAAATGTTCATTTTATGACCTAAAAGCGCAAGGATCAGTCATAGGGGTCAGTTCGACAATATTTTGGTTCTGTTCAGTCCATAATTGTTGTTCGGCAGCACAAAATGGCAGAAATCAGCACTTTGCTGTAGCGTCTCTCCTTTGCTACATTCAAATATCCATTTGAATGGGCCCTGTCTCGACAAACTATGACCATTGGCTAAATGCAATTACCCAGGGGTAAAAACTTCAGAGCAAAGACGCATGCGTAACCTTGCATAAAAAAAAGAATTTTGTAGTTCGGTAGATAGGTGCATTACAACTCGACTTGATAGTTCTGAGGAGTACCGACTTTGATGTTTATTCCCATCAAGACCACTCTCCTTCTCACGAGTATCTTCTCCTTTTTTCTAAATCACGTAGATATTTTAAGGCACATAACTTTTCATAGCATACTAGGAATCACTATAATACCAATTCTTTTGGTTAACTGAATAAAATGATCCTCCATGAAAAACCGAATATTCTTGTCAAAATTTATTTTTTTGGGTATCATTTGCTATTGGTACGTATTACTCTTTAATTATGCTCCGTTGATCTGAAGAACTTTTTGAAGCAGACACACTAAAAAGTATACAAAATACACTTTTGTCTCAAAATGCACTGAAAAAAATAAAAAATACTTTGACTCCCATTGGCCAATAAAATTGAAAATTGTTAAGGCTAATTGAAAGCAAGGGCATATTAACCATGACATATTTTATAACTATTTAGCGACAACTTTTTATTTCACGACTTCCCTATGCTTTCATTTTCAGCTTAATTGTTTTCCCCTTTATGGAGTTTAAATAGGCTCGCCGCATATGGAGTTAAAAGAGGCTTTTTTAATTTTTTTATTTTACCCTATAGTATTTATTAAATCTTGATCTTACCAGTCATAGTTAGCCTACACTTTTTAGACACATTTAATAACTCTTCAACGAACTTCCGATAACTTTGGAATGTTCAAGACTAAAGAAAATCAAGACAAATGTTCATTTCTAAAGATTCGTTACGAGACCATCTCCTCTTTTTCCCAAACAATAGCCATGAGACCATGCCCTTCTCTTTTTCGCAACCAATGACCATGAGACCATGCCCTCCTCTTTTTCCCAACCAATAGCCATATCCTTAGCTCTAATCGGCTAACTGGAGCCAAGTCAGAGCATGTACAGCAATATATGAATATATTGTTAATAAAATTAATGAATTCATTCAATGACGTTATTAATTGGACATGGTGGATTCATGTATTGTCATCGTACATTAACATATATACGGAATTTATGCTTGACCAAACCACAGGATGAAGCTGAAACATTGATTAAAAGGTTCGTATGTGATTCGATCTTAGATCTAATCAGACAAAATTAATTAAAAAGTTTTTAATAAAAGGAGAAAAGAATAACAATATGGAAAAATGCAATAAAAAATCAATTCGTTGTTGGAAAAGCTTTCGCAACTTATAAGGACTCTAAAATATCTAAACACTTAAAAAAGTCTTTAAAAACTAAATGTAAAAAAAACTTAATTGGAAACAATCCTAAAAATACGATAGAACACTACAGTATTGGCTGGTTTTCATATTAATATTGCTCCATACATGATCGATAAACAAGATTTTACCAAAATTTCTAGATAAAATGGAGTAAATATCAAAACAAGATGCAGAAGGATCTCCATATAAATAAGATAGAATAGAATCTCTGTAATATAATATTTCATCCGGTAATAAAATACCGGAAAAAGGGTAAGCTTACCTCAATCCAAGAATATTTTTAATTTCGCTTGCTCCAAGCTCTGTTGTTTTTTGACCTTTCTTGAAAGACGTGCAAAGATCAGCAATTTCTGTAGCCTTTTCTATAGTTAAAATGGCAGCTATTTGAACGATCCGACTGAAACAATCCCTGATACTCCAGCCAGCAAGGGCTGAAAAGTACGCAACTATTTTGCGAGCTTCTAGCTCCAATAGCAAACCTCCAAACTGAAAACAATACAACACCAATTATAAAAAAAAGTTTTCCGAGGAGTAATTCTAATGCTTTATAAATTGGGCTTGAAAACGTTTTCATAAATATGAAGAAAGAACGTCATTCTCTAGAAAACCTGACACTGGAGAAGACTTTGGTTGGAATTACTAAAATTAGAAATTTATCAATTTTAAATTTGTTCATAAAAAGTTATAACCACAGAACGTGCATAACGGTTAATATTGTAAAGTAATAAATAAATGGAGTTTTAAAATTGTTTATAAATGTAGTGTTTTGTACATCTTACAATTTAAATGTTTTCCTTCGTAAACGATTACATTTTTCCAATGGCCCAGGATTTTATTGGAATAAACTCTTTAATTCATTCACATCGTCATTTAAGTTATTCACTCTGTCTCTTTTTCGTAAACGAATGTAAGGATATTCACGTAAGTTTTTGGAGCATTGGCTTGACCAAATATAGTAGCAGGTTAACATTGAAAGCTGGTTAGCAATGATAAAACAAGCTTTATTTTACGACGAAAGGAAAACTAATAAAAACATAGAAATTTGAATTCTAACTCCAGAATTCTAAGTTTCAGAGTGCCATAAATAACAAGGGCTTGAAATTACATTTTTCCGATATTGCGCTAGATTTTATGACTCACGGAATAATAAGTTATGTCTGAGATAACATTTTTCCAATCAATTTATTCCTACCCTCCCCCACGAAGATTTCATGTTTTGATGTCGAATATACTGATTGTGGGGCAAAGTATTCCAAACACCCTAGAAGCGTTAAATCACCCAGGTTTCCTTGTGGTTGGGCAAGCGTGATAAATAGCTTTACCTTCTGTTGCTAAACGTTCGAAAAGTTTTCCATGGTGATGGTATAAGTGACAACAGTCAAGATTATCTTTGATCCTAAAAACTTAAATATTAGCGATCTTTTATAAACGTATCCTGCCGATTTACCTTAATTTGAACAATTATATAAAGAATTAATTACTTGCAAATTTTCAAAAATTAGACATACAAACAGCATTAACTCATACTGCTTACCTTCACAAAACTCTTCATAGGTGATGGTCCAATAGACAGCCTGTTTCAGTACACCCTTGCATAGTAACTCTTATTAGACCCCCTTTTTCGTACTATGATCGCGACACACACTTTATAGTTTCTGAGACAAATTAAGGGTACATTAACATAGGATTGGGCCAATGTAAGAAAAATTGAAAAAAGTGTCAGATTTTTTAGACCGGTGATCATGATCCGCTCTCAGTGCGTAATTAAAAGAAAAAAACCTAAAAAATTACATCCTAAAGACAAACATATTCCGATTACAAGATACACAATTCATGTGCATCGTCATTTTGACGCAACAAATCACAATCTGATGTAATTCGACAATCAGTTTTTGAATCGGTTGCATTCTATTTCTCAATAATTCGGTTTATTATTGCATATCTAATAATTTATAAACATTTGGTCACGTCACATAAGTTTTTTGAGTTGTATTCATTGCATTTACATACTAAAGACGGACCATCTACACTTCCAAACATCAGCCTCTTTTTGGTTTTTCTTTTGTTTTGTTTTTCTCATATTGGTATTCGTTTTTTTTTTAAATCTTCCATCGTCGTGTCTGGTCAAGTTAGTCTTAAAATTATAAACAGGTTGCCCATCTTATAAATAGATCTCCGGGGGGAAAAGATGAGGAAGTTAGATTTTGGGCTTTGCCCACGAGAGCTATGTCTTGTTTTTCTTGAATTTGAACTTAGATTCCCAAACTACTGCATTCACAGAAAAATAATCACCTTTCGTGAATGTGCATTTATACCTCCCAAAGAGCCAATTCCAGAGAAGGCACAAGGTTCTGAAAAGTTTCACTTTGTCAGATGATGCATATTCATTTTTTTTTCTGATGAAAACTTGTTTCTTTAATTTTGAGCTTCTGAGCCCTCATGCTGAATTTTACAAAACAAAAAAAAATTACCCTGGACAATTACCCTTAACATCTTCATGCTTAAAATTTAGTCGGCAAAAAGAAAGTAAGACAAAAATAATTTCGTATAGGAATTCTAGCAAATTCCCCAGTATAAAATTTTCCCCGATGGAAAGGAACAAAAGAAAAACCATAAGGAACAATAAGGAATGTGACAAATTGTGTCTCCCTTCAAATTTTCCTTAGAGAAGCAATTTCGGCCTGACATTTCAATACGAAAAATTCGGTCCACTTCAAGTTCCCGCAGTTTTTATTGACTCCTCTTTCGCCATTGTTAGGCTTAGAGGCTACAGTTGGCGACTGCTTTCATCGCAAGAGTGCTCATAAGATGCAAAGCTTTTTGTAGCAATGTCTTGAAAACCGTCAACCTTTTTTTTTCTTTTTGGATAACTCAGCATGAGGGCTCAGAAGCTCAAAAATAAAGAAACAAGTTGTCATCAGAAAAAAATCATTTTTTTGGCAACCTTGCAAAATCTTGCACTTTCTTTAAATAATTAGTAAGAGAATTGATGAGGGGCCTTATAAAGCTTAATATTACCCTTCATGAAAATTTGTAAATTTACCCAAGTCCTTCTTTGGAATGTTTTTTATTTCTTATTAAAAGATAACTATTATAATAGTAAACTATTATAAGAATTCTAGTTGCTTTGACAAACAATTCAAGTAGAAGGCTGTAACTTTTTTTCAGTGTTGGCATCAAGCTGTTTAACCCTTCTGTGTTCGAGGATTTATTTTTCTTTGTTAATTAAGGCTTTATGACCTTTGTCTTTTGGCAGAAGATAAACGCAGGTTAGATGCAAATTTTAATAAAAAAGAATATATGACGATCAATAAAAATCTAATTAATGAACATTTTCACTTAAACAGTGAGAACTCTCCTTCTTACAAGTTCCAAGAAGGCTCCAAATATTCAGCCCCCAAATATTTGGATAAATAAGTTTATTCGGCTGTCTTAAAAATTCTCATTTTCAAAGAAGAATGTGTCTTCCACTCTAAATTTTAGTTTTAGATGACATGAAAAATATTTATATCTTTGCACACTTGAGGCAAATAAAAGACACTTTGAAAACACATTTTTTGAATCACTGAATTGACAAGAAAATACTCACTTTAGTAAATTCGATTTTGCCAATATTCTTCTCCAGAAGGCTTGATGTTTCTTTAGCAGTGTCTTCAACGAAAAATTCAAAGTTCACTTCTGTTAATTCCCCTCGGAATGAGTTTAAAACTGATTCAACTTCCTTTAAAATATCGGCCCGCCCATCCTTGTTCGTGAGTTTCGTAGTATGTATATTCCTCCTAAGACATAAAAAAAAGAACGAATTAGATATATACTTAACATAATAGGGACAATAACTTAAGCTTCACGGCGAAAAGGTTTGGTTAGCTACAGTCCTACAGGTTCATTAACAAAGAGAAGGTTTGGGCTTTTTAATTACCTTTGGTCAGCTATTCAGGGATGAAGAAATTTCCCTGCCAAGCTAAATCATGGTGGTTACCACTAAGACGGACTCCTAATTTATCAAAGCCTTTGCCAAGAATGTGTATATGAGATCGTTGGCTGATTCATATTTAATGAATGATCAGTGCCTCGGAAGAATGCAACATTTACTGATTTTCTGATAGCCAATACTAGTCGACTACCATTTGGTAATTAGTGG
This sequence comes from Artemia sinica, assembly GCA_027921565.1. Taxonomy (NCBI): domain Eukaryota; kingdom Metazoa; phylum Arthropoda; class Branchiopoda; order Anostraca; family Artemiidae; genus Artemia; species Artemia sinica. The sequence continues at coordinate 25,353,090 of CM051268.1, forward strand.
CCCCAAAAGCTCTGATATACCTGCATAAAGGGTAAAAGGGCTATGACTATCTGATGGACTTCGGAAAAAATGAAAAATAGGGGCGCGGAAAAACACTGAACCAGATTTTTCATATACGTAAACCTATTCTCCTATCTTGGTGGTAAAATCACACAGATTCAAAAGGGGATTCTTGGGCCAAGGAAAGATGGGGGACGGATTTACAAAGACATAGGCCACTCCCGAGCTATATTTACCTTCCACATGTGAGCGACCGGGTCCATTTAAATTCGATAGGCAAGTAACACCAGGAAAGGATACTTTAGTTGTATAATTTTGGACCAACGGGTCTTACGGTCAAGGTGTCGACAGAATTCAAAGTTTCAGGAAATCTCAGACTTTGGGTATCTTGATGGATGGTAGCACATGGGCTACAATAACCAGTGGTCAAAAATTTCGTGAGTCAATTCTCCTCAACTGTCGCTTTGTTTGGAGGGATATGAACAATTTGTTCAAAGGTCGAATAAATATTTATGAATATTTATTGATCAAATAAAACTATTTACATCACAGGCAGGTATTACCCTTTTCGCGTATGACAGTTTACTGATTGCGGCTGCCCCAAATATTGAGCTTTTATTTTGTAAAGTAGAAACAGCAATACTGGAGATCTTAGAATGGGGTGATTATAAATTTCTTACTTTAAATTACGATAAAACAAACTACTCGATATTTTCAAAGATAGGTGCTGCTATCACAAATCTGCTATTGAATGTGCAAGAAAAGAAAACAAATAAGGTTTGTAAAACAACATATTTGGGATTTATTATAGATGAGAATTTATCATGGAAGGGGGGTGGTAATACTACATCAGTGAAATTATCTAAATCTCTGAGCGTGCTTCACCACATATAACACTGAGCATTAGAACAAAACCCATTAAAATGGTTTATTTTCCAATATTTTGACCGTATATATGTGACGGTTCCTTACTGTGGGCAATACATTTTTTAACATGTTATAGAAAGAATTTAAACAAAGCAGTAATGCTTATTTTTAATCAAGATGTTACTAAACCGTCAACTTCAGATTTCTTTTTAAAATTACGTTTTTTTTACGTTGCAAAAACAAAAATTACGAAAGAGGAGTTTTTGTCAATAAATACGATTTTCATTTTGATCCGACGACATTTTCGAGAGGTTTCAGGCTATTTTTCGAAATTCCCTTAAGTTTGTTTTTGCAAGAAACTTTACCATAAGGATTATTTTTACCATTAAGATTTCACCATTATTTTTTCGCAACTTGAGTAAAAATTCTTCTTTTTAACGAAGATGTTACTGAACCGTCAACTTCAGAATTTTTTATAATTACGTTTTTTTACGTTGCAAAAACAAAACAATACCAAAGAGTAGTTCTTGTCAATAAATGCGATTTTCATATCGGTCCGATAACATTTTCGAGTAGTTTCAGGCTATTTTTCGAAATTCCCATAAGTCTGTCTTCGCAAGAAACTTTCACCATTAAGATTATTTTTGCCATTAAGGTTTCACCAGTATTTTTTCGCAACTTGATTAAAAATTCTTCTTTTTAATCAAGATGTCACTAAACCTTCAACTTCAGATTTTTTTTTTAATTACGTTTTTTTACGTTGCAAAGACAAAAAATTACCAAAGAGTAGTTCTTGTCAATAAATGCGATTTTCTTTTTGATCCGACAACATTTTCGAGAGATTTAAGGCTATTTTTCAAAATTCCCATAAGTTTGTTTTCGCAAGAAATTTTCCCCATTGACATTAAACGAAACAATAGCGGTGTGGTCAATAATTAATTGGATTAATCCAATTACCGTCTCTGAATCAGCTTCAAATGATGATTCTTCATCACTTGACAGTTTTTTTTTGTTTTTTTTTTGACACGTTTTTAAATATGCGATTAAAATAGGGTAGCGTTCGTTCTATACAAGCTTGAAAATATACTTTTAAATGACAAAAAGCCATTAGTGAAAGATAAATATTACAAATAGCCGTAAATGAAAAATAACACGAAAAAGTTGTAATCAAACAAAACCACGAGAACACATAAAGAACTAAGTCATTTACCAACTCATCCAATCAATGTTGAGCTGGCGTTACCAAGCCCAGCCTAAAAACAAAACTAGGCCTTGATTCCGGATAGTAAAGCCCATCTAAACTGTCTGACCTCGTTGTGAGCTCTTTCAGTGGTCTTCAACCAGCAGGCGATGGAAAGGGCAATGTAATATTTGAATGGAAGTGATAAAAAGGTAAAGGTAAAGAAACGGCATCGGACTTTACAGTCCCTAACGGCGATGCTGATCTCCGTTTCTTGGCCCTTCAGCCAGGAAGTGCAATGGGGGGCAACCATCCTGTGCTTTCGCACACCCTTCCTGTTTACCCTCCCCAGATTTCTCCAGGTACCCATTCAGAGCTGGGTCGACTCTGGCTGAGCTTACAGAGTCACACCACTGACACTCGTCCCAAACCAAATAATTGGGTACACTAGGATTCGAACCCTCGCCCTCTCGGACAAAGAATCCTAAATCCAGCACACAAATCCACTCGACTATGATGGAAGTGATATTTAACATTAAATATATTTTGTCAAAAAACTAAGCATAACTGAACGCCACTTCTTTACACTTATAGACACAATTATATTTTAAAGAAGCTATAGAGTCCAAAACCACTAGTTTTGAACTAAAGTTTCATACCGCTCCTAAATTACTCAGCCTTCTGGCTTAAGGAAATGCTACATTTACCTTTAATGATTTATACCTTCAAAAGACTCTTAACAAATATTTTAACAAGCAAATCAGAATATAATACTCTTCTCTGATGAAGTGATACTCTACCTCAGTGAGATTATGGTTTACATTTTGAATACTATCAATGACTGGTTTTAACTTGGTTCTTATGGCACCATCCTTCAACTGCTGTCGACTCTTATGCAAAACATGATATATGCTTTGTTTTGAAGATTCCATCAAAGAAAGGCAAGATTCCAATTTGCCCTGTTCTTTTTCTCCAGCCAAGCTTGTTGTCATTGAGGCTTCGTCTTTGATCGCTTGAATCAGTTTGTCAACATATTGGATGCTCATTTCTGTGTTGTTCATTGATATCTAATATTAAAAACACAATATATGTTGAACACAGACTAGATAAGATTAGAAAAACGCTTTCAGAATGATGAGCGTGATGTTAATCCTTAAATAAATCTGACACAACACTGTAATACAATGCAAGTCTATTAAGTTGACTTCTACTTCAAAATGTCGTGTGTAGTCAGCAAAACCAGATTTAGTCTCCCTTTTAAGCAGTGAATAAAATAGGACCCCCCCCCCCTCTCTTGAAATCTAGTCTTTAAATTAAATTTAAGGATTAAAAATTCAAATTTTCAGTTCAAAGGATTTTAAATAAAGATTTTAATCTTGCATTTAATTCTTAATTCAGTTATATTTATTTTTATCGTTATTAATATAATTTTTATTTTATAGGATATTGATTCTGATTTATTTATAATACATTTAATTAAAAATTTGATTTAATAGGTAAGTAATTATATGGACGCGACCGCGTCCATGTTAAAACTAAGAATTTGGATTTTAAGCTTATTGAAAGAAAAAAAAACACAAAAAAATTTAAAACAAAACAAAATTGCGAAGGCCCTCAGGAAGTATTTTTTCTTTTCGTCCCTTTTTTTCTTTTTTCTCCTTTACGCAGGAGCTACTTAAACATGTAAGCTTATTTCAATACCACCAATAAAATATTGCTCAGTTGGTCGTTCGCCATTTAAATTAGACAAGTTTTCCCTTTTTAATTTTCCTTTTTTCCTTAGTAGAACAAGTTTTTCCTTTTCCTACCTAATAGTAATAATAATAATATAATTCTAAAACGTGAGCCAGAGCCTCTTACCATCTAATGTTCAACTGTGATGTAAATTGTTATTTACTGTTCCTTAATACGAATACTTTCTTACAAAAATAGAAAGAAAATAGAAAGAAAAAGTCTAGACAATTAATGTGGAGTCGACATACTAAATTCTCTACTGCTCGGACTGTGTGACTGTCTAGTCCTCAGAGATCCTGCTAAGCTATCGAATGACAGATCCGTCTTTTACGAGTGCAACTCCGCTTTTCCAAGGAGGGGAGGAGCAGCAACTATTTTTTTTTTTAATGTAGGCGATAGCAGGGAGAAATTAATTATACATAGTTCAGGGGTAGGATGGGGTATAAATATAACTATCCTAACATTAAACAAAATAACATAAAAAAAGCATAAAAAGCAGTTAAAATAAAAAAGGGTTTCGTACTTAAAACAAAAAGACAGATATGATTTAAGCGTCAGGGTAGACCAATGGGAACTTTTAATCATGCCAAAAGATAAAAATCAAATCAACCGTTTGAAGCTTTAGCTGAGTATATGGTATCATTTAAAATTCCTATAATCACTCAGATGTTCTTGATGGACGGTTAAGTGGGACTTAGCTAAAAGTTAACTCTATGGAATACGTTTCTGTTCGTTGTGGTGGTACACCAAGTAAAGAATTCTAATTATGTTTTTACAACGCATTGGGATACTACCATAACTCTGATCTGGTCGACAGATTACTTTGGTTATTTCAGGTATGTCGTATTTCACTTTTGCTGATGAAAATCTATTAATTAGTCGTCCAAATCTTCCTTTGTCTTAATGATTGAAACCGCAGATGATTCATTTTATCAAAATATGTTAACTTCGAATATTGAAAATTGGGAGTATTTAGATTTCAACTCACGAGCTGATCCTTCATTACTTTTTTGGGGACTACTTAATTCCAATGGTTATTTCTTTGGATAAGTTGGTATCTCCGTTTGTCCTTTGTACAGCGAATATTGATAATAGCTCTTGCTTTATCTACCACCACTGGTACAACATTGAAAACTTGTAACTAAGTACTAGGCACCAAATACTAAAACTAG
>CM051268.1:25363042-25430542 GCA_027921565.1 Artemia sinica
TGAAACGTGATTATTTCCAAAAATAATTACTAACAATATATTTAGGACATTGATGAAAGGGGGAGGGGGGGGGTGTTGACATGCCTCTATTTTTTCACCATTATTGTAAAATGAAAACAAAGATTTGCATGAAAAGTAAGGTTAGGTTGGGATGTCTATGAATAAGCCTTTTTTAATTAATTAAAATAGCATTTGATTTCTGAGTTCAGTATATTTTTACTTTTTGCTTTACTGAAAATGCTGGCGTAGGGGGCCTTTCTTAGTGATAAATGCTTTTCTAGACAAAATCATGCGGATGAGGATACTAACTTTCTTTCTGTAAAAAGGGGGGAATTATTTCAATACTAAATTTTTTCTCTTTTTAAGGCCAATTATGAAGAATGCTCGTCGCCGCCACCCAGTAAGAGAGCAAGAGAGGGTGAGGCATCCCCATCAGTGCCAGCCCCCATACAGTCTGGGCATAAACCAAAAAGAGAATGGGGCATAAGGATGGTGAACCCCGCTGGCTCATCTATGCAAGCCCAAGACATTGCTGGCCCAGCTGCGCAAGAACATAGCGCTGCCGCCCCGCCCGCCCTCCAACACGCACTACCTGGACCATCCGGCACCCAAGTGCAGCCAGGATTTGGAAATTTGAGCATTTTTTCCTACCTATATTATATAAATATATATCTATTTCTTCCAATGTTTTTTAGTCTTTTCTTTTCACTATTTTTCAACCCAATATAAACTTATCTCAGCGGGATATTGAAAGATTTTTTCTCTCCCAAAGGAAATATAATGTTCTCCCCTTTTGAATCATGTCAAGTGCACGCATTCACCCTTTGCTAAATTAGATTAGTGAAGCCAAAAAAAAAAATGTACTATATCCCGCTCATAATAAGTAGCAAAATCCATTGCATTATAAATTGCTTTATTAGCGAATGATTCACATTGCCTCTACAATAAAAAAAAACTTTCTATCGGAATGAGTTGTGTATCATGAGAGGAGATGGCTATCCATTTCAAATCATGTTTTTTTTTGTTTTTTTTCCAGAGCAGATAAAGAGTATTAATATGAAATTTTATTTGGAGGGAATTGTTTGAACAATATCAAATTGCCGCCTTCTATGTCATGCGACGTTTTAGATTGTAAATATCTTATACTAATATAAGATATGCTATGGGCCCGAGAAGCGCCGCAGGAAGCGCTGCGGGCCGGGGAAGCGCCACTGGAAGCGCTGCGGGCCCGAGAAGCGCCGCGGGAAGCGCTGCGGGCCCGAGAAGCGCCGCGTGAAGCGCTGCGAGAAGCGCTGCAGGGAAGTGCCGCGAAAAAAAAAATAAAAACAGTAGGGATGATTTGAACACTTTGAAAATAAGCTATTTTTTTTTTAACGAAATCAAATTGCCGCCTTCTATGTAAAGCGGCGTTTTAGATTGTATTTATCTTATATTAAGTTGGATTTTCTTTCAGTTGAATTAACCAAATGCTACTATGCGCATACTGCTACTACTACTACTACTACTAAGCGCTGACTTTAAATAATAATCCAAATTTTAAAAGCAGTAGGGGTGATTTGAACACTTTGAAAATAAGCTATTTTTTTCATTTATAGATTGGACGACCATTGGTCCCTTATTCTTTGTCTTCCCCCTCATCAGTTGGAGAAGGAGAGGAGCTCTCCAACAACAACATTTCACCATGGAGCGATATCGCTAATTCCGACCAAATACCTGATAATATTGATGAGTATTTAAATGGTTTTTTAAATGTAGATAATAGCACAGTTGAGCTGGGGGACTTGAGCCAAAATATTCTACAGCTTTTAAATGATTTCACAAACGAATTAACTGGGAACCCTTCTCCTCCTCCTCCTCCAGCCTCCGATACCCTAACGAGTCCACTTCGAACAACTGAAGTGGAGCATACCCCAGATATTGTTGAACAATTTGGGAGAGGGGATAATATACAAGAGGGGGAGGGGGGTACAACTTTTCCCGATTTTCAATTGACCAACACAATTTTAAATGCAATAGTTGTTTACACTGCGACTTTTGGAGACCCTTTTAATTCACTTATGGGGGGGGAAATTTGTTTTTGATCCCGTAGAAATTGTGCACAACTATGTAGATAAAATTCGTGCACTTCTGGAGAACCAAATTCAATTGTGGGGGAGGGATTCAATTAAGGTTTCTATTGTTTTAAAGGTTTTTTATTTAAATGAGGGGAAAAGCGAAGTTTATTATCATTATGTACATTCCGAGATGCGTTTGGTTTATTCGAATTTAGAAAATTTTGAGGGTGTTTTCATGGATTGGCTAGATCAAATTATAACGCATCTTGAGAACTTTAATGAAAACGGTAGTGGGTCTCTAGTTCTTTTTGTTGAAAATTTAAGTGTAAATTTTTGTAAATTTAAGAAAGATTTTATTTTAAGAGGGGGGGGCAGGGTCTGATAGGGATACAGTTTTAAAATATAATCCAGATCTAGTAGGTTGTCGTGGTGTCCAGCGGATCTGTTTTGAAACAGGTCAAATGTGTTTCAGGTATGCTTTCCTCATATCAGCATTTCAGCCTCTAGCAGATGACGCTACCAAGACGAATTTAGACAATTGGGCTGTACATGCGAAGGACGGGTCCAATTTCCCCATTGTAGATTTCTCTTGTTTAGAGGGGAAATACCCAGTAACGCTTCGATCCATTGATATTTTCGAAAGGGCTAATGCCCATTTAAATATCGGCGTTACTGTGGTTCAGTATGAAACTGAATTTGAAGATGGGGTTTATTCTAAAAAGAAGGGGGTGGTCTTCCCTGTAAGGGGCCCGTCAATTGATTTGGTCAGACACTGGGTTTGGTTGTTATACACACCACCTAGTGACCCTGCCAATTCAATTGGCCATTTTAATCCTATCACAGACATCAGTAGAGTTCTGGGGGAGGGTAAGAAACAGAGTTCACGTTTCTACTGTCCAACATGCCTCTCTAGATTTTGGACTGAATTAAAGTTGCAAAATCATATGAGGCATTGTAGCCGGCATGGCTACCAGACAGTGGAAACGGTTTCAGGGGATAGAGCTATTTTACGCTTCAAAAATTTCCAGAACACCCTTCTCCAGTGCAACAAAATATCTTTAGACTGTGAAGCTAAGCTGGTGGAGGTGAATGATCCCCAATTTCCAAACCGAGTCAAAGAACACCAGGCTATTGCAGTGTCCTATGCTCACGCGCAAAGAGATAGTTCTAACACCATGCGGTTGTTAGAAATAGTAGAAACGTTGGATGAGGGGGAGTGCATGGTCAAGGCACTGACTAAACTAATTGGCACGGCTAATGGTGCTATTTCTCGTTTGAGAAATACCCATTATCCAATGGTGCTGTCTGCAGAGGATCGTCTCGCGATTAAAAATCAAAAAATATGTTGGGTTTGTAAGGGGGAGTTTGTAGAGGGGGATAAGGGGACTAAAGGGAAAAGAGGCGGTGGGAGGGGGAAAGTCAGAGATCATAATCACTTGTGGCAGGAAATATCCTCGGGGGGTAGTAATTTTCGGGGGTTGCGCATCAATCGTGTAATTTAAATGTTAGCCAGCAGTTTTTCATCCCTTTTTTTATTCACAACTCTAATTATGACTTAAAATTTATTTTACCGGCACTGGCACGTATGCACAGGGAGGGAGGGGGAGTAGACAGTCCATGGGTAAACAGTTCATTTACCTATAACATTATTCCCAAATCGGCCGAGAAGTTGTTGCTTCTCGAACTGAAATGGCAGGCAGTGGATAATGGGCATACGTGTTGGAACAAAATCAGGTTTTTAGATTCCTTTAGTTTTTTCCCAAGGCATTGAGTCAATTGATTCAAGTGCAGAAAAGCGACAATTTTGATAGCTTTCCCTTGCTTAAACAGCACTTTCCAGACGGTGAAATGTATGACCTGTTGACCTGCAAAGGTGTATACGCATACGATTATTACTGTTCTGGCGCTCGCTTAAGTGAGGTGAAACTACCTCCAATTGAAGCTTTTTACAATTCACTGGCCAACAGTGAATGCACAGCCGAGGAGTATGAGTTTGCCAAGAAGGTGTGGTCTAAGGGGGATTGTAAAAAAGGGTGGGATTATTGTAGACTGTACATGGCCAGTGACGTTCTAACTCTGTTGGATATAGTCTGTAAGAACACAGACCAAATCTATTCAGAGTTCGGGTTAGATATAGGCTACTATTTTTCCACACCCCATTTAGTGATGGATTTGATTTTAAAAATTAGCAGGGAGGAAATAGGCCTAATCACCGATGTAGATCAGCACCTTTTGTAGAGCGTTCAATGAGGGGAGGGTATGTTTTTCATGGGGATCGCGTCTTATCAACCGATCCGAGCGGACAAAGCACCGGTGCAAAGTCAAATGCAGTGTTCTTGGACATGAACTCATTGTACCCCTCGGCAATGTCTCACTACTCTTTGCCGTGTGGGAACTATCAATGGCTTGAGAATCCTTGTGAGTTCCCCGACATTACCACCGTCGAGGACAATGGGCCACAAAGATGGTTCTTTGAAATTGACGGTCACATTCCACTGGCGCTTCACGACTCAGTCAAAGATTTTGTTTTTCCCTGTATCAATCGGCCCCTGAGCAGGGACTCTCTGAGCCCCTACAATCGATCATTGGTTGAGGATATGGGGATGCACTGGACTCCCTCCAAACAGAAACTGATTGCTGATTTGGACCCTAAGGAGAATATCGTTGTTCACCATGTGCTTTTGCACTGGATGGTGAGCAATGGTTTCAAAATCGCCAAAATACACAGGGTCCTGCAGTTCAATCAGCGACCATACTTGAAAACGTTTATCGACACTTTTGTCGATAAACGCTCTAGGGCAAATTCAAAGGTGGAGAAGGAAATGTACAAGCTCATTCTAAATTCAGCGTTTGGCAAAATGTGTGAAAGCGTTCGTAATAGATCTCGCTGCGACGTCGTGACTGACCCTCTAGAGTGTGCACGAATTATTGCTGATCCCAATTTTACATCGTTCACGAGCATAGAGACTGGCATGGTTCTTCTACACAGGCGAAAGCGAAATGTGGTACTGAACAAGAATATAGCAGGCGGCAGTTCAGTACTGGAAATTTCAAAAAAGCTCATGTTGTCGTTTTTTTACAATGTGTGCAAGGTGCAATGGCCACGGGAGGGGGAGGTTCAAGTTTGCTATGGGGATACAGATTCTCTGCTGCTAAAGGTAAATGGGACCGAAGATTTATTGGGTGATTTAGAAAAGGGGGAACACATCAGCTCGTGGATGGATTTCACCAACTGGAATCCATCACTCTACCCCGAGTTGGTGAAACGTCAAGCCCCCAACCAACTATTAATGTTAAAATCAGAGACGGGGAGTGATTTGATATCCAGGGGGGTCTTCCCGGGCCCCAAAGTTTATTGCGTTGAAACTCATAGTGGGGATGAAAAGAAGGCGTGTAAAGGGGTGCCTACACATTTGATAAAGAGCAATTTCAACATGAGCGTGTACATAGACTGTGTAGAAAGTAGCCTAGTGCCGAGAGCACAAGTGCTTGCAATTCGCTCTCTACAGTATAGAAATTATACTGTGAGAGTGGAAAAGAATGCAATGTCGTGTATATCCGACAAAGTCTATGTGCTCGAGAATGGTGTGAGTGTCCTACCTCATGGCCACTACCGTATTTCAGACCGAGTTGAATGCATTGACTATCGCAATCAACTTGGTCTGGATAAATTAACCTAACTTGAACTAACCGAACCACTAACCATCACCAACCCATTCATAAATTAACTAACCCAACCCGTTCATAAATTAACTAACCTCAACTAACCCAACCTCAACTAACCTGTAGCAGCAGCAGCAGTGACCGGACAACTATTGTGTACTGTTTTTTCACCCCCGCGGTTCCCGGGGGGTGGGGGGCCCTTCCCGCGGCCGCCCAGGGGGGGGGGGGGGTCCCGCCCGCGGCCGGCCGGCCTTCGGCCCTGCGACCCGGGGGGGATCCCACCTTTAAATTCACTGTAATGTTCAACTGTGCTAGTTCATGTTCCAAGTGTTTTCTGTTTTTGTTGTTGTATAGAAAAGTGTTTAAAGACAATAAGTGCTGTAGATAAAAGTGTTGTTGTTGTACAGAAAAGTGTTTTTAAAGACAATAAGTGTTGTAGATAAAAGTGTTTTTAAGACAACAAAAGTGTTTTTATTGTACATAAAGTGTTATCATTACAGTTCATGTTGAACAAATAGAGTTTTCATGTTGACCATGAAATTTTGTCAACTGTTCTTGTTGAACAAGTGTTATTTTTATCATTGTTCATGTTGAACAAATATTTGTTTTCATATTGCCGAAATAAATGCTGCCATGAAATATTGTTTTTTTGTTGTTCTTGAATAGATAGATCTATGGGAAAATTACTACTTATTCATTGGACACGTATGATTTACAGTTAGTTGTAGTCCAACTGTTGTCAACAGCATGTATCAATTTAAAACACCCTTCAGATCGTTTCTGTGTGCGCCCTCAATGTCGGGGAAAACAACACTTTTAGCTAAAATAATTCAAAATTGCGATAAAATGTTTTTGGAAAAACCGAAAAAATCTACTATTGCTATAGTATTTGGCAGGAGTCCTATGATAAAATAAAAGCTATTGCCACAACCATACCAATACAATTCATACGGGGACTTGATGTTTTCAATAGTATTGAATCGAACTCGTGGTTGATTATTGACGATTTGGCTGAATCCATTGAACAGTTCTCACAGGAAATGCTACAACTGTTCACTGTTCGCTCCCACCATGAACACATTTCCATAACCCTAGTTCTACACAATCTGTTTCATCAGAGCAAATGTATGCGAACCCTTGCTTTGAATTGCACTATCTATATTATCTATCGAGTTGTTCGTGATTCTAGCTCGCTCATAACTCTCAATAAACAGATATACCCCGGCGCCCCTAAATTTCTGTTGTCAGCGTACACTCAGGCGACTAGCAAGCCCTACGGATACATTTTGCTGGATCTTAATCAGAGCACACCCGACGATCTACGCGTAGTCACCGACATTTTCAACAATGAAATTACAGTATATCTTCCGGTGAACAGTAGAAAAGGCTATTAGTTGCCGTTATGACACTGAAGAAACTACACGAACAACGGCATTTATTTTCCATTTTAAGCACTTCAAAACCCTTGCTTAGGAAGGCCATACTCAAACATGGTGTTGACAATGATTTCATTAATCTAATATCTGAACTTTGTTTAAATTGAACTGAGGGCAATGTTCAACTGCCAGAAGGTGTTAGACAACAGACAAAGCAACATCGTTCCACTATACGCGCCTTAGCTTGTAAAAACAAGGGAAAAAATTTTAAAAGAAAACAACTCCTTCAAGCGGGCGGTAGCTTTTTCACACTTTTACTGCCAATAATTGCAGGACTTGTAAACAGTTTTCTCTAGAGAATGGCTAAACCCTATAAATTGACACCATTTGAACTTGTCCTCTCGCCCGTCGAACATTTTGAAGACAATCTAAACAAATTCATTAACGATGAGAATATTGCCGATGACAAAAAACTGCTTTTACTTCAAGATGCATTGCGACGTGTGGACAAGCATAAACCTTATCGTGAGAGACCCACCGTCGCCACCGCCGTCACTGATCCCTCTAAACAGGAAACATCTACCTAAACAAGATTCTGCAGCACTGCAATGAAAGGAGAAGGAATTGAATTCAATTGTAATGAAAATTGAAAACCTATTGCCACTCACCTATCGAGAACAGAGTAAAAGAGTGTTATCATATCTCATGTTGGAAACGGATGAACATCAAGTTCAAGTCGATAGCACAGGGAAACGAATTATAATTCAGGGAAAAAGTTATAATCTAGTTGATTTAATTTGTGATATGGTGACGAATCGTAAAGGAATTTTATCCTTTGACAATAAACTATACACCTTTTTAAGTGTATCAAACTTTCCCAAAAGTCTTATTGGCAATAAGCAAATTCTAAAAAAACTAAGAGAATATAGTCCTCCTCCAACACCAACGCCATTTAAAAAAGAAGAAGAAGATTCAATATTTGAAAATACTATAAGTAGCAGCAGCAGTAATGATTTTACAACACCTGTGGCTGCTAGTCAAAAGCGAAGACGAATTGATTCACCCTCCAGTGTGCAAAAGGGGAGTGGACATTACACTACGTGCTTGCGTTCAAAATGGATGAAGTTCTGAAAGGAGTCTATGAAAATATTGGTGAAGCGGGAAGTTTAAGTTCTCCCAAAACGCTTTCTAAAGCTGTCTCCGGCACCACCACATTGAAAAAAGCTAAACAGTATCTAGAGAATGAACCGAGTTACACACTGCATCGGAATCACATGCTTCGCAGCAAACAATATCGACAAACTAAAGCCTTTTTCCCTCTGCATATAATGCAAACGGATCTTTTAACTTTAGACGCACTTCAACGGCGTCACAATGCACCCTACAAATATATTCTGGTGGCAATCAGTGTCTTTAGTCGCTATGCCTATGCCATTCCACTGCTATCAAAGAGAGGTGTTGAAGTTGCTCAGGTCATTGAAAGTATTCTTGAACAGGATTCATATAGAAAAATTCAATCGGATCGTGGCAGTGAATTTGTTAATCCCCTATGTGCAAAAGGTTCTATTGAAATATAATACATCACTTTATCATAGTCACAGCCCGATAAAGGCTGCATTGGCTGAACGATTAATAAGAACGATTCGTCTATTAATTTAAAGATATTATACACTGAAAAATACATCGGCTTTTATTCATGATTTAGATAAAATCATGCAGATATACAACCATCGACCTCATCGATCTCTGTCCAACTCAAGCCCTCGGGAAGTTCACTACAGTGAAAATACATTTGATGCTTTTCTAAAGCAATATTCCAATGGTGAAAAAGAAAAAAAAATGTGAAGAAGAAATTCAATGTTGGTGATACTGTTCGAATTAATAGAACCACCAATATTTTTGAAAAGGGGAATTATTTATGGAGCACAGAACTTTTTAAAGTGTCCAAAATCCTGGATACCGAGCCCACGACATATCGACTGCGAGACACCAAAGATGATGAGATTCTCGGCGGTTTTTATGAATATGAACTGCAAAAAGTTAGAAACACTAGCGAAATGAATCAAATTGAAAAGATATTAAAGAGTCATACTCGTAGGGGCAAGAAACAGTTGCTTGTTCCTGGCTAGGATACAACTCAGATTTTGATTCTTGGGTCAGTGCTGAAGATATTGACAATACCCAATGATTTCTATGTGACTTTCATGTCCAATGTCCTCTCTACAATGACTTGAATAGAACAAGTGATTTTTGGACGAAACTCTCCCCCACCATCAAATTCAACGACGTAGAGTATGAAGTGGCTCTTGTCGACTATATTCTCAAAAATACTTATGAAATCCTGAGAAAGGATCGTAAATATGATATAAAAATTAGACCCTATGATTGGCCGCCACCACCATCCTCAAGTGATCAAGAACAAATTCAAAAAATCAATTGGATGGATTATCCATATATTGAATTACCCTACGATGAACTCACCTGTATGAATGATTTATGTCGTTCTATTAATAAAAGAATTTCCGCTCGTAAAAAGGGTGCTTTTCATTTCAACTATTCAAAGGAGGAGGGTAAGATCTACATTAGTTCACCTATTGCCAGTGAAAAGGTTATTCTCAATGATAACCTTAAGGATGTTCTTGGCTTTAAGCTCAATATAATCAATGGTAAAAGTGCCGGAAACACTAATTTCATTTTTGCTGACTATCCGCCTGCCTTCTCCACAGACACTTGTATATTTCTCTACGCTTCATTTGTGGAAACATCTCGGGTTGGTAATTCAAATGTTCCCCTCCTACGTGTTCTTGAACGAAAAACCAATCAAGAACATATTCACCACTACAATATAAAGCATCTTCAGTATATTCCCGTAAACACTTCCTATTTGGAACTCTGTCAGTTAACACTAAGAACCGAATTGGGCGATCCCATAGCAATTTCAAAAGGTTTGGCTGTGATTACATGCCATTTTCGACCCATCGTTCAAAAGCAAGATGTCTAATAAAAAAGTGGTATTCACTTGTCCTGATATTGACTGCTATGTTACTACTCTTGGCCCAAGACAACAGGGCAATGGAATGGACTATTACAAAGGTCGCTCGTCAATGTCTGGCTACGGTCTTGGCAGTTGGTTTGCTAAGCTCTTTCGCTCTTAACTACCACTGGCTAGAAAATATCTTGTACCGGCTGCGACAGATTTTTCATCCTCTACACTATACGATTGGGGCTCTGGCAAGGATTTTAAAAAAAGTGCTTCGGAAAATCTTAGGTCCAGTGCGCGAACCCTTGGCGAGAGATTAAAACAAAATGGTAAAGGCTTAAAAAGGTCAAGAAACAATGCATCACTCATCAGTCTCCACTCAGGTCGGAAACGAAAGACATCATCCCTCTTGACAAAGAAAAGAAGGATAAAGCCGACACGTGGTGTAAACAGAAGCCCCAGGAAGAAAATTGTTAGATCGAAACTAGATTTCTTCTCCTAAAATGTCCTACCTACCGCATAAGGATTCTCAACCTTCAATCACCGCCTCATTGAATCTATTCAATGCTGAAAATGTTGCTGTGAGTGTCAAGCATGGATAGTATGAACAATTTTATCCACAACAACCCCTCTCCGATAATATCCACTTTCAAATTTATTCCAATGAAGACTACTTTATGGACATGTCTTCAACATTTATAGATTTGCAAATGAAAGTCCGAAAATCCGATAATACACTGCCAATTCGGGTCGATGGAATATCCTATGAAAATTGTATATTACATAATTTATTTCGTCAAATTAGTGTCTACATCAATGGCACGCTGGTGAGTACAAGCAACAATCTCTCAAATTATACAAGCTATATGCAATTCATATTGATGACACCCAAGTCATACAAGGAATTGAGAGGCACCTCCAATGGATATGAATATATTACTAATACTGATAGTACAGATGCACTTAAAAATGCTACAACTAGTGAATTACATCTAGTTGGAAAAATATATCATGAAATATTAGTATACCCCAATGGCTGCCGCCCAATGTTAAAGTGGATATAAAACTGACGCTTGCACCCTCCAATTTCATATTGAGAAAAGAACTTGCTGCCAATCCTGATGTAAGTCTCTCCCTCACCTCGGCAATACTTCATGTACGCAAACAGCAGGTCATGAGTTCTGTTGCTTTGGCAGTGGAAAAACTGAGAGCAAATGGAAATAATATTAAACTACTTGTTCCTCATACAATCACCAATCAACGTCATATTGCCAAGGGCTCACGCACCTTCACCGATTCATCCTTTATCAATGGTGAAATTCCGTTAAAACTCGCTTTGGCATTTGTAAAAAGCGCCAGTGCAATAGGATCGTGGACTGAATGCCCACATAAATTCGAGATGTTTGGACTTTCATCTCTTGTGTGCAAAGTAAACGGCATCCCACTCTACAATCTATCTTTTGATAAATCCTATAGAACATTATACGAGTTGACCATGCAAACCCTAGATCATGATTCGCAACTATTTGAAAATGGTATAACCGAAGATATGTTTGCTAAAACACATGGTATCATTGTACTGGATTTGTCTGGCACACAGGATATGAGTATAGTACGTACGGGGAGTGTGCGTTTAGAGTGTACATTTGCCGACCCATTGGCTGAGAGTATTGCACTAATCTCACTAAATCAATATGAAACCTATTGGGAAATCACTCCCGAAGGCAGTGTTCTACTAGACTTGGCGCCATGAACACCAGTCAAATAATCAATGTATTTAATATGGACCCCTACATGTCCCAGTACAAATCCTATTGTCTGCCCTCGGACTTTCTTGGAAAAGTTCAAAGTGTCAACAATACCTTCATTATTGTTAATAGCAGTCCGTCGACTGTGCTGACAGGTCATTGGCTATGCATCTTTCAAACAATGAAGACAATTGAATTTTTTGATCCTCTTGGTCTACCCTATACATTCTACACACCTCACATCAGCAACTATATTGAGAGCAGTGGGAAAACTATTATTCAAAATCGGAAGAGGGTGCAGGATCTGACGACTAAAAGCTGCGGCTTCCATGCACTACTATATTTTGTGTTCCGATGTCGTGGCTATACTTACAAGCAGTTTCTCCACATTTATAGTGACAATCCTCGTCTGAACGACTTTCTAGTGGAAAATATCCTCTCGGACCTATACAGTATTGATTTCAGTGCCCTAAGAGTAAAGTGCTTAAAAAATGTTTGTGAATTTGTTTATTAATAAAATGCATATATATACAACAATGTCTTTAAATCTTCACTTTTAGATTTCTTCATCGATGTATGGGCAACTGTCGTGAACCACTAATGCTGGTAAATCATTTGGATTCACTGTACATTGATCTTGATTGACTGCAAAGTCAGGGTCACATTTTCTACAGTACAATGTAACTTCACTCTTGTCATATCTCTTTGTATAGTCAATGATACTATTTGCATTCATATTATGAAATTCACGAGTTTCAATCTGTCTATTTGAAGCAATATCACATACAATGTTTTCAAATGGTGAATCACATTCGGCAACTGCCAAATAAAAATCACTTGGTTTATAGTCATAGTAGGCAGTGTCGTCACAGCGATGACGTAGAAACCAAATTGTCTTGTTACCCCAACAGTTGAATCGTAGACCAGATTCCTCTTCCCAGAATAATTTAAATCCGCGACGATACCAATCTCGTAGAAATAAACTAAAATCACGTTTAGGATTCTTTCCAATCATAGCGGGGTAAGTACTGATCACATTTATCATAGTGACAATTGGAGCACAGGTGCCCTCTAGGATGAGAGTCACACACCTCTTCAAGACATGAATTACATCCTTTAATTTGTACTGCATAGCCTCTATGTAATTTACAAGGATTACATAATTTACACTTTTCACTATAGTCATCTATAATTGTACAATTCTCACACTGAGTCCAACTGCCAAGAGTGTACATGCACAATGGACATATATAGAACACTTTTGGTTTCCGATGTCAACTCACTCACAGCTAAAACGAAACTGATCGTCCTCGCTCCATAAATTCAAAGAGGAGGAAATGGGGGAGAGGAGTAGCTCTGTAACGTTACCTCTTTCGAATGAAGGGGGAGCCATCTACATTGAATCCATTGGCAATGTTTTCAAAAGTATATCCACAATATGATTCTGCTTTGTTCCAATTAATATATCAATAAATTGACTATAAGCACTTGAGTCACATTTTAAAAGTTTCATACAATAGTCCAATGGGGGAGAATCACTCCTCATTATATTGTCAAGTGTTCCCTGACAAGAGAATATCCTGCGTTTAAGTGATAACTCGAGAAAATCGTCATCCAAAATCAAATGTTTTTCCATAAACACTAGATTTGATCTAATTCTCTCTTTCTCAAATTTATTCATTTTTCAATCCTTTCACTCCGACTGCTGACTCTAGACTGACCCTGATTCGTTAGCCCTAACCAGAAAAGAAAGAAAACATTTTCGATTTCGAAACAATTTTATTGAATAATTATAACAACAATACTAAGCATATACAATTAGCGATACTGTTTATTGTCTTCAATATGTTTCACCAATGCACTTAAAGCACATTGAAGTCTATTCACATGTGCTATATCAACTTTAGCGGCAAAACATAGTTGATCCTCCATTTTAAATTTGCTCAAGGATATCACATATCTTGCATATACTGCATCCCATTCCAGACAAAGACGTGATCCTTTCGTGATTTCCACCGCAATGTTTGGTGCTCTTGTATTATTATCATCAACTCCACTATCAACTTCTAATGGGGTAAACATTCCACTCATTATTACAAATATATATCCAGATGAGTAAAGTCAAAACTGTTCTCACTCCTTTGAATTCTATTCACAGACTAATAAAACTCTAGCAAAAAACCCTTTCTTCATATTCCCTCCGCCGCTAATATGTAACCAGCCCTCTGATTGGCTGAGAAGGAAGATGTATCCGACTCGCTGATTGGCTGAGAAGAAAGCACGTGATCTAACTGTTTCCCGTTATCGGATCAATTTCTCGGAAATCCACTTCCCCTTCGATTTCGCAATCAATTCCTCATAAATCCACTTCCCCTCGATTACGCAATCAAGTTCTCGGAAATTCACTTCCCCCTCGAGTCCTAGATCAATAATATTGTTCCCGTTAGAATTCATTGCGCATGTGCAACCTTTGTCCCGGAGTTATTACACCTAGACGAACAACGAACAAATCGACCTTGAAAATTTAGGTCATTGACGCACTTTGATTACGCAATCAATTTCTCAGAAATCCACCTCCCCTAAAATTGCTGTTAACATCTATAAATGTGAGAAAGTTCCTGTTTTTTCATTCTCACTGACAACGAACCATAAAACAGACACGAATTGCTGTTGACATCCATGAAAAACATCAAATAAATTGACCAACATACATAACCGTCCAAGAAAACATCCATCAATGTGAGAAAATTCATGTTTTTCAAGTGAGAAAAATTCTGTTTTTTCATTCTCACTGACAACGAACAGACATAAAAACATGCATAAATTATGTAAAAAAGTTGTAGGTGGCAGCAGGGGTGTCGCGTGGGATCAATAGGCGCCATTCTACTCTTAATCCCCCGAAGTCCCCGGGGGGAGGGCTGAAAGTTATGAACTTTACCCA
Organism: Artemia sinica; assembly: GCA_027921565.1. NCBI lineage: Eukaryota > Metazoa > Arthropoda > Branchiopoda > Anostraca > Artemiidae > Artemia > Artemia sinica. The sequence goes on from CM051268.1 coordinate 25,377,805, forward strand.
ATGTTAACATATAGTATTGGTTATTGGGAAGTATACAGACGTTTTCAGGGGGGATTTTTTCTGGTAGTGAGGGGTGGGGTGGGGAGTGGGTCGGGGGTTAAGTGGGAGGATCTTTCCATGAAGGAAGTTTTCCAGCATTATTTGAAAAAAGATCAGAAATTTATAATTAAAAAAAAAACAAGTTTTTCAACTGAAAGTAAGGAGCAACATCAAAACATAAAACGACAGAAAACATTACGTGTATGATTGGGTTCACCCGCTAGTCAATACCTCGTTCTTTAAGCCAAAGATTATTTAGTACTTTCATAAGAGCTATTTATTCTAATTAACGGCATTTGTGATTAAGGGGTCATTTTTAAAGAATTGGAGCAAAATTCGAACTTTAGCTTAAAGAGCAAGGTATTGACTAGGGGGCGAACCCTCTAATATACGTATTAAAAATATATGAATATAGAAGTTCGTTACGTAAGTTAATTCGTAAGTTAGGTATATTTATTACTAATAAAAACGTTCGAAAATAAAATTAAACAGGTTTCGAGAAAAAAATTTAACCAAATAAAAGTAAAATTAATATTCAAATTTGTTTTAATTATTCATGTACGGTGAGCCGAAATCAAAACCTGCATTAATTCAAAAATGTTCAAAAATTAAATAAAAAAAACAAGTTTTTTTAACTGAAAGTAAGAAACGACGTTAAAACTTAAAACGAACAGAAATTATTCCGTATATGAAAGGGGCTGTCCCGTCCTCAGCGCCTCGCTCTTTACGCTAAAGTTTGACTTTCTCACAACTCTATTTTTTTAAACAATAAAAAACTTTAGCGTAAAGAGCGAGGCGTTGAGGAGGGGACATCCCCTTTCATATACGGAATAATTTCAGTTCGTTTTAAGTTTTAACGTCGTTCCTTACTTTCAGTTAAAAAAAACTTTTTTTTTTTTATTTAATAAAAGTAAAGATCAAAAGTAAAGACCACCATCTAGTAGTGTCTAGGGTTAATTTAAAGCTGAAATTTCGGATGGGTAACTACCTCCCGGAAGTTACGATGTTGGTACACTCCAGGATGAGAAATTGAGAGAAACTTTCCATGAAAAGTTGAATACTAAACTTGGGAGTTTAAATTTTGACAATGTGGAAGATTGTTGGAACAATTTTAGAAAAATAATTTGTGAAGTTGCTGAAGGTGTCTTAGGGAAGAAAGCTAGAACTGCAGCTAAGAATACTAGTGAAAAAGCTTTATGTTTACTATAGAGGAGAAGGGGCTTGTACAACAATTATCTGAGTGATAGATCATCATAGGCAGCGCGCTAGCGCTGCTTAAGTAAAGAAAGATGTGGCCATAATGTGTTTTTTTTCGACAAGCACTTCGTATCGAAGGAGTTGTCGTAGAAACTTCGAAAACGGCTCATTCGATTGGACATTGGGGTGGCTAGTGCTCTTTTTAATAGTCAAAAGTGATTGGAGGGCAACTAGCCCCCCCCCCCACGCCCATCATTCCCCCAATCACATCCAATCAAAATTTTGAGATAGCCATTTTGTTCAGCGTAGTTGATTTCCAGATAGAAAATATCTTTTTGAGGAGGACACTCCCCAACAACCCTCGGGGCAAAGGTTTTAAGTTATGCCCTGAGGGCATAATTATAGAACGATGTTGGCACAATGTACTATTATTTTTTTTTATAAAAATATATGTACTATTATTTTTTTAAATAAATTATTTTTTTTGTTATGCCCTGCATTGAAAAAAAATTATTTTTTTAAGTTATGCTCTGGGGGCATATAAGGTTTTTATAGAAGGCGTTGTCGTAGAAACTTCAAAAAAGGCTCATTCGATTGGAAATTCAAAGGGCTAGTGCCCTTTTTAATAGTCGGAAGTGATTGGAGGGCAACTAGCCCCCCCCCCCACGCCCATCATTCCCCTAAACACATCCAATCAAAATTTTGAGATAGCCATTTTTTTCAGCGTAGGCCTAGTTGACTTCCAGACAGAAAATATGTTTTTGAGGAGGATACTCCCCCACAGCCCTCAGGGCAAGGGTTTTAAGTTATGCTCTGAGGGCATATACGAACAATGTTGGCACAATGTGCCATATATTATATATGCCCTGGGGGCATATAAGGTTTTTATAGAAGGCGTTGTCGTAGAAACTTCAAAAAAGGCTCATTCGATTGGAAATTCAAAGGGCTAGTGCCCTTTTTAATAGTCGAAAGTGATTGGAGGGCAACTAGCCCCCCCTACGCCCATCATTTCCTCAAACACATCCAATCAAAATAGTCAAAAGTGATTGGAGGGCAACTAGCCCCCCCCCCCACGCCAATTATTTCTTCAAAAATTAGAAACTTCAAAAAAGGCTCATTCGATTGGAAATCGAAAGGGCTAGTGCCCTTTTCAATAGTCAAAAGTGATTGGAGGGCAACTAACCCCCCACGCCCATCATTCCCCCAAACACATCCCATCAAAATTTCGGGATAGCCATTTTGTTCAGCGTAATTGATTTCCAGATAGAAATATTATTTTTGAGGAGAACACTCCCCCACAACCCTCAGGGCAAGGGTTATAAGTTATGCCCTGGGGGCATATAAGGTTTTTATTGAAATCTTTGTCGTAGAAACTTGAAAAAGGGCTCATTCGATTTGAAATTCAAAGGGTCAGTACCATTCTTAATAGTCGAAAGTGATTAGTGATATTTTTTGTTGTTGTTGTTGTTTAGACCAGGGCACTTTGCATCGAAGGAGATGTCGTGGGAACTTCGAAAGGGGCTCATTCGATTGAAAATAGAAAGGGCTGATGCCCTTTTTAATAGTCGAAAGTGATTGGAGGGCAACCAATCCCCCTTCTACTCCCACCCTCCCACGCCCACCCTCCCATTCGCCCATTATGTTTAAAAACTGAATGTTGCCGTAAGATTAAATCAAAATGCACTGTGATAATGCTAATTCCTAATAAGGCATCTCAGCAGTATCCCAAGAACAACTGAGGTTATTATGTTCAAACTTTTGGGCTACTTTTGCTCTTAAAATTTAACCAAATCAAAATAGCGTAAGTTTATCCAAGCTATCAAAGAAGTAAACAGATTTTTTTGCGAATGGTATCAAGTTTTCCATTTCAGATCAACTAGAGGAGGAATGAAACTAAATTAAACACTCCTATTTGTGTCCAGATTTTTAAAAGGGTGTATGTTGTTAAAAATTGCTGAAAATTTTTCTCCACTATACAAATAGCTGGCCAAACTATAAAGTCTTAGAAAACGAAAACATTTAAAGTGTTATTTTCTTTTTCCCTGAAAAGACTATGTCAATATAAAATGAACAGAAATTAATTAAAAAAACTTTTTCCACAAAATAAGTTTTTCAAAAAAAAATAAAGAACTTCATTAAACAAAAAATGAGCAAAAATAAAATCAAATAATCTACCAAGCGTGAAACTACCACAAATCAGCATCGGTAAATAAATGAAACCCAAAACGAACAGAAATTACAATAAATAACCGAGTCAAAGTCAAAACGAACAGAAATTAACATAAGTTGGGCGCAAAACCCTTATGCCTTCCCAAGGCCAGAACAAAATTTGCACTTTACTGAAAAAATATAAATGTTTTTGATTTTATAGCTTTAATAAATCAAATAATATTAACATTTTGATTACGAAATATCAGTATATGTATATTAAACTGAGAATGCACATTCATGTTTATTTTTTCAGTAGATTGCATTTTTTCTTCTGGCCTTGGGAAGGCATAGGGGTTTTGCGCCCAACTTATGTTAATTTCTGCTCGTTTTGACTTTGACTCGGTTATTTATTGTAATTTCTGTTCGTTTTGGGTTTCATTTATTTACCGATGCTGATTTGTGGTAGTTTCACGCTTGGTAGATTATTTGATTTTATTTTTGCTCATTTTTTGTTTAATGGGGTTCTTTACTTTTCTTTGAAAAACTTATTTTGTGGAAAAAGTTTTTTTTAATTAATGTGAAAACAAAAGGAAAGTAAAGAAAGTAGAGAAAGCATTAAAAAAAAACTAAGTAGGTGTGAAGTGGAGGTCATGGATAAAATTGCCGAGGATCTGGAAGATGCAGCTAGACGGCATAATAGTAAGATATTGTACTGGCATGTTAATAAATTGAGAGGGAGTAGTCAATCCGGACTAGTCCCAGTTAAAGATAGGCACGGGGCCACAATTAATGATAAGAAAATAGTTAGAGCGATGGGCAGAACATTTTGAGAATTTGTTAAACCGAGATAGAGTTGCAGGAAAAGATATGGAGGAAAATGAAAAAGTTTGTGATACCTTGAATGTAATGGAAGATTTGTTTTGTAAGGAAGAATTAGCGAAAGTACTAAAAGGATTAAAAAACAATAAGGCTCCTGGAGCTGATAGTGCGGTAAATAAGTTTCTTAAATATGGTGGTTCTGAGGTTGGAAATATGCTACTGCAGATTATGAATATGATTTTTGAAAAAGGGGAAGTACTTAACGATTTTAAGAAAACCTTAATTAAGCCACTTTATAAGAAAGATGAAAAGAGTGAATGTGGTAATTATCGAGGCATTAGTCTGGGTTCTGTAGGTAGCAAATTACTTAGTAATATGATACTTTTTAGACTGAGAGATGCTGTACACAAAGTTTTATGAGAAGAACAGTGCGGATTTAGAAAAGGTAGAGGATGTGTCGACCAAATTTTCACTATTAGGTTTATAGATGAGAAGTGCTTGAGTTATCAAACACCTCTGGTCTCAATCTTATAGATTACGAGCAAGCGTTCAATTCTGTTGACAGAAGAGCTTTAGCAAAGATCTTATCCTTGTATGGTATACCAGACAAATACATTAAAGCGATTAGTGCTATGTACGAGAATAACACTGCTGCGTTTAAGGTAGGAAATGAGGTAAGCAGCTGGTTTTGTCAGGAGTTTAAATCATGAGTTAAGCAAGAGTTGTGTTCTACGACTTTAAATGGATTATTTTGATGGACATTGTCTTAAGGAGTACAGGAAAGGAAATGGAGATCACGAAATCAAATGGGGAGGAAAAAGTCTCCTGGTATTGGATTATGCTGATGATTTAAGCATCCTAGATGAAAGTGTGAGCAAAATGAATGAACTTTTAGACGTTTTGCGAGTTAAAGGTTCTAGAATAGGTTTGAAAATTAATGTTAAGCAGACTAAGTCACTAAGGCTAGGAATAAATGAAGATGAAAAGGTGACGTTGGGTAACAAAAAGATTGATCAGGTGGGCAGTTTCACTTACCTTGGTAGTATCAAACAGTTCGTGGTAACGAACTGTAAGTAAGGAGCGACCCGGCTCAATGGTAACCGAAACTCTAGAAAACGGTATTTTGATACAAATAGATACATCAAAAGAATCAGATTTTAATTCTGATTTCAAATATATAAGTTTCATCAAGTTTAATCCTACCCATCAAAAGTTAGGCGCCTATCTTCAGAGAAAATTTGGCTGATTTTCGAAAAAAGGGGGAAAGACCTCCTAAAAGTTATAGAACCTTAATGGAAATCACACCATCATATTACACGTATCAGAGAACCCTACTGTAGAGGTTTCAAGCTCCCATCTACAAAAATGTGGAATTTTGCATTTTTTGCCAGAAGAAAGATCACGGGTGCGTGTTTATTTGTTTGTTTGTTTTTTTTTCCCAGGGGTGATCGTATCGACCAGTTGTCCTAGAATATCGTGGGAGGGCTCATTGGAATGGAAATTAAAAGTTCTAGTGCCCTTTTTAAGTGACCAAAAAAATGGAGGGGAACTAGGCCCCCTCCCACGCTCATTTTTTCCCAAAGTCACCTGATCAAAATTTTGAGATAGCCATTTTGTTCAGCTTGTTCGAAAATATAATTAGTATGTCTTTTAGGATGACTTAATCCCCCGAAGTTCCCGGGGGAGGGCTGAAAGTTATGAACTTTACCCAATGTTAACATATAGTATTGGTTATTTGGAAGTATACAGACGTTTTCAGGGGAGATTTTTCCTGGTAGTGGGGGGGGTGGATCGGGGGTTATGTGGGAGGATCTTTCCATGAAGGAAGTTTTCATGGGGGAAGGGACATTGCTATGAAGGGGACACCGGACTTCCCAGCATTATTTAAAAAAAGATCAGAAATTTAATATAAAAAAACAAGTATTTCAACTGCAATAGCAGCAACATCGAAACTTTAAACGAACAGAAAATATTACATATATGATTGTAACGTATTAAAAATATATGAATTTAGAAGTTCGTTACGTAAGTTAATTCGTAAGTTACATATATTTATTACTAATAAAAACGTTCGTAAATAAAATTAAACAAGTTTCGAGAAAGCCATTTAACTAAATAAAAGTAAATTAATATGAAAATTTTGTTTTAATTATTCATGTACGGTGAGCCAAGATCAAAACCTGCATTTATTCAAAAACGTTCAAAAATTAAATAAAAAAACAAGTTTTTTTAAACTGAAAGTAAGGAGCGACATTAAAACTTAAAACGAACAGAAATTATTCCGTATATGAAAGGGACTGTCCCCTCCTCAACGCCTCGCTCTTTACGCTAAAGTTTGACTCTGTCTCACAACTTTATTTTATAAAACAATAAAAAACTTTAGCGTAAAGAGCGAGGCGTTGAGGAGGGGACAGTCCCTTTCATATACGGAATAATTTCTGTTCGTTTTAAGTTTTAATGTCGCTCCTTACTTTCCGTTTAAAAAACTTGTTTTTTTTATTTAATTATTAGTAAAGACGATGGGAGCAGTGAAGATGTTAAAAGTAGAGCAGCCTAAGTAGGATGTATAAGTTTGGAAGAATAGGAAGATAAGTCTGCAAACGAAGATTTGCAACGAAATCGAAGATTTCTGCAAACGAAGTCTTCCAGAGAAACAACTTACGGATTGTTCTGGGTACCCGGCTGACTGAACGTATTTCAAACAGTAGGCTATACGAAAAATGTGGTTCAATCCCGGTATCTAGGGCTATAATAAAAGAACGATTGAGGTGGCTAGGGTACGTTGTGCGGATGAAAGATGAGAGATTGCCAAAAATTAGCCTTTTCGGCCAACCGTTTAGGGCTAAACGGAAAGCAGGTCGTCCTCCTCTGGGGTGGGAGGACGTCATTAAGAAAGATTTAAAGAAATGGGAACTTCCTGGGAGGGTGTAAAAAGGGAGGCTTTGAATAGATTTTGATAGAGGAGGAGCGTGCGTAGTTGTGTTGGCCTCAGGCAGCTTGGTGCTGCGGTGAGTTGTTATTAGTAGAAGTAGTAGTTTATGAAAAGAGATGGGGAATTCCATACAATGAATTAGTAAGAGTCAGTTGTTAGACAATGGTTAGAAAGTAATGAAAAAACGTTATAGTTTATAGCTGGACGATTAACGGGGAAACGGTCACAATTTCGAAAAAGAGACGGTTGACAATGGTCTAAGGCAATGGTCGGCAAACTTATTAGCCAAAGAGCCAAATATGAACATTTATAACAATTTTTAGAGAATTTGGAGCCAACTCTGCTTGTTCAGTAATATTATTTTGCACTAAATAAGTAGTGCACTAAATAAAACTATATTTTATACTTATTAAATATTTATTAATGCGAAAAATCAAAAGAATCAACTTATTATGCTGATTTCAAATATATAAGATTCATCAAGTTTAGAATTACCCATCAAAAGTTACGAGCCTGAAAAAATTTCCGAATTTTTTAAATAGGGAGAAACACCCCCTAAAATTAAAGGAATCTTAATAAAAATCACGCCATCATATTCAGAATACCAGAGAACCCTACTGCAGAAGTTCCAAACTCCTATTTGCAAAAATATGAAATTTTGCTATTTTTGCCAGAAGATAGATCACGGACGCGTGTTTGTTTTTCTGTTTATTTTTCAGGGGTGATTGTATCAAAATAATGGTCCTAGACGATCGTGAGAAGGTGCATTCGAACGGAATTTATAAGTTTTTGTGCCCCTTTTAAGTGACCAAAAAGATTGGAGTGCAACTGGGGCCCCTCCCACGCCCATTTTTCCCAAAAATTATCTGATCAAAATTTTCTGAGATGGCCATAAAGTTCAGTAGCCTATAGTTGAAAGATCAAATAATTATGTATTTAGATGTAAATGAACTCCCACAGTCCGCGGGGAGAGGCCTGTAAGTTATGAAATTCGTCCATTGCTTTACGCATAGTATTTATTATTGGGAAGTATACAGACAATTTTTTTTTTTTTGGGGGGGGGGGCTTGGGGTGGATTTCTATAGGAAGAATCTTCCTTGGGGAGTGAAATCTCTGGGGGGGGTGGATATTAAAGGGGAAATGTTACACCGGGGGGATTTAACAGAATTATTATACGAAATTCTTTTAAATTGTCTTATATTCTCTTTATCAAATTTTTCATGTGGAGATGTTCCAGGGGAATCATCCAGGGGCTTTTTTCGCGTGTTTTGTTTTCTGGGAAATAATTTCCACAGAAGGGGGTATTTCCGGAGTGATCGAGAAACTGATTAGAGATTAAAGTCTTATTCAAATGAAAGAATGCTATGGAGAATTTTTCAGACTGAATCGTCCGCAAGCAATTTTACAGGGAGGGGGATTCTCAGCGAGGATGGAACTGTCTGGAGGGAATTTGACGGGGAGGTGCACTTTACGTTGGATGAAATTTCTACGGAGGAGTTTTCCGTGAGGAGAGGGATATATTTCATAGAGGGTGAGCCAGATTTACCGGCATAATTTGAAAAACTAACAGAAATTATTCCATATATGAAGAGTTCAGACCTCCTCAATACTTTGCTACTTACGCTAAAGTTTGACTGTTTGTCCCAATCTTTAAGAGCGTCTACTGAAACACGAGGGTCGTTTAATTAGAATACGCAGCTTTTTAAAAAATGCTAACAGCTTTAACGTAAAGACCGAGGTATTGAGAAGGGGGCAACCCTTCATATACGGAATAAATCTGTAAAAATTAATATGCAAATTTAGTTTATTTTTTTCATGTAGGCTACGGTGAGCCAAATTTGAACCTGCATTAGTCGAAAACCGTTCAGAAATTAAATAAAAACAAACAAGTTTTTTTTACTGAAAGTAAGGAGCGAAATTAAAACTTAAAACGAAAAAAAATTATTCCGTATATGAAAGGGGCTGTCCCCTTCTCAACGCCTCGCTCTTTACGCTAAACTTTTTACTGTTTTAAAAAGTAGAGTTGTGACAAAGAGTCAAACTTTAGCGTAAAGAGCGACACGTCGAGGAGTGGACAGTCTCTTTCATATACGGAATAATTTCTGTTCGTTTTCAGTTTTATTTGCTCCTTACTTTCAGTTAAAAAAAAACTTGTTTCTTTTTATTTAAGATATACAGGACCGAAAAGGCTAGGAACGGCAAACGCGAGCTATTTCAGCTGATCGTAAGAGTCACGAATGCTATTTCAAGCGTTGAAACTGCTCATGCCTTCCTTCTCCAGGTCACTATAAGCAGACCACTTGTGTTGTGAACTAAGATCACATTTTTCTTCTTCTCCACCATTTCCCATTCAACACAGAGACGTTCGAATTTATTGTGCCATATCGCCTTGTTTTTTTTTTTTTAAATCCAGCAGCTGTATTTCAAAGCTACCAATGCCAATTTCAAAGTAGAAAATTCTAACTCGGTTATCATTGCATTAAGAGGATTTTTGACCAATACTAAAGTTGTTCTGCTGTTTTAAATTCCTGAAACCTGCTGACAAATGCTTCCCATATATTTGAAATTATTGTTTTAAAATGGTGTTTATGCATAGAAGAATCATTTTCTTGGCAATGCTTCAGCAGGCTCGAAAAGCAAATAATGTTTCCCTTTCAATATCCTAAGCAAAAATGGATATATTTTTTCGAATGTTATTGCTCCTTCTAACATCGAAAAAATTAAAGTTTCCTTTCCCTTTAGTTAACGATTAAACTGATTTAGATTAGACATAACGTCTACCACGACATAATGTTTGAAACGTCCCGTCTCGATAACCAATATACCTTGTTACGAAGCAGAAGATCAGTGTACTCACTCTCTATTTCAAACATTAAGTCTTTGAAATAGCGATGATTAAGAACTTTAGCTAAAATAGAGTTGATGATTGTAATCAGTAATTCCATAAATTTTTTTTCTTCCAAAATAGCAACAAACCCTTTTCCTTACGTCGGTCATACTTTTGACACCACCTATTGAAATCAACGTAATTTTATTGAGGGGAATATAATATTTATCCATGCACTCAATTACAATACTTGGGATATCTTCTCACTACTACAATACTCACAATTACAATACTTGGTATTGTATCACAACTACAATACAAGTATTGTAATTCTCACAATTACAATACTTGGTATTGTATCACAATTACAATACAAGTATTGTAATTCTCACAATTACAATACTTGGGATATCCTTTGAGTGGTAATAATCCTAAAAGTTCTTCTTTGGGGCCTCAATGAGACATAAATCTTACAAAAAGCGAAAATTGTGCTGTATCATTTATGTCACAAGACTTGTCAACTGCTATTGATAAAGACAAAACCAATTTCAGATCTTCTATATGTTGTGTATTTACATTCGAACAAATTTTAATTGTTCTATCTTTAATGGTTTTGGAAGACAAGGTAACTCTTTGATCCTTTTCAGAATATCTGGTTTGTTTTTAAGTTTTTTTTTTTTTTTTAATTAAACAAAAATTATACATGTTCTCGATTATAGACGAATTTTGATTTATCAAAATAAGATGCAATTTGTTTTCTTACCAAGTTTTTTTTTAATGAAAATATTATTGTGCCTTCCGTGGATATTTGTGCCAGAAGCGTACTTAAGGGACCCAAGAGCCACATGCAACTCTGGAGCCGCACTTTGCCAACCACTGGTCTAGGGAACTCCTGCACACGAACTATTTTATATCTCACACTTCTACAAAATATCTAAAATGTTGGCAAGTGTTTCTATAAGACAACCAAACATCATGACGCATCAAATACATTTTTCACGGTTTTGACTCAAGAAAACAATATGAGCCTAGTTAAAGAGGAAGGTCTAAAAGCCAAAGACGTTCGAAGGGGCTCTAGTTAATAAGTTAAGGTCCTCTCGGAGAGCATAATCCCGAAGCAACAAATTGACTGGATCCCTTTTTCCTGCTTTTTTAGATAGTATTGATACCAGTTTTTTTCGGAATCTTATTTTCTTCAGCTCCGACCCTATAACATACTTTGAGAAGCTCTGTTATTCCTCGTAAACAGAAAGAACAATTCTCAAACGTCTCATAAACTCCTAGCTAACATTTTTCTTTTTCCTTTTTGTTCTTTCCCCGACTTTCGAGTTTTGCTATTTTCCTTCTTTTTTTTGGAGTGGTAAGAGTCTAACCTCTACAGTTAATACAAAAAGAGGGGATTTCAGGAAGGATTGATAGTATGGCATTATATTGTAGAAAGCTGGCATACAATTCTTAAAAGGGGACATAAAATATGGTTTTTGCCTGTCCTCGAACCAGAACCTACAGTGTGTTGCTGAAGTGGGCTTTTGCACTTTAATTCAGTAAATACTGCTTGAAGTTGTTCTGGCAAGCTTGTGTTTCTTTGAGCCTTGTATGTGGTTTTGAGTGGAAGCTCAATTCTCAGCAGACAAACAGGAATGCACCAGTTTCACATCGAAGTTGAATTAAAATTTAAAAGTACTTAAGGAGGGAAGGGTTCACTGGTCCACCGCCAAAACATTTACTTAGATTAAAAAATAAAAAAAAAAATTTGACCAAAAAAGGAGGAAATGGACAGATCAGCAAGTACCATATATTCGTATGTTACTAGAAATTTTTATTCATAATTTAAACTGATTTTGAGTTTTCATTTTCTCCATTTGAATAGTATATAATAAATGGAAACAACAGATTGGAGCTTGCCTATTTTTTTCTTTTTTAGTTGCGATATCAGAAAATTATGACGTCCGCGGCAGAAGAATAAGATTTGAACCAATAACGACGATTTGTTTTCTTCAACACTTATCAAAAGTCCTTCACTAGCTGATCAAAGTATATGATGTAGATTTTTTTTAAAAAAAAATCCTTATTTGATACATCTATTTGAAATTTTCGTGGTGTTGGGAAAAGAAAAACTAAATTTATTAGAAAAAAACAAGAGACAAGCTATACACAAGTAGTAGCTCATTAAGCTCTAGGGAGCCTGTGCGGCTGAAATACGCCACAAATTCCCTCCCCCCCCCCCGTAAAACAACCAAGTAACACGAACAAACACACACAGAGTTATATAACTAAACCATCAGCATTGAACACTTCAGTATTGTGGTAGTATACCTTCCAAAAACCTCAAATAAGAACTAGGAACTGTGAGACAAGGGAGGGAGTGGTAAGTAACAATCCTGTGTTATGCTGTGGTCATCTTCAAAGATGATGGGTCGCCCTCTATTGCAAGTGGGTGGATCTGATATTTACTCTCAATGTATTTGAGGGTAGGGGTAATCCAGTTACATGTCCGTTACAGTGAGAGACATACAACTAAGATGGGGGTGTTTCACTGAGGTCATCATTTGAGCCGAGAGGTTAAAAACTTGTGCTAATGCGTCATACACTCAAAATTCATAAAGCACGTTCATCTTCAAGAGGGAAAGATTAGGCAACTGTGCTAATCTATTTATCTTTCATTTCTTTCCAATACATTCGAGGCAAGAAAATATGCCTTCGTACAAATAACTTCGCAACGATTATAAATGACAATGCGACGCAATAGCGTCTTGGTTTTATTCATAAAAAATTTATTTGGAGAGGACCTTTAAGGAACGTTTTCTTCTTCGGATACAACGTTGAAAAGTTTCGAGGTACTGACTACTACAGCATCTAATCGATGGCAAAAAAAAAGTATTACTCACGCAAAATTTTTGTCGACGAAGCTGACCAAAGATTAAGCAGCGAAAACAATGTTGACTTCAACTCTGCTCCAAGACTGAGGATCAAAAATTAAAGTAAAAGCAAGGAGTTCCGGCTCCATAAAATGAAAACCCACAAAAACAAATAACATATTTACAGTTTATAGCTTAGAGTTGAGACAACTTACCAGACTTGATGTGGGAGAGCCTTCAACTTTAGTATCCATAGCAATAGCCTTCTTAAGTTTCTCCGTTAAAACATACTGCTCCAGCACTATATAGCTACTAATTATTTCCTGAATACAATGGTTTAAACTTGTACGACCACGTAGCATGGATTCCAACCGGCCATTGTTTTTCTGTGAATATATGAGATGAGAATTATTTTAGAAGCGTGAGCGCACCAAGCGAAAAGATTAGCAGAAAGAATTAAAGAAATTTTAAAGAGGGGAAGGAGTCCAACATATTAAAAGTGTATTTAAATATAGAATTTTGAAATTTATTCACACCTAAAATGTTTGCAAACAATAAAAAATAAATAAATACTATAGAAAATCTTGGCATTTTGATAAATTTTAATTTCTATTTTTAATTTTACATCAAAAACTTTTCTGAAAAAAATATCTCTAACTTGATGCTTTAGGGTCCAAATTTTAGTGATTCTAATCTTTTTCTTGACAGACTCACAGAAAATCAGAAAATCAATACGCTTTCATTCTACAAAAATAGTAAAATTCAAGAATTCTTTTGAATGATGCTAACAATGCTTGACGCAGGAGGAACAGAGGGGCAAGGCACTTCCTAGAAATCCATTGCCACTTAAACAGAAAAAGTGTCATACTTGTGAACATAATTCTAGAAACTTGCAATGTTTATGTGTATGGTATATATATATATATATATATATATATATATATATATATATATATATATATATATATATATATATATATATATATATATATAATATATATATATATATATATATATATATGTATATATATATATATATATATATATATATATATATATATATATATTATATATATATATATATATATATATATATATATATATATATATATATATATAATATATATATATATATATATATATATATATATATATATATATATACTATCTTTATATGTGAGTAATAATTGTGTATGTATGTATGTACGTTCTAAAAAGCGGCTTCATATTTTTTCGGGGAAATTGGAATCTTGGGATATTCTCGCATAAAAAAAATGACCGAGATAGGTCAGAAGTCTGAAAAAATCGTTAAGAGCCTTAATTTTGGTTTGTGCAATGATGTCATGTACAATGTTATAGTTTAGTTTAGCAGAGGCAGCAAAAGAAAAGATTTTAACAGTGGCAGTGGGAGAGGAAGAGGAACTGGCTGTAAGATAAACAGGGGCAGTGCAGGTTACGCAAAAAATAATGCTGAATTCAAGGGAGATTCCAATGATGCCAAAGGAAAAAAAAAATTCACAGACAGAGGCAGAAGAAATGGAGAATTCAGTCGATGGAAAACAAGTTATAGTGCGAACTTAGGTAAGGAGAATGAGGGAGAGAGGCAGATCTATAACAGAGGAGGATCTCATACCGCCAATGTAATCCCTATAAGGGCTGAATTAATGATACTAGGTGCTCTAAATAAAGTTTTTTCAGAAGAAACAAATAGGACGGATCGAGACGAAGAAATAAAAAACAGGTATACAAATGTGTGAAGACCTAAAAATTATAATGGACGCAAGTTTATCTATAGAACGCATGAAACTCTCTATGCCTGAACTCCGAAAAGTGTTGTTTAACGTATTGAACTCATACAGAGATAATAGTTCCTTACGGTTTTCGTTGACGGGTCCATCGAGGTGTTTCCGGTTTTATTTAGAAACAACACATCCCCTGATACGGGTGAGATTGATCCCGTAATCCTCTGATTAAGAGGCACGCTTTCATCCACCATACTGTAACAGGGTATTTAATAGTATGATTTTTCTACAATATGATATAGCGCCAACCTCAAACTCTTCATCTAAGTAGAACCTGTTTCACTGACGCTCAATCCTAATGAAATTCTACGGCTACATTTGGTACTCTTGTCTTTGTAATCCGAGAAAATCAATCCCTTTGTATCTTTCCAATATATTGTAAACAGAAACCTTTTAATGTGATTATATTCACTTTATATACAAAACAGATAGAAAGACAAAAAACATGATTATCTTAGGCTGGTTGTTCTCTAATATAGATGTTCTTTGTTTTATGTGAAATTACAAACAGGAAAAAGCCTATGGTTTTTACTTAATTGAAATAGTAAGAGACGACCTGGCTACAACCTATGATTATGACGTCATTGATGAGTCTTTAACATGATATATGCAGTTTTTCATAAAAAATTATTCTATTTAAAAAATTGTTTCAATTACAAAAGGTATTTAACCTCATTAATTTCCTTTAAAATGAGCCATTGAACAACTCTCCACGATGTTCCAGTACCAAGCCATCTATGGAAAAGGAAAAAAAAAAGAGAAAAAAGGATGCCATTTAGCTAGAATGCTGCAGTAGCTGCCACTTTTCTTTATTTTCAAGCCAATATATTTCCCTTGCTGTTCAAGCCAAGGGACAAAAAGTTTCCTATATAGGGGCTTCGGACAAGGCGGTTCTAATGGTGTATTTTTTGTTTTGATCTGACTCTATTTTTAGGAGTTACGGGTCATTATATCTCTTAACATTGGACGTGATCGTCTCTTAATAGGTTGCTAGCTACCGCTACAACCCTGATTGCTAGCTACCGCTACAACCCTGATGTCTGTTGAAAGGCCCAAAAAACAAAAATTTGCAGTTGCAGTTACCATAAATGATGATTCATTGGAACCAGCACCTGAACTATCAAACGTGATAAGATATGAAATTTGACAGCCTAAAACATCAATTGCGATAACACCAATACGGACAGCTAAAGCAAAGGCTATTGCTAAATTGTCTGAAGTAATCAAAATCCAAAAACGTATAAAAAATGAAAATGAAGAGCAAAGATACGGGCGGCTAGAAGATACGCGAAAACGACAATTAGAGCGTGCTGAAAATGAAAATCAAGGGCAAAGACACACGCGATTAGAAGACATACGACACCGAATAAGTGAAGGAGTCAAAAATGAAAATGAAGAGCAGCGAGTCAATGAAAATCAACCTGGGCAGCGAGAATCAAAACGTGCCAAAATTAAAATGATAGCGCTGATATGATAGCATAAGGTCATAATGATAGCATAAGGTCATCAATGCCTACCATACCTTTGTTAAAAAAACAAAGGTTCGGCGATATGTATTTCATAATGACGAAAGATAAGCTAAGGTGTAACGAAGCAAACAAATTGTAAATGATAGCTATGATGATTGGGTTTTGGATTTTGACATGGATAAGGTCATCAAGACCTACCATACCTTTGAAAATCTAGAATCAAGTTTTATCTAGAATCGGCACATCCCCTGTTACAGGTGGGATTGAACCCGTAACCCTCTGATTAAGAGGCACGCTTTCTTCCACCATACAGTAACAGGGTATTAATAATATGATTTTTCTACAATCAAACAGTTCGTGGTAACGAACTGTATAGTAAGAGCGACTCGTCTCAATAGTAACCGAAACTCTAAAAAACGGTTTTTAATATCAATAGATACATCAAAAGAATCGGATTTTTATGATGATTTTTAATATTTAAGCTTTATTAAGTTTAGTCTTACTCATCAAAAGTGACAAGCCAATAAAAATTTGTCCTATTTTCGAAGAAAGGAGAAAACAATCCCTAAAAGTCATAGAATCTTAATGAAAGTCACACCGTCAGTTTCAGCGTATCAGAGAGTTTATTGTAGAGGTTTCAAGCTCCTACCTGCAAAAATGTGGAATTTGGTATTTTTTGCCAAAAGAAAGATCACGGATGCATGTTTATTTGTTTGTTTTTCTTTTCCCCAGGGGTGATCGTATCGACCCAGTGGTCCTAGAACGTCGCGAGAGGGCTCATTCGAACGGAAATTAAAAGTTTCATAAAAAAAAGTTAAAAATTGAATCACTTTTTACAAAAAAACTGCATTCTTGATATCTTTTTATACTGCAGTCTTTTCAAAGATATTTGATTTTTGAAACAATCAAAAGGTTTGCGGTAACGAACTGTATAGTAAGAGGGACTCATCTCAAAAGGAACCAAAACTTTTAAAAACAGAATTTTGATACCAATAGATACATCAAAAGAATCGGATTTTTATGCTGATCATGTTAAAGATTGATCAATGATGTCATAATCGTAGGTTGTAGCCAGGTCGTCTGTTACTATTCCAATTAAGAAAAAACCATAAGCTTTTTCCTGTTTGTAATCGAATTATAATAAAGAACGAACATTCTACCGATTGTCTACTAATAACCATATATGACGTAATAAGTGACATGACGTAAAAGTTGAAAAAATCAATTTTTATTTAATTTAGTTTTCAGTTCAGAATTGCTAAAGTTATAAACTACAAAATTATTTATGGTATCTGAGCAATAATTTTAATCTCTTAATTTAAACTAGAAAAATACCCGAAAATTTTTAAACTAGTTTTATTTTTTGATAGGTTTTTGTTACATGATATAGAATAGACCGAACGATAGCAGATAGTAACTGAAATATTAAATAATAGTCGTATCCTTAGCTTTAGTAGTGGTATTATCATCGGTAAACTTTTCTAGGGTATTATGCCATATTTGACTTATTACTTCAAAGTTACTATATAATATCTTGCAAAACAATAATTTTACTTTTTAAATTGAACTTAGTAGCAAGGTCTTACATGTTAAATTTGGTTTCACAATTATTTGAAAAAGTGGATAGAGAACTTAACTTCAAAAGCTTCACTGACCAAAAAACTGGTAATTGCAAAATTATTTTTAAACGTTTTGATATGGAATTAAAACAATTCTAAGAAAATTAAAGGAAAAATCAAAAGTTTGCAGATTAGTAAAATCAAAAGTCCGAATTGTAACTTGATACGATAGCAGAATTTATGTTTCTTCACGAAATGAATCAAAAAATGTTTTACTGTAATAAGAATTTCATTTTATGTTTTTTGCTGGCATTCTTTATGAGAACTATGGAAGCAGTTCAGGCTAATGAAAGCTATATGAAGGGTGAGCACGAGGGGACAAACTTAGATGACTCCATAATTGGCGCACTTGAGAATATTCCCTTTGTAATAAGACAGTTTGTTTTCGTCCTGTTTATTGTTGTAATAAGCCTAATCTTATGGCATATCATACGCAACTCCAAAAAGCTAAAACAAAAGGCATGGAACAAGGGACAGTGAGTATCACACTGAATCGCAAACAAAAATATTGCACAACAAAATCTGTGGTTATAAGACATATCAAAATTACAATAGAGTGAATGAATGTGTTATTTTAGCGCCTTTGAAAGCAGACATAAGTAAAATTAATGCTGAGATCGTTCATCACCCCCAAGAAGAATATAAATACTATAAAAGTTATGTGTCCGTGAAAGATAAACAGAAGGATGAATCCGGGTTGCAGCAGCAGCTAGCAACCTAGTAAGAGATAATCATACCCCATAGTATAATAGAGATACAAGATACCACCCAACAGTAAAAAAAATTCCTATAACTCCTAAAACTAGAATCAGATCAAAAAACAAAACACACTATTAGAACCGCAATGTCCAATACCCCTGTACAGGAAACTAAATGTCCCTTGGCTTGAAAAACAAGAAAAATATATTGGTTTGAAAATCAAGAATAGTGGCTAAACCACGATATTAGGGATACCCATCAAAAGTTACAAGCCTGAGAAAATTCGTCGTATTTTCGAAAAAAGGGGAAAACACACCCTAAAAGTCCGAGAATCTTAATGAAAATCACACCATCAGATTTTGCGTATCGAAGAACCTTATTGTAGAAGTTTCAAGCTCCTATCTCAAAATGTGGAATTTTGTATTTTTGCCAGAAGAAAGATCAGGGATGCGTGTTTTTTCCAGGGGCGATCGTATCAACTCCTTGGTCCTAGAATGTCATGAGAGGGTTCATTCAAACGGAAATTAAAAGTTCTAGTGCTTTTTTTAATTAAAAAAAATAGAATCACTTTATACAAAAAACTGCATTTTTGATGTCTTTTCATTCAGCGGTCTTTTCAAAGATATTTGGTTTATGAATAGCAACAAGAAATGAACGCATTTAAATTCCGTTTTACTCACAAACTATGAAGGGGTTGGTAATGATGCTGCTATGGTAGATTCAACTGATTGGGCAGTATTTGTTGTTAGTGAAGATTAAAACTAGTCTACATAATAGTTACTATTCCTGAATCAGCTACAAATGACAATTTTTAATCATAATTCAGTTTTAATTTAAACGTGTTTTGTTTAATTTTGCCTACTACGGGTCATGGTTAGCTCCTTACTAGGTTGCCGGTATCCCTGTAAACATGAGAATGATAATAAATCAGATGAAAGAAAAAGGATGTCGGATGATGTCTGATATCAGATTCAAGATATCAATCAGATTAGATGAAGTTAGACTAAAAAATAATCAAGGAAAGTTTTTCAAAGCATTCCGTGAAATACATAATAGTTACAATTCCTGAATAAGCTACAAATGGCAATATTTTCTAACTAGTCAGTTTTGATTTAAACGTGTTTTGTTTAATTTAACCTATTACGGGTCATGGTTAATCTCCTACTAGGATGCAGCTATCCCTGTAAACATGAGAATGATAATCAATCAGATCAAAGATAAAGGATATCGGATGATATCTGATATCAAATTCGAGATATCAATCATATTAGATGAAGTTAGACTAAAAATAATTAAGAAAAGTTTTTCAAAGCATTCCGTGAAACAGTGTAAGGGATTCTGAGACTTTATGTGAAAAAGCCCGACGAAAACTTAATATGTCAATTGCACGGTTTTCAACAACATAATGTTAGTTACATTCTTATTATTAAAATGCAACTTGTTATTCGACTTGAACTATTTTTTTTTTCATTTTATTTCTTCTTTTGTTTCAAAAGCCCGCTTTCTTAACGGACCTGGAATTCGGACCGAAGACAGCGTGGACCAATTTGGAAAAAGAAGGTTTTTACCATACGGGTTGGACCATCTTGAACTTGGAAATTCTTCTAGCATGCATAGAAAATACTTGGCTGAGAATAAGGTTAGATATTTTGATCTAGTGATCAGATTTGAAGCCACTGCAAAATAGATTTTGTAGTTGCAGTCTTAAACTTGGTAGGCTACATTAAAAAAAGTATGTACTAAATTAATAGTGAATTTGCTAATGACGAATCGGCCATCAATAAACTTAAAACGCAAGGCCTCGCACGTCGGCTAGTGTCATAACACGGATCTATAATTATATGCAGCTTCAAGTATTTCAGGTAAATTATCAACACCAACCGCTTTTTCAGCAAGACGAGTTTCAAGTATTTTATTTAAACCTTCCCGGGTGTATGCACGCATTGTTTTATAGAGACTGTTGTTCTCTCTTAACCACAACAGTGCTTCGTGGACTTTTCTCAAATCTATTAGTGCAGTCCAAACATTCTTGTTATAAGTAGGCTGACCATTGACAATGACTACAAAACTATCAATGTTAAGAAGTTTTTCAGGCTCAATATCTGCGTTTGCTTCCACATCAACAGGTAGATATACTATTCTACCCTTAAGAGCGTCAACAAGTTCTGTTCTAGGTCTCTTCAACGCAGTTACTTGCCCTAATCTGACGATCGCAAGACAAGGCATTACAAAGCGAATCATTGCCATTTCAAAATTATTTAGCAGTCGATATGAAGGTTATTTAATACTGATCGGACATTCTCCTGACTTTTCAACATTTTCCCAGCACAGTAATCACAGACAGAGAATGAATCTATGACATCCTCTTTCCAACCTGTACAATGAATTAGGTGTTCTCTGTCATCTTTGGGTATGTCCTGTTGGAGGTGTTCTAAAATCGTGGCCAACATTACACCAAAACCTTTCCTATTTGAAAGGGATCTTTGACTCTTCAATTGGCATTTTGTCTTTATCTGCTCGCAACTGTCACAATGCATTGTGGGGTATATATCCCTGATGTTAGCTACTTTATCAAGGCTCTCACCAAATAAGTTTATTATTGTATTTTCATCTACAGGAACTCTAATATTGCTATCACTGTAGATGACGTCTTGACTATTACAATAGAGTCTACTTGACACTTCTTATAAATAATGACTTAGTTCCTTGTACGAACCCTCGACTTTTAGTAGATTAATATGTTGTATAATCTTAGATTTTGATACTGCCTTATACACGCTATTAATGAAACAGGTCAAGACAGGAAAATGTGGAGCTAGTGCCCTTAGAAAACGCAAATAGCTCTGACATCCCTCATTTGAGCTACAGTACGACGAATGTCCATGCTTTCTTGTGTCCCTGTAATTCATTTCACAATAATCCAAGCCGTCAAGGTAGAAATTAACCATTTTGTCAGTTGAAAATTTTAATGCTATATTATTTTCAAGGATTTCAAAAAGAATTGGACATAATGCAATATTCGTCGGATAGAGCTTGCAGATATCAGGATGACATTGCCAAGTAACCTGCTGCCCAATTTTTTTTTTGAATGTTTACTCAGATTGTTATAGGTGACTTCAGCCATCATAATTTCCTTGTCAGATCTAGTTTCAGAGCATTTTTCAATAGTTGTCTTGTACTTTTCAGGACAGCTTGTTCTACAACACAGAGCATTTTTTGCCAAATATTCAGTAGAACTAAAAGAACTGTTTAAAACACAGTTAGAAATACTTTTTTCTTGAGGAGGTGTTCCAGGAATTTGTTCTAAATCACCAGTCTTACAAAGACATATAACCCTAACAGGTTCGTTTCCCTCATAATTGAAAAACATGTGTTGTCTAATATTTTCCATTGCATCTATAAACTGATCCAATGTTGCCAGTCCATAGCTTGGAAGCTTTTCATTAAACTGACAACATTTCTATTGGATATTACTATGAAGTTTTGCCAGAGCATTTCTAGCCAACTTTTCAACAGCATCCGCTCTTTCAAAGAGAATTTTAATCTGTAATTTTGAATACTTTTTGTAATCCTGGTAAAACATTCGTAAAATTTTTCTCAATTTACGAAGATCAGCCTGCATTTTTGCCATCTTCTTGTATTTCTGAATGTAATTTTTAACTTTGTCCTCATGCGTTCTTTGGTAAAGGATCGCAGAGGTTTTAATTTTTTCATTATAGCTTTTTTCACCCCTGTATCTACCCATTATTCTGGTAGCAACTTTTTTCTTATGCTTGTATCGATAATCTTTATTATTATCACACCGTTCCTTGCTCTTTTGTTTGGCTGTCTCAATTTTCCCTTCTCGATACCCTTAATCCGTTACATACCTCTGTTTTACTCTGTCATGTTTCATTTTTTTAAATCCTGGATCACAAGACATCTTAATAGCAATCCTTACGCGTGCTCGAGCTTTATTGCGTTCGGCGGCATTTTTATCTCTTTTAAATGAACTTTTCTGATATTTCAGGATGTTAGCTTTATTTTTGTGTAGTAAAGTTTTTTATAAGTAGATATTGGATTGCTCTATTTTGATGTTTTTTTTGGTTATTCTTTCTTTTTTTCGATTCAAGTGAGACCATATTTTTTCAATGTCTAAAATTATTAAGTACACTATACAACGTGTCGAGTCGCTAAAACCTAACAAAAAACCACTAATTTTAAAATTTTCAGGTATTTCTCTTGTTTGAATTAAAAAATTAGTATTATTGGTTAGACACCATAAATATTTTTGCAGTTTACATAATAAGTTTAGCGATTCTGAACTGAAAACTAAAATAAAAAAAAATTGAATATTTCTCATTGGAAATATAGGACAACAATATAGAGATACGTACTTTACGAGTTACAAACCAAAAAAGTTTGGTTCCAGAATACAATAATAACTTTGAACTGAGATGAAACAAATTTTGGTTCCAGGAGACAAAAAGCAAAACTAATTTTAAAATATGCATGTATTTTTGTAGTTTAAATTAAAAACTTAGTATTATTGGTTATACATCATGAATATGTTTGCAGTTCACATAATAACTTCAGCGATTAAGCCAAAAAAGAAAATTTTGGTTCCAGGAGACAAAAAACAAAACTAATTCAAAAATTCTCAGGTATTGTTCTAGTTTGAAATAAAAATTAGTATTATTGGTTAGACATAATAAATATTTTTGCAGTTTACATAATAACCTTAGCAATTCTGAACTAAAAACTAAAATAAAAAAAATTGAATATTTCTCATTGGAAATATAGGACAACAATATAGAGATACTTTACGGGTTAAGCCAAAAAAGTTTGGTTCCAGGATATAATAATAACTTTGAACTAAGATGATATAAAATTAATGGTGTAAAAAAATGGCGTAGCGAGTCAATTGAAGCCAAAGGGAAACCAAACAAATTTAAAATTTTCAGGTTTTCTTCTGGTTTGAATTAAAAAATGGAAATTGTTGTTCAGACACCATAAATATTTTTGCACTTTGCAGTTAAATAAAATTATTTTATTTAAAATTTTCAGGAATTATTCTAGTTTCAGTTGACAAATAAGATTTTTTTCAAGGAATCGATCAGCTAACTAAGTTCAATATATGCAATGGTATGTTCTTCGAATGACCGTCTTTTAATTAGGTTGCTAGCTACTGCTGCAACATGGAACTATTTAAAATAAATATTTTATCTTTAATTACAGAAGGAAATAGATGTAGCAAGTTACTATTGAGACGAGTCGCTCTTACTATACATACAGTTCATTATCACGAACTATTTGCTTTGATGTATCTATTGTTATCAAAATTTCGTTCTATAGAGTTTCGGTTACTATTGAGACAAGTAGCTATTATCAAACAGTTCGTGGTAACGAACTGTAAGTAAGGAGCGACCCGGCTCAATGGTAACCGAAACTCTAAAAAACGGGATTTTGATACCAATAGATACATCAAAAGAATCAGATTTTAATTCTGATTTCAAATATATAAGTTTCATTAAGTTTAATCTTACCCATCAAAAGTTACGTGCCTGAGAAAATTTGGCTGATTTTCGAAAAAAAGGGGGAAAGACCCCCTAAAAGTTATAGAACCTTAATGAAAATCACACCATCATATTCAGCGTATCAGAGAACCCTACTGTAGAGGTTTCAAGCTCCTATCTACAAAAATGTGGAATTTTCCATTTTTTGCCAGAAGAAAGATCACGGGTGCGTGTTTATTTGTTTGTTTTTTTTTTTTTTTTTTTTTTTTTTTTTTTTTTTTTTTTTTTTTTTTTTTTTTTTTTTTTTTTTTTTTTTTTTTTTCCAGGGGTGATCGTATCGACCCAGTGGTCCTAGAATATCGTGGGAGGGCTCATTGGAACGGAAATTAAAAGTTCTAGTGCCCTTTTTAAGTGACCAAAAAAAATGGAGGGCAACTAGGCCCCCTCCCACGCTCATTTTTTTCCCAAAGTCACCCGATCAAAATTTTGAGATAGCCATTTTGTTCAGCATGGTCAAAAAATATGATAAAAATGTCTTTTAGGATGACTTGATCCCCAAAGTCCCCAGGGGGAGGGCTGAAAGTTATGAACTTTACTCAATGTTAACATATAGTATTGGTTATTGGGAAGTACCCAGACTTTTTCAGAGGAGATTTTTTCTGGTAGGTGGGGGAAGGAGAGGGTCGGGGCTATATGGAAGGATCTTTCCATGAAGGAAGTTTTCATGGGGGAAGGGACATTGCTATGAAGGGGGCGCCGGATTTCCCAGCATTATTAAAGAAAAAGATCAGGAATTAAATAAAAAAAACAAGTTTTTCAACTGATCAACTGATTGTGATTAAGAGGTCATTTTTAAAGAACTGGAAAAAAAAATTCGAACTATAGTTTAAAGAGCAGGGTATTGACTAGGGGGCAAACCCCCTAATATACGTGTTAAAAATTTATGAATATAGAAGTTCGTTACGTAAGTTAATTCTAAGTTACGTATATTTATTACTAATAAAAACGTTCGTAAATAAAATTAAACAAGTTTCGAGAAAGCCATTTAACCAAATATAATATGCAAATTTTGTTTTAATTATTCCTTTACGGTGAGCCAAAATCAAAACCTGCATTAATTCAAAAACGTTCAAAAATTAAATAAAAAAAACAAGTTTTTTTTAACTGAAAGTAAGGAACGACGTTAAAACTTAAAACGAACAGAAATTATTCCGTATATGAAGGGGGCTGTCCCCTCCTCAACGCCTCGCTCTTTACGCTAAAGTTTGACTTTCTCACAACTCTATTTTTTTAAACAATAAAAAAAACTTTAGCGTAAAGAGCGAGGCGTTGAGGAGGGGACAGCCCCCTTCATATACGGAATAATTTCTGTTCGTTTTAAGTTTTAACGTCGTTCCTTACTTTCAGTTAAAAAACTTGTTTTTTTTATTTAATTACTATAGAGTTCACTACCATGAACTGTTTGACTGCTTCAAAATTCAAATATCTTTGAGAAGACTGCAGTATGAAAATACATCAAAAATGCAGTTTTTTTGACAAAATTGATTCTACTTAAAAACTATTTTATTTTTAATTACAAAAGTGACTAGATGTAGCAATTTCCTTTAAAGTGAGCCATTATACAGCTCTCTATGATTTTCCAGTGCCCAGCTAGCTGAGGAGTAAAAAAAGCGGAAAGAAAAAAATATGCCGTTTGTGGAGAATACCACGGTTAAAGTCAATTTTCTTGATTTTCAAGCCAATATATTTTCTTTGTTATTCAAGCCAAAGGATGGTAAGTTTGCTATATAGAAGTTTTGGACGAGGCGGTTCTAATAGCGTACTTCTTGTTTTGATCTGAATCTTTTTTCAGGAGTTATGGGTTACTTTAGTTTTTACTATGGGGCGTGATCGTCTCTTACTAGGTTGCTAGCTTTCGCTGCAACCCGGATCCGAAGATACCAAGCCTAAGACCTCAATAGTCCAACAAAAAAAAAATACTTCTCATAACTAATTCCTACAACCCTTTCAATTTTGGAAAGCCTCAAAATGTTTATACAAACTAAAAAACGCTCAAAATAATCGAATATAATGTATTTGGGACATTCCAAAGAAAACAGTTTTTAACCCATACATTCACATTATAAATTAATTGGTCCTCTAGAAAGATTGTTAGGTTAAATCGAAGAAAAGCAGGAACTGTTGATAAATCTTGTGTTTTTTTCCCAACAGATTTAACTGCAGTGTAGACCGGTCATGTCTTTGCACAAGTACTCTTAACGAGCTTCATAGGTGGATTTTGATTTCTTATTAATCAAAACCCTATGCTTTCTAAAAGCCAGAATATAATTTGTACTTTGCTGAAAAAAATTTGAATGAATTTACTGAAAAAAAATGTGCATTGTTAGTTTAATATACATATGCTGATTTTTATTCCTTAAAATCTTAATTAATTTTTAATTTCTTAAAGTTATAAAAGTGAAAACATTAAAAAGAAAATTCAGTAAAGTGCAAATTATACTCTGGTCTTTAGAAAGCACACGGTTTAGAACCCTACTCAGATTAATTTCTGCTCGTTTTGAGTTTGACTTATTTTTATTTCTGTTTGTTTTGGGTTCCAATTATTTATTGTGTGGCAGTTGTATGCTTGGTAGATTATTTGATTCTATTTTTGTTCATTTTTGGTTTAATGGAGTTCTTGACTTTTTTTGAAAAACTTAATTTATGCCAAATTTTTTTTATTAATTTCTGTTCGTTTTATATTGACATAGTCTTTTTCAGGGAGAAGGATTGAGACTCTTCTGAAGTTAAACAGCCATCCCTTACATAAAAACCTTAAATACCCCTTGGGCATAACTAACGACGCTTGCCCCTAACCTCTGGGGCGTTTTAACCCCAAAAGCCTTGTTATATGATATTTAGACTATTTTGAATAGAATGGCTATCTCAAAATGTCTATTGGACGCATTTCAGGACAATACGACGTGTGTGTAGGGGGAGGGGTAGCTGCCCTCTGATCACTTTGACTCTTAAAAAGAGCACTATAGCGTCTGATTACCAATCCAACGATCCCCCTCCGAAGTTTATTTGACCACAATTTCTATCAAAACCCTATATGTCCCCAGGGCATAAGTTACAACCCTTGCCCAGACGGTTGGGGGAGGGGTATCCTCATAAACACAATTTCTAGACCTTTCTAATACGCTGAACAAAATGCCTATATCAAAATTTCGATTAAAAGTGTTTAGTGAAATGATAAGCGCGGGGGGGGGGGGAGGATATTTGCCCTCTGATCACTTTCAAGTAATAAAAAAGACACTATTCCTCTCAATTTCCAATCGAATGAGCCCTTTTTGGAGCTTCTACGACAAAACTTTCTATAAAAACCTTATATGCCCCCAAAGGCATAATTTACGACCCTTGTCCTGAGGGCTATGAGGAGAGGGTTGTCATCCTCAAAGACATAATTTCCAGGCCTTTCAACTACGCTGAACATAATGACCATACCAAAATAATGATCGGAACTGTTTGGGGAAACGATGGGCGCGGTGGGGGGGATTCTCCCTCCGATTACTTTCGACTATTAAAAAAGGCAATAGTGCTCTCGATTTCCAATCGAAAGAGCTTTTTTGAAGTTTTTACGATAACAATTTCTATAAAAATATTATATGAGCCCAGGACATAACTTAAAACCTTTGCCCTGAGGGCTGTGAGGGGGTTGTCATACTCAAAAAACAATTTCCGGACCCTTCAACTACGCTCAACAAAATGGCTATATAAAAATGTTGATTAGAATTGTTTGGAAAAATGATGGGCGTGGGGGGGGGCATTCGCCCTCCAATCGCTTTTGACTATTAATAAGGGCACTAGCCCTCTCAATTCCTAATTGAATGAGTCTTTTTTGAAGTTTTACGACAAAGACCTAATTTCCAGAGCTTTGAACTATGTTGAACAAAATGTCTATCTCAAAATTTTGATTGGATGTGTTTGGGGAAATGGTGGGCATGAGAGGGGCGTTTGTTGCCCTCCAATCATTTTGACTATTTAAACGGTAAAAAACTGGAGTGTTTTATTTTAGTTATGCTGACTGCAACGTGTTTTATTTAAATTATATTAAAAAATAAAGATGCCCCTTACAGTTACTTCATATGGGAAAACTTGGGCTTACTCAATACTTTTTCAAAATAAGTTATATTAGACTAATCTTAACAAGAAAAAAGGAACTGCTGAAACCTCTAAAAAAAAGCACCAAGATCTTTACCTCTTGGATGGTATGGAAAAAAGGTTTTTTTTTTAGACCTCTTGAGATAGCCATAAATATATGGCTATCTAAAAATTTGGATTGGATGTGTTTGGGGAAATGGTGAGCGTGAGAGGGGGGTTAATTGCCCTCCAATCACTAGCCCTTTAAATTTCCAATCGAGTGAGCCCTTTTTGAAGTTTATACGACAAAGCTTCCTATAAAAACCTTATATGCCCCCAGGGGCTGTGGGGGGATTGTCATACTCAAAAACATAATTTCTGGACTTTTCAACTACGTTGAACAAAATGGCTATCTCAGAATGTTTATTAGATGTGTTGGGATATTAATGTTTATTAGATAACTTATAACCTTTATCCTGAGGGCTGTGGGGGGATTGTCATACTCAAAAACATAATTTCTGGACTTTTCAACTACGTTGAACAAAATGGCTATCTCAGAATGTTTATTAGATGTGTTGGGGAAAATGGTGGGTTAGGAAGGGTGTTAGTTTTCCTCCAATCACTTTTGACTATTAAAAAGGGCACTAGCCCTTTCAATTTACAGTTGCATAACTTACAAGCATTGCCTTGAAGGCTGTGGTGAGGATTGCCATCCTCAAAGACCTAACTTCCAGAACTTTCAACTACGTTGAACCAAATGGCTGTCTCGAAATTATGATTGGATGTGTTTGGGGAAATGGTGGGCGTGAGAGCGGGGTTAGTTGGCCTCCAATCACTTTCGACTATTAAAAAGGGCACTAGCCCTTTCAAATTCCAATTGAATGAGCCCTTTTCGAAATTTCTACAAAAACGCTTTTTATAAAAACCTGAAATGCTCCCAGGGCATAACTTACAACCCTTGCCCTGAGGAGTTTGGGGGGTTTGTCATCCTCAAAGACATAATTTCCAGAAATTTCAACTACGTTGAAGAACATACCTATCTCAAAATTTTAATTGGGGAAATGGTGGGCGTGAGAGGGGGGTTAGTTACTCTCCAATCACTTTCGAGTAATAAAAAGGCCCCTAGCCCTTTCAATTTCCAATCAAATGAGCTTTTTTTGAAGTTTCTACGACAATGCTTTCTATAAAAACCTTATATGCCCCCAGGCATAACTTACAACCTTTCCCCTATGGGGTTTGGGGGGTTTGTCTTCATCAAGAACATAATTTCCATCTGGAAAACAAAATGGCTAAACTTTCAACTACGTTGAATAAACTGAATATGTCAAAATTTTTACTGGATGTGTTTGGGGAAATGTTGGGCGTTAGAGGGGGGTTAGTTGCCCTTCAATCACTTTTGACTATTAAAAAGGCCACTAGCCATTTGAATTTCCAATCGAATGAGCCCTTTTTGAAGTTTCTCCGGCATCACTTTCTATAAAAACCTTATATGGCCCCCGGACATAACTTACAACCCTTGCCCTTATGACTGTGGAGGGAGCGTCCTCCTCAAAAACACAATTTCCAGATCTTCAACTACGTTGAACATAACGGCTATCTCAAACTTTTGATTGGATGTGTTTGGGGAAATGGTGGGCGAGGAAGGAGTGTTAGTTGCCTTCAAATCACTTTCGGCTATTAAAAACGGCACTAGCCACTCCAATTTCCAATCGAATGAGCTCTTCTTGAAGTTTCTACGACAAATCATTCGATAAGAAGACCCTGGTCTAAAGGAAAAAAAATACATTGTGCCAACATCATTCTTTACTTAGGCAGCGCTATTACGCTGCCTATGATTTCTCAAATGAAGACTGCTCAATTTGGTGAGAAAAGACTGCTCAATTTGGTGAGAAAAACTTAATTTTCATTAGTTGTAGGTTCAACAGTGTAGTTATTAACTTGTTTGTATGTTTTTGTGTTTTTTTTTTTGGGGGGGGGGGAGGGATTTAAATCTCATTAGATTGTAAGCCGAACTGTGCAATCTTTAATCGGTTGTCTTTTTTTGTGTGCATGTGAGTGTATGTCAGACAAGAATAAGAAACTAAACGAGGGTATAGAAATCCATTTTATTATTCAAAGAATTTCAAATCATTTACAATAAACATAATGATATAAACAATAATGACACAATGAAATAATGGTATAAATAAACATATGAGCACGTCGTTTTCCGTTAACTAGTTTATACCTTTTAATAGCGACTTATTTCAGCAGCAAAAGAGTTTTGTCTGCTTTTGAAAGAGCCTTTTAATCAAACACAACAGAAGGGTGATGATTTTTGTAGAAATTAAATAAAATACACAAGTTTTTTCAACTGAAAGTATGGAGCAACATTAAAAACAAAACGAATATAAATTATTCTGTATATGAAAGAGGATGCCTTCTTCTCAAAACCTCCCTCTTTACGCTAAAATTTGACTCTTTGTCACAACTCTACTTTTTAAAGTAACAAAAACTTTAGCTTAAAGAGCAAGGCGTAGAGGAGGGGGCAGTTCCTTTAATACACGGAATAATTTCTGTTCGTTTTAAGTAGTAATGTCGCTCCTTACTTTCAGTTGAAATTGATTGTTTGTTGTCTAATGTCTGATCGTTTTACAAATTAATCAAAAAAAAACTTTTCCAAAAAAAAGTTTTTCAAAGAAAATTAAAAAGCTCCATTAATAAAAAATGAGCAAAAATAAAATCAAATAATCTACCAAGCGTGAAACTACCACAAATCAGCATCGATAAATAAATGAAACCCAAAACGAACAGAAATTATCATAAATAACCGAGTCAAACTAAAAACGAGCAGAAATTAACATAGGTTGGGCGCAAAAACCCTATGCGTTCCCAAGGCCAGAACAAAATTTGCACTTTACTGAAAAAATATAAATGTTTTTACTCTTATAACTTCAATAGATCAAATAATATTAACATTTTGATTACTAAATATTACTATAAGTATATTAAACTGACAATGCACATTCATTTGTATTTTTTCAGTAAAGTGCAAATTTTGTTCTGAAGTGCCCTGCTTGTACAAAGTGCCCTGCTCTAAAGGAAAAAATTAATAAATAATACATTGTGCCAACATCGTTCTTATATGTCCCCAGGGCATAACTTAAAACCCTTGCCCTGAGGGTCGTGGGGAAGTGTCCTCCTCAAAAACATATTTTCAATCTAGAAATCAACTCCGCTGAACAAAATGGCTATCTCAAAATTTTGATTGGATGTGTTTGGGAGAAGGATGGGCGTGGGGGGGTCTAGTTGCCCTCAAATCACTTTCGACTATTAAAATGGGCACTAGCCACTCCAATTTCCAATCGAATGAGCCCTTTTCGAAGTTTCTACGCCAACTTCTTCAATACAAAGTGCCCTGGTATGGAAAAAAGAAAAAAAAAAACACATTGTGCCAACATCGATCTTTACTTAGGCAGCGCAATCGCACTGCCTATGATTTATACAACAACTTTCTATATAAACCTTATATGCCCCCAGGGCAAAACTTACAACCCTTGCACTGAGGAGGTTATCATCCTAAACGACTAAATTTCCAGAACGTTCAACCGCAGCGAACAAAATGGATATCTCAAAATTTTTATTGGATGTGTTTTGGAAAATGGTGGGCGTGAGAGGGGCGCTAGTCGCTATCAAATCACTTTCAACTATTAAAAAAGGCACTAGCCCTTTCAATTTCCAATTGAATGAGCCCTTTTGAAATTTCTACGACAACGCTTGCAATAAAAACTTTATATGCCCCCAGGGCATAACTTAAAACCCTTGCACTGAGGGCTCTAAGGGGGTTATCATCCTAAAAGACTTAATTTCCAGAACTTTCAACGACGTTGAACAAAATTGATAGTTCAAAATTTTGATTCGATGTTTTTGGGAAAATGGTGGGCGTGAGAGGGACGTCAGTCGCTATCCAATCATTGTCAACTATTAAAAAAGGCACTATCCCTTTCAATTTCCAATTGAATAAGCCCTTTTGAAGTTTCTATGACAACGCTTTCAATAAAAACTTTATATGCCCCCAGGGCAAAACTTACAACCCTTGCCCTGAGGGCTAAGGGGGGAGGGGTTTTCATCCTTACAGACCTAATTTCGAAAACTTTCAACTACGTTGAATAAAATGGCTATCTAAAAATTTTGATTGGATTTGATTTGGGGAAAAAGTGGGCGTGAGAGGGGGGTTAGTTGCCCTCTAATCACTTTCGACTATTAAAAAAGGTACTAGCCCTTTGATTTTCAAATCGAATGAGCCCTTTTTTAAGTTTCTAAGACAAAGATTTCAACAAAACCAGATCTGCCCCCAGGGCATAACTTATAACCCATGCCCTGAAGACTGTGGGGTGAGTGTCCTGCTCAAAGGTATAATTTCCTGAACTTTGAACGTCGTGGGACAAATTGGCTATCTCAAAAATTTTTATTGGATGTGTTTCGGGAAATGTTGGGCGTGGAAGGGTTGTTAGTTACCATCCAATCACTTTCAACTATTAAAAAGGGCACTAGCCCTTTGAATTCCAAATCGAATGAGCCTGTTTTGAAGTTTTTACGACAACACCTTCTACAAAAACCTTATATGCCCCTAGGGCATAACTTAAAACCCTTGCCCCGAGGGCTGTGGGGGAGCGTCCTCCTCAAAAACGTATTTTCTATCAGGAAATCAACTACGCTGAACAAAATGTTTATCTCAAAATTTGATTGGATGTGTTTGGGGAAATAAATGGGCGTGGGAGGGGGGGGCTAGTTAAATAAAACTCAGAGAGGAAAGAAACTAACAAAATGAAAAATAAAATAAAAAAGGGTGGAAAAGTTGCCCTCCAATCACTTTCGACTCAAAGGGCAATGCCCTCCAATTACTTTCAACTATTAAAAAGGGCACTAGCCCTTTGAATTTCCAGTCGAATGAGCCTTTTTTGAAGTTTCTACGACAACGTCTTCTATAAAAAACCTTATACGCCCCCAGGGCATACCTTACAACTCTTGCCCCGAGGGTTGTGGGAAAGTGTCCTCCTCAAAAACATATTTTCTATCTGGAAATCAACTACGCTGAACAAAATGGCTATATCAAAATTTTGATTGGATGTGTTAGGGAGAATAATGGGCGTGGGGAAGGGGGGGGGGGCTAGTTGCCCTCCAATCATTTTCGACTATTAAAAAGGCACTAGCTCTTTAAATTTCCAATAGAATAAGCCTTTTTTGAAGTTTCTACGACAACGCGTTCCATAAAAACATTATATGCCCCCAGGGCATAAATAACAACCCTTGCCCTGAAGGTTGTGGGGGAGTGTCCTCCTCAAAAACATAATTTCTATCTGGAAATCCACTACGCTGAACAAAACGGCTATCTCAAAATTTTGATTAGATGTGTTTAGGGAAATGGTGGGCGCGGAAGGGATGTTAGTTGCCTTCCAATCACTTCCGACTATTAAAAAGGGCACAAGCCACTCCAATTTCCAATTGAATGGGGCCTTTTAGAAGCTTCTACGACAACTTCTTCGATACGAAGTGCCCTGCTATAAAGGAAAAAATAATAAATGATACATTGTGGCAACATCGTTCTTATATGCCCTCAGGCATAACTTAAAACCCTTGCCCCGAGGGTTGTGAGGGAGTGTCCTCCTCAAAAACATATTTTCTATCTGGAAATCAACTACGCTGAACAAAATGGCTATCTCAAATTTTGATTGGATGTGTTTGGGGGAATGATGGGCGGGAAGGGGGGGGGCTAGTTGCTCTCCAGTCACTTTCGACTATTAAAAAGGGCACTAGCCATCCCAATTTCCAATCGAATGAGCCCTGTCGAAGTTTCTACGACAACTCCTTCGATACGAAGTGCCCGGGTATGGAGGGAAAAAAAATAAGACATTGTTCCTACATCGTTCTTTACTTAGGCAGCGCTATCGCGCTGCCTAGGATAATGTCGGGAAATCCATGAGACACAAAATCGTGTACACAATTTTTTGAAGGCCATGTGGCAAAACTAATACAACAAGAACTAATAAATGAAATTATTTTTCTATGTGTTGATAATTCAAATTAACTTTTTGTTCTTGAAATACCCAGTTTCCTATGTGACTTCGGTTATTTTTCTTTATTTTTTTCTTACAGTTAAGGGCTGCAACATTCTATTAAGTGATATGTTTTTTTCATTATATGCTAATTATTTGATTACATGTACTGCTTTTAAAATATTCATTATAACTTGGTTAATTTTCTGAGGCTGACATCATAACATAGTTGAAAATTGGTCAAGGTTAGACAACTAATTAAATTTCAGGGAAAAAGTTTTATGCTTTAGATTAACTCAATAAATTTTTGGGGAAAAGCTTTAACTTCTACTATGCTTTACCCCCAGCCCCTAGTGTCCATTTATTTTGCCATGTGCCACTCTTGTTTTCACTGTGTACACATAAATTGAATCAGTGATGACAAAAATCAAGAAACAGAAAACCACTAAAGAAATATATAATTTGGGCTATAGGTTTCCACAAAAAAGAGGAGGAGAGGGGTAAGGTATAAAAAAAGTGTCTTCAAAATATGCTAAAAACAATTTTCGTACATATTATAAAGTAAGAATTATTTTTTAATATGTCTTGTTTTTAATAGCACCCATTCTCGACTAATACCATCGGTTCTTACTGTATAATACTGCCAATTCAAAAAAAAGAAAGATAAAAGTAGTGAGGGGGTTTCAGTTTTAAAGTCAGCCATAGGGGGTATACTATTTGGAGTTACCAGTCCCTTAAGAGTTTATTACGTGCACATGGGTCTTGCACATTACTATAGTACACCTGTTTGTTATGTAATACTAAAGTACACCTGTATGTTACGTAATGGGATTTGTTTGTTTACATATGCAAATGTTTTTCCTTTGATTGTTTAAAAAAAACTACGAGGGCCAGAAAAAGACCTTCAGGGCCTGCCAATCAACATACAAACTTAGATATTACATCATAAGTTTTTCTTTGGTTGTTAATTACTTAAAAACCTAAGGCTGTAGGGAAAAACCTTCAGAGGCTCCAAGTAGGGGCATAGTCGAAACAGATCATAATCCAACACTCGCATAGGTTTTTTTTCTGATCAAACAGTTCGTGGTAACGAACTGTAAGTAAGGAGCGACCCGGCTCAATGGTAACCGAAACTCTAGAAAACGGTATTTTGATACAAATAGATACATCAAAAGAATCACATTTTAATGCTGATTTCAAATATATAAGTTTCATCAAGTTTAATCCTACCCATCAAAAGTTAGGCGCCTGAGAAAATTTGGCTGATTTTCGAAAAAAGGGGGAAAGACCCCCTAAAAGTTATAGAACCTTAATGAAAATCACACCATCATATTCCGCGTATCATAGAACCCTACTGTAGAGGTTTCAAGCTCCCATCTACAAAAATGTGGAATTTTGCATTTTTTGCCAGAAGAAAGATCACGGGTGCGTGTTTATTTTATTTTTTTTTTCCCAGGGGTGATCGTATCGAACCAGTTGTCCTAGGATATCGTGGAAGGGCTCATTGGAATGGAAATTGAAAGTTCTAGTGCCCTTTTTAAGTGACCAAAAAAAATGGAGGGCAACTAGGCCCCCTCCCACGCTCATTTTTTCCCAAAGTCACCTGATCAAAATTTTGAGATAGCCATTTTGTTCAGCATGTTGGAAAATATTATAAGTATGTCTTTTAGGATGACTTAATCCCCCGAAGTTCCCGGGGGGAGGGCTGAAAGTTATGAACTTTACCCAATGTTAACATATAGTATTGGTTATTTGGAAGTACACAGACGTTTTCAGGGGAGATTTTTCCTGGTACTGGGGGGGGGTTGGTCAGGGGTTACGTTGGAGGATCTTTCCATGAAGGAAGTTTTCATGGGGGAAGGGACATTGCTATGAAGGGGACGCCGGACTTCCCAGCATTATTTAAAAAAAGATCATAAATTTAATATAAAAAAACAAGTATTTCAACTGCAACAGCAGCAACATCGAAACTTTAAACGAACAGAAAATATTACATATATAATTGGGTTCACCCCGTAGTCAATGCCTCGCTCTTTAAGCCAAAGATTTTTTAGTACTTTCATAAGAGCTATTTATTCTAATTAACGGCCTTTGTGATTAAGCGGTCATTTCTAAAGAATTGGAACAAAATTTGAACTTTCGCTTAAAGAGCAAGGTATTGACTAGGGGGCGAACCCCCTAATCAACGTATTAAAAATATATGAATATAGAAGTTCGTTACGTAAGTTAATTCGTAAGTTACGTATATTTATTACTAATAAAAACGTTCGTAAATAAAATTAAACAAGTTTCGAGAAAGCCATTTAACTAAATAAAAGTAAATTAATATGAAAATTTTGTTTTAATTATTCATGTACGGTGAGCCAAGATCAAAACCTGCATTTATTCAAAACGTTCAAAAATTAAATAAAAAAAACAAGTTTTTTAAACTGAAAGTAAGGAGCGACATTAAAACTTAAAACGAACAGAAATTATTCTGTATATGAAAGAGACTGTCCCCTCCTCAACGCCTCGCTCTTTACGCTAAAGTTTGACTCTGTCTCACAACTTTATTTTTTAAAACAATAAAAAACTTTAGCGTAAAGAGCGAGGCGTTTAGGAGGGGACAGTCTCTTTCATATACAGAATAATTTCTGTTCGTTTTAAGTTTTAATGTCGCTCCTTACTTTCAGTTTAAAAAACTTGTTTTTTTTATTTATTTTACAAATAGGGCCCTTTGTTTTCATTATTGTTGGCAGACAAAGGAATTTCCTGTTATTTTCAGAAACAAAGGCAAAGCATTATACAGTCAAGACGTCTAATGATTTTCCAATGTGAAACGGGATTTCCCATTATACAAGAGTTTGTTATTCTTCTAGCGGGATCGGGTAATTCACTTTGCTCACTGTGGGCTTATCAAACCCGGTGCTAGAGGGAAATTATCATCAGTCTTAAATTAGAGATGGTTAGTGCGAGACAATTTTTAAAAAGGGAATGGACCTCTTTTTACATGTAGGTAAGCCTCTATATGTATTAATGATATCCCCCCCCCCACAAAAATAGGAGTGAAATTATGATCAAATAATGCCTAGTATGATTCTTTATATGGGATAGCAAGTAAAACCCTAACCCCTCCTTCGTAAAAAAAAACCACATCACTGATAAAATCATCGTATTTTCCCACATCAAAATGTACCCTTTTAACCCGACTGCAATTTCAATGTGCTTTTCCGGTAATTGAAGGCTGTTCTGGCAGGTGAGTTAAGGCTTCATAAGCAGATACATGGATTAAAGCTTAACTATTTCGCACCTTTAATGATATCGATCAGCCAGCGTTACTCAATTACATATGGGGACCATCCCTTATCTGGTAAATTAAATTCTCTATTAATGCTGAGCCCGGACAAGCGGTTCACAAATAAAGATACTTTTTTTCTGATCAAATTGATGA
This sequence comes from Artemia sinica, assembly GCA_027921565.1. Lineage (NCBI taxonomy): Eukaryota > Metazoa > Arthropoda > Branchiopoda > Anostraca > Artemiidae > Artemia > Artemia sinica. Next base: position 25,415,299 of record CM051268.1, read on the forward strand.
GTTATTTTTCTATAATAAATTTTTGATTTGTGAGAATTTTTATATTTAAAATATGGCCAGCTCCAATTAACTAGCCAATGATTATTCGGACAGGGAGGGCATAGACCGAGTGCTAGTTAATTTCCAAAAAGGGTCGCTTTTGACAGCTGCAATGTATGCTAATTTGTCTACCTCAACAAATTGTTTCTTCGCGTTAAACAGTTATGTAAAAGTGGCATATATTTACTCATTAAATGAAGTGACGGAGAAGATTTTTTTACTAATAGTAAATAGAAATAGGTAATCAAGCTTCTTTTTTACTATAAAAATGAATCATTATGCAAAGCCCCTCTCCCTTTAATAAGGCCAGATGTAACCCTAGGCTATAGACTGAAAGTTTGCTGATTATGTGGCATTGTCTCCAGGCCTAGCCTATGTATTATGCTTATTACTTATAAAAAGTTGGCTCTCATAAACAAATTCCAAACAAAGTACCCTGAATCCACAAAAATCAGCAAAAATTGATAAAATTCTAGTTTAGCTGCTTTTTGCTATCTTGAAATGGGGTTAGGTTGGAAAAATTAGACTTTAATGGATGGGTCCACAGACTAACGTATGTCCTTGGAAGGTATTTTGAACAACCTACCAGGCTAGGCCTATTTCATCACCGTTTTATGATATAGCAGCGATCTAAAATTCTTCATCTAAGTAGAACCTGTTTCACTGAAGCTCAATTCTAATGAAATTCTAGTGCTGCATTTGGTAATCTTGTCTTTGTAATACGACAAAAATCAATCCCTTTGTATCTTTTCAACATGTTGTAAACAGTAACCTTTTCAATGTGATTATATTCACTTTATATACAAAACAGACAGAAAGACAATAAATGTGATGAACTTAAGCTGGTTGTTCTTTAATATAGATGTTCTTTGTTTTATGTGGAATCACAAACAGGAAAAAGCCTATGGCTTTTTTTAATTGGAATAGTAAGAGACGACCTCGCTACAACCTACGATTATGACGTCATTGATCAATCTTTAACATGAAATATGCAGTATTTCGTAAAAAAAATTCATTCTAACAGAAATACAAACAGAAAGACAAAAATGTGATGAACTTAAGCTGGTTGTTATCTAATATAGAAGTTCTTTGTTTTATGCGACATTACAAATAGGACAAGGCCTTGAACAACTCTCTACGATATTCCAGGCCAAGCTGTCTGTGGAAAAGAAAACAGAGAAAAAAAATGCCGTTTAGGCAAAATGCTGCAGTAGCTGCCACTTTTCTTGATTTTCAAGCCAACATATTTCCCTTGCTGTTCAAGCCAAGGGACAGAAAGTTTCCTATATAGGGGTTTCGGACAAAGCGGTTCTAATGGTGCACTTTTTGTTTTGATCTGACTCTATCTTTAGGAGTTATGGATTATTATATTTCTTAACGTTGGACGTGATCGTCTCTTACTAGGTTGCTAGCTACCGCTGCAACCCGGATGTCTGTTGAAAGGCCCAAAAAATGAGAATTTGCAGTTGCAGTTACTATAAATGATGATTCTTTGGAACCAACACCTGAACTGTCAAACGTGATAAGATGTGAAATTTGACAACCTGGACCAGCAATTGCGACAACAACAATACGGACTGCTAAAGCAAAGGCCATTGCCAAATTGTCTGACGTAAGAATATGAAAATGAAGGGCAAAGACACACGCAGTTAGAAGACATACGACACCGAATAAGTGAGGGAGTCGAAAATGAAAATGAAGAGCAGCGAGTCAATGAAAATCAACCTGGACAGCGAGAATCAAAACAATTCAAAATTGAAAATGATAGCGCTGATGATTGGGTTAGGGATTTTGAGATGGATAAGGTCATCAATGCCTATCAACACCTTTGTTAAAAAACAAAGGTTCGGCGATATGGTATTTCATAATGACAAAAATAATCCGAGGTGTAACGAAGCAAACAAATTGAAAGTGATAGCAATGATGATTGGGTTTTGGATTTTGACATAAATAAGGTCATCAATACCTACCATACCCTTGAAAATCAAAATATGGACTGGATAATCGCTGAGTACCTACTGAGTCACCTTCTCAGTAGGGGCCCTCCCCAGGCCACTCAGCCCGTCCCCGGGTGGTGGATAGGCGAAAGTCCTACAGATATGTTGGATACCTCCATAAAGGGAGGCGCGGAACAAGGGAGGACCTAGCCCCTGAAGGTCCATAATTGAAACTAGAATATCCTCACCTGGGGTTCATAAAAACTGGCGGAGGAGGATGAAGGCCCCTCTAACGCACACTGAGCAGGGCCCACCGGCGTGTGGACACGTCCCACTAGTTGCGAACCTCCTTCCAGCAATGGGTTAAATTGTGTGGTACTGCAGGATACCATCTTGGGAGGATCCTATCCAGGAGGACAACTGCGAAAGGGCGGAAGATCCAGACTTGGACAACGGCCTCTAGAAGTTGGCTAGGCACTGGGGGGTTCCGGCCCCCCGATCAGGGATATGCCTCCCTGCCCCTAACTTAGCCCAAGAAAGCAGTTGGGAAGTGGCCTAGCAAGTCGCTCCGGTAGAAAAAGAATATGCTAAAGAAACGTCAGTGAAAAGCATCGGATCAAATCCCAATATGATGACGACCCATGCAGGCCCCTCGACCAGATTTCTGGACGCGAATAAACCAGTACAAATCGGATTTTGGAACGTAAGGACCATGTTAGCTCTTTCAAAAACTGAACAATTTCTATAAGAGTTCCAAAACTTACGGCTTGACATCCTCGCAGTAACCGAAGCACGATGTAAAGGTTGTGGAGAAAAGAAGCTCAAATCAGTAAACAGCAACACAACTTAAACAGTTCTGTACAGCGGAAAAAGCGGACAGACATGCAGCTGGAGTCGCAGCTATATTGAACCCAAATGTAGCAAAATCTCTCTGCTCGTGGAAGCCGATTAACGAGAGAATCCTGTATACACGATTTGCATCTAAACATGCAAAGCTGTCTCTAGTCATCTGCTATGCACCAACAAATGATGCCGATGAAGCCTCGAAAGACGATTTTTGCGAAACCTTCCGGTCCGTCCTAGACTCCATCCCTCGCCATGACGTCGCTTGCTTGGCAGGCGACCTAAATTCGAAATTTGGTTAGGACAGATCTTATTGCCTTGAGTTGTTGGAACATCACGGGCTTGGAACTATCAACGAATATGGTGCAAGGCTAGTCAGCTTTGCCATGTCGAACGACCTGTTGATAGGAGGTACATTATTCGAGCACAAAGATATCTATAAGTATAAATTGACATCCCCAGACAAAACTGTCATAAATCAGATTGACCACTTTCTGATCCGACGACGGTGGGGAACTAGTCTGAAAGACGTAAGGAGTTACAGAAAGGCGGATGTCGGCGGACCATGAACTTTTTGTAGCAACACTCAAGTTCAAACTCTGCTTCAACAGATTTTGACAACCAACAAAATTACCAAGAAATTTCGACGTGGAGAAGCTCAGAGACAAGGCTGTTAGGAGACAATTTAGCATTAAACTCTCGAACAGATTCGAGGCACTTGCTGATATACCACAAGACGTCGGAACTGCTTGGACGACTATACAACAGAACTACACAGAAACTGCTGAAGAATTTCTTGGCTTTAAAAAGCAAATAAAGGAACAGTGGATATCCGGGAAGACATGGGACTTGATCGAAGACTGCAAGAAAATAAAATAGAGCACGCTCAATAATGATCCCTTTGCTGATGTCACGAAAGACGCAGCGTATAAAGAAGCGGACAGAGAAGTGAAGAAAAGTGCTAGATCAGACAAGCGACAGCACTTCAATGAGAAAGCAAGAATGGCAAAAGAAGCAGCCCGACGGGGTGAAACGACAGCTGTGTACCGCCTAACAAAAGAAACCGTTGGGAAGACCAACGTACAAGATGGATCAGTGAAAGAGGAAACCGGAAGACTGCTAACCGATCCAGATGACCGGAAAAATAGATGGGTGGATTACTTCGAAAGCCTTCTCAACCGCCCGTCCCCTTCTGTTCCACCAGATATTCCGGACAGCCCATTTTTGGATCTACTCATTAATGAAGACGAGCCAACGGCGGATGAGATCCTTTCAGCCTCGAATAAGATGAAGAATGGAAAATCTCCGGGAAGTGACCGTATATCTGGAGAAAGGGTCAAGTCATCGATCCGCAGGCCCCTTTCGGCGTGGCTAGTCTTCTTTTCCCTCCTCTGGCAAAAAGAAAAAGTCCCCAAAGACTGGAGAGGAGCAACCATTATTAAATTGTTCAAAAAAGGCGACGCGACTGTCTGTGGCAATTACATAGGCATCAACCTCCTCTCGATGCCTGGAAAGCTCTTCCGCATAATCATCCTGACAAGAGTTCAAGCTGCCTTAGACCCGCATTTACGCGAGGAGCAACATGGTTTCCGACCAGAAAGATCTTGCGCCGATCTGATATTCACACTGCGCGCCGTGCTTGAAGAATCAAACGAGTGGAGACAGCGTTCATATCTATTGTTCGACAAGTTTGAAAAAGCATTCTACTCAATAGACCACCCAATACTATGGAGGATCCTGATCTTCTACGGTATTCCTGAAAATCTGGTTCGCCTTATCATAGCAATGTACGAAGACACGGAATACTGCGTGAGAGCCTCCGAAGGAAATACAAGGTATTTCAAAGTGACGACAGGCGTCAAACAAGGATGCGTGATGTCTCCATTCCTCTTTATTCTCATAGTGGAATACATATTCAGGCAAATTGATGGATAGGGGATCAAAACTGCAGGCTGAATAATCAAAGATCTCGACTTTGCAGACACTGTTGGATTAATGGGGAAACACAAAAGCAAACTTCAAGACTTTTTATGCAAGTTAGCCGAAAGAGCCGAGCAGTTTGAGTTACATATAAACGCCCCCAAAACCAAAGCGATGTCAAACACTAACTCAACGATGAACATCTAGTTGGGGACTGAAAGCATAGAGCAAGTCACCGACTTCCGATATCTTGGTAGCACCGTCTCCTTTGGTAGCGATTCCGAAAAAGAGCTGAGAACACGAATAGTCTTGGCAAGCTCGGCATTTCAACGACTTCGACCAGTCTGGAGATCAGCGAAGTACTCACTCACGCTAAAACTTCGCCTTTTCAGAATCAACATCCTATCGATCTTGACATACGCGATGGAATATTCAAAACTCACAGCTGAGAAGGAAAAACGACTCACTGCATATGAAAACAACTGTCTTCGACGTATCCTGAATATTAATTGGAAGGATAGGATAACAAACTTGGAAATTCGCCACTACACAAACCAGCCTGATGTCGCTGATGTAGTCAGGCAACGAAGATGTCGCTATCTTGGCCATGTTATCCGTATACCAGGATCGAGAATACCGAATACGCTTCTCCAGTGGCAACCAGACGACACGCGTTTTACGAGGAAGGCCCAAAAACACGCTTCGCAGGATATATGAGCAGGACAGGAGAGCCGTTCATGCGTCCTTAATCCCAGAGTGGGGGGAAATCTACGCCACAGCTCATTTGCGGGATGATTGGAGGCTGCTAACGGACGCCCTGTGTGCCTCTGGAGGTACAGGAGGAGCTAAGGCTTAAGGTAAGGTAAGGATAATTCGTTGAAAAAAAATAAGTTTTTGTCCAACAACCAAAACAATTAAAACAAACAAAGGTTCGTCGATATGTTTTTCATAATGACAAAAGACAAGACAAGGCAAAAGGAGAAGTTTTGTCCCACCGCCTGATAATGACTTTAATGACGAAAGATAAGCCGAGGTGTAACAAAGCAAACAAATTAAAAATAATAGCGATGATGATTGGGTTTTGGATTTTGACATGGAAAAGGTCATCAATACCTACCATACCTTTGAAAATCTAGAATCGATTCTAGTTTTATCTAGAAAAGGAAAATCCCCTGTTACATGTGGGACTGAACCCGTAATCTTCTGATTAAGAGGCACGCTTTCATCGACCATACAGTAAAAGGGTATTTAATAGTACGATTTTTCTACACTATGATGAACCCTAATTCTTCATCTAAGTAGCTACTGTTTCACTGACGCTGAATCCTAATGAAATTCTACTGCTACGTTTGGTACTCTTGTCTTTGTAATACAAGAAAAACCAATCTCTTTCTATCTTTTCGACATATTGTAAACAGTTACCTTTTCAATGTGAATATATTCACTTTATATACAAAACAGACAGAAAGATAAAAAATGTAATGGAATTAAGCAGGTTATTCTTTAATATAGATGTTGTTTGTTTTATGCGAAATTACAAACAGAAAAAACCATAGGCTTTTTCTTAATTGGAATAGTAAGAGACAACCTGGCTACAACCTACGATTAATTTCCTTTAAAATGAGCCATTGAAAAAATCTCTACGATGTTTCAGTGCCAAGCTATCTGTGGAAAAGAAAAAAAAAAACAGAAAAAAAGATGCCGTTTAGGCGGAATGCTGTAATAGCTGCCACTTTTTATTGATTTTCAAGCCAATATATTTCCCTTGCTGTTCAAGACAAAGGACAGAAAGTTTCCTATATAGAGGTTTCGAACAAGGCAGTTCTAATGGTGTACCTTTTATTTTGATCTGAGTCTATTTTCAGGAGTTACGGGTTATTATATTTCTTATCATTGGAACTCATCGTCTCTTACTAGATTGCTAGCTACCGCTGCAACCCGGATGTCTGTTGAAGGGCCAAAAAAACGAAAATTTGCAGTTGCCGTTACTATAAATGATGATTCTTTGGTACCAATATCTGAACTATCAAACGTGATACGATGTGAAATTTGCCAACCTGGACCATTATTTGTGACAACATCAATAGAGCTAAGGCAAAGGCCATTGCTAAATTGTCTGAAGTAATCAAAATCCAAAAAAGTATCAAAAATGAAAATGAAGAGCAAAGACACGGGCGGTTAGAAGATATGCAAAAACGACAAATAGAGTGTGTTGAAAATGAAAATGAGGGGCAAAGACACAAGCAGTTAGAAGACTTACGACATCAAACAAGTGAGGGAGTCAAAAATGAATATGAAGAGCAGCGAGTCAATGAAAATCAACCTGGACAGCGAGAATGAAAACAAGTCAAAATTGAAAATAATAGCGCTGATGATTGGGATTTTGATATGGATAGGGTTATCAATGCCTACCATACCTTTGTTAAAAAACAAAGGTTCGGCGATATGTATTTCATAATGACGAAAGATAAGCCGAGGCGTAAAGAAGCAAACAAATTGAAAATGATAGCGATGATGATTGGGTTTTCGATTTTGACATGCATAAGGTCATCAATACCTACTATACCTTTGTAACTTTAGAATCGATTCTAGTTTTATCTAAAATCGACACGTCCCCTGTTACAGGTGGGATTGAACCCGTAATCTTCTGATTAAGAGGCACGCTTTCATCCACCATACTGCAACAGGGTATTCAATAGTAGGATTTTTCTACAAAATGATATAGCGCCGACCTCAAATTCTTCATGTAAGTAGAACCTGTTTCACTGACGCTCAATCCTAATAAAATCTTACTGCTACGTTTGGTACTCCTGTCTTTGTAATACGAGAAAAATCAATCCCTTTGTATCTTTTCAACATATTGTAAACAGTAACCTTTTCAATGTGATTATATTCACTTTATACACAAAAACAGACAGAAAGACAAAAAATGTGATGAAATTATGCTGGTTGTTCTTTATTATAGATGTTCTTATTTTATGCGAAATTACAAACAGAAAAAAACCTATGGCTTTTTCTTAATTCGAATAGTAAGAGACGACCTGGCTACAACCTACGATTATGACGTCATTGATCAATCTTTAACATGAAATATGCAGTTTTTCGTAAAAAATTTATTCGATTTTAAAAATTTTTTGTTTTAAATACAATAGGTTTTTAACCCCATTAAAAGAAAAAAAAGATGCCGTTTAGAACCTATAACGAAAAAAAGAACCTATAACGTTTCAAGTGGACCATCAATTGCGAATCAAAAGAGGCAAAATAGAAAATGATAGCGCTGATGATTGGGTTTGAGATTTCGACATGGATAAGGTCACCAATGCCTACCATACCTTTGCTAAAAAACAAAAGTTCGGCGATATGTATTTCATAATGACGAAAGATAAGCCGAGGCGTAACGAAGCAAACAAATTGAAAATGATAGCGATGATGATTGGGTTTTGGATTTTGACATGCATAAGGTCATCAATACCTACTATACCTTTGTAACTTTAGAATCGATTCTAGTTTTATCTAAAATCAACACATCCCCAGTTACAGGTGGGATTGAACCCGTAATCTTCTGATTAAGAGGCACGCTTTCATCAACCATACTGCAACAGGGTATTCAATAGTAGGATTTTTCTACAATATGGTATAGCGCTGACCTCAAATTCTTCATCTAAGTAAAACCTGTTTCACTGACGCTCAATCCTAATGAAATTCTACTGCTACGTTTGGTACTCCTGTCTTTGTAATACGAGAAAAATCAATCCCTTTGTATCTTTTCAACATATTGTAAACAGTAACCTTTTCAATGTGATTATATTCACTTTATATAAAAAAACAGACAGAAAGACAAAAAATGTGATGAAATTAAGGTGGTTGTTCGCTATTATAGATGTTCTTTGTGAAACTACAAACTGATTGTGAAACTAATGTTCTTTATTTTATGCGAAATTACAAACAGAAAAAAACCTATGGCTTTTTCTTAATTCGAATAGTAAGAGACGACCTGGCTACAACCTACGATTATGACGTCATTGATCAATCTTTAACATGAAATATGCAGTTTTTCGTAAAAAATTTATTCTATTTTAAAAATTATTTGTTTTAACTACAATAGGTTTTTAACCCCATTAACAGAAAAAAGATGCCGTTTAGGTAGAATGCTGTAGTAGCTACCACTTTTCTTGATTTTCAAGCCAATTCATTTCCCTTGCTGTTCAAGCCAAGGGACAGAACTTTTCTATATAGGGGTTTAGAACAAGGCGGTTCTAATGGTGTACTTTTTGTTTTGATCGGATTCTATTTTTAGGAGTTACGGGTTATTAAATCTCTTAACATTGGACGTGATCGTCTCTTAATAGGTTGCTAGCTACCGCTACAACCCTGATTTCTAGCTACACTAGGTTGCAACTAGCTACTAATAGGTAGCTAGCTACTGCTACAACCCGGATGTCTGTTGAAAGGCCCAAAAAACGAAAATCTGCAGTTGCAGTCACAATAAATGATGATTCTTTGGAACCAACACCTGAACTAGCAAACGTGATAAGATGTGAAATTTAACAACCTGGACCATTATTGCGATAACACCAATACGGACAGCTCAAGAAAAGGCTAGCTAAATTGTCGGAAGTAAAAAAAAAAATCCAAAAAGGTATCAAAAATGAAAATGGATAGCAAAGACACGGGCGGTTATAAGATATGCGAAAACGACAATTAGAGCGTGTTGAAAATTAAAATGAAGGACAAAGAAATACGCGGTTAGAAGACCTACGACACCGAACAACTGAGGGAGGCAAAAAATGATAATGAAGAGCAGCGAGTCAATGAAAATCAACCTGGACAGCGAGAATAAAAACGTGTCGAAATTGAAAATGATAGCGCTGATGATTGGGTTTGGGATTTTGATATGGATAAGGTCGTCAATGGCTGTCATACCTTTATTAATAAAAAAAGGTTCGGCGATATGTATTTCATAATGACAAAAGATAAGCCGAGGTGTAACGAAGTAAACAAATTGGGGTTTGGCCTTCCCAAGGCCAGAACATAATTTGCACTTTACTGAAAAAATACAAATGAAGGTGCATTGTGAGTTTAATATGCATATACTGTTATTCAGTAATCAAAATGCTAATATTATTTGATTTGTTAAAGTTATAAAAGTAAAAACATTTATATTTTTTCAGTAAAGTGAAAATTATGTTTTGGCCTTGGGAAGGCATAAGGGTTTTGAGCCCTACTCATGTTGATTTCTGCTCGTTTTGAGCTTGACTCGGTTATTTATTATAATTTCTGTTCGTTTTGGGTTTCATTTATTTGTCGATGCTGATTTGTGGCCTGTCTGTTACAACAGCCTGTCCCAAGCCAGGATAAAGCGGGAGGGCTGGGCTGTGGGCTTGCAACCCACACCCGTAAGAAGACTATACGCAACGGAAACATCAAAGAAACAAAGCCTAGGATCTAATAAACGACTCAACAACGACGACTGCTTGTCCCCGGACAAGATTTCTGACTGTGAAAAATACTATCAGTTTGGGTTTTGGAATTTCCGTAGAATGGCCCAAGCATCACAAACTAAACAAGTAGTAAATGAAATGATTGGATAGACTTACTTGCTTTAACGGAAGTGAGACGGACTGGTGCGGGATCAAATCAAACACCAAATGGCTACAATATTATTTTCATTGGAACCGATTCACGAAGAGACCAAGGAGTTGCTCTCATCATGACAAAAGAAGCCAAATAGGCCATGATAAAATGGTCCCCAATCTCAGCTAGAACTCTCACTGCTAGATTTACTGGATTGTATGCCAAGCTTTCTGTGGTAGTTTGCTATGCCCCGACCAGTGAAGCAAATGAAGAGGTAAAAGACCAATTTTATAGAACCTTACAAGCGGTAACAAACGATATACCTAAGCATGACATAACATGCTTCATTGAAGACTTTAATGCAAAGATTGGCAACGACCGAAATTATTGCTCCCAAGTACTAGGTAACCATGGGCTGGGAGACCGAAATGAGAATGGTGAATTGCTCGTTGATTTTAAAACAGCTAATGATTTAATTGTTGGTGGGAGCTTATTTGCTCATCTTGACATCCATAAATATCCTTGGACCTCCCCTGATGGTTTAACTAAAATTCAAATAGACTATTGTTTGTTTGGCCGTAAGTGGCACTCAAGCCTCATTGATGTACGATCGTGTAGAGGTGCTGATGAACGATCTGACCACTCACATATGATGGTAAAATTTAAAATCAAGTTGAGGAGAAATATAAAGAAGAATCCTCGTCCCGACCCTCTTTTTGACTCAGACAAGCTGCTAAACAAAACATTGAAGCACGATTTTGTGGTAGAGCTTTCGAATCGCTTTCAAGCTCTCTCTCTCAACCAGAAAAGTTAGATCAAGAACACATGTGGAAGCACATGAAGATTTGTTTTCAATCATCTGCCTCAGAAATTCTTGGCTACAGAAAGAGCCCAAAAGATCAGTGGCTTTCAGACAAGACATGGGCCCTCATAGAGAAAAGAAAATGTATAAAACAAACCCTTCTTCAGAATCAAGTACCAAGCCAAATGATCTTTAAAAGTTCCAGTTATAGAGAAGCAGACAAAGCGGTCAAAAAAAGCGCAAGAAATGACCACCGTTGTCAAACTGAAAGGAAGGCGAAACTTTCAGAAGAAGCTGGCAAAAGCTGCAAAATATCAGTGATGAGCCAGCAAGTGTGATGGAGATAAGTACTCCAGCAAGGAAATTGAAAAACAGAAAATCGCCAGGTGAAGACCGAATAACAGCAGAGATGATTAAGGCATCAATCCCAGGATAAATCTCATACTGGGTCAAGTTCTTTACCAAAATCTGGGAGAAAAAAGAAGTACCAGCTGAATGGAAAAGAAGCTCACTTGTCAGAGTTTTCCAACGGGGTGATGCTACTGTTCCTGGAAACTGGCGAGGAATCAGCTTACTATCAGTGCCCAGGAAAGTGCTTTGTCATGTTATTTTGGAAAGGATACAGACCGAACTAGATAAACACCTGAGAGATGAACAATATGGGTTCCGTGCAGGACGTTCCTGTGCGGATCTTATTTTCACTTTACGCATACTCACAGAGGAAAGTCTGGAGTGGCAGTCCAAAATATACATGGCTTTCATCGACTTCGAAAAGGCTTTCGATTTGGTCGATCGCGAAACTTTGTGGCAAATTCTGAATTATTAAGGCTTTCCGGATAGAATAATTAAGATAATTATGTCATTGTACGAAGGGAGTGAATGCTGCATTAAGACGCCAGAAGGCCAAACAAGATAGTTTAGAATCTTATCTGGAGTCAAACAGAGATGCGTGTTGTCAACACTTCTCTTTATAATAGGTATTGACTATACCCTTCGCAACACAACAACAGATGGCATTGAATTATCAACTGGCGTAACAGTTAGCGATTTAGATTTTGCAGACGACATAGCATTAGTTCAGGGTTGCAAGCAACTTTTGCAGTACTTCATTCATAGGGTCAGTGTGAAAGCCGGCCAGCTTGATCTTAAAATAAATGCAGGAAAGACAAAAACTATGGCAACATCCAGTCCCCCCCCCCCTACATATCACATGTGCTGGTGAGGAAATTGAACAAGTTATTGAGTTTAAATATTTGGGCTGCATCCTAGAGAATAGTGGATCTGCCACAAAAGAAGTCATAACTAGTATAGGTCAAGCTAGCGCAGCCTTCAATCAACTGAAAAGAATCTGGAAATCCAGGAATTATTCAAATCGACTGAAGCTGCGCTTACTCAACAGTAACGTTTTATCAGTCCTTCTGTATGCAGCTGGGACTTGGCACTTAAACATTCAACAAGAGAAGAAGATTCTTGCTTTTGAGAACAATTGCCTCAGGAGGATTCTGAATATACATTGGTCGGAAAAGGTCTCAAACGATACCATTCGGAGAATCACCAATCAACCACTAATAACCGACACCATCAGATCCCGTAGATGGAGGTATCTCGGACACGTTTTAAGAATGGAAAACAATCGGATCCCAAAGTCTACACTTGAGTGGCAGCCAGTTGGAAGCCGGAAGCGAGGAAGACCTCGAAATACATTGAGGCGAACCTACAACAGTGACCTATGCCGCCTGAATGCCTGAATGCCTCCCTCCCACCAGATTGGGAAGATGTATACGCAGCGGCTCATCTCAGACCCGATTGGCGAATATTCACTGATGCCCTAGGCGCCCCTGGCAGCGCAGGAGGATCTAAGGTAAGGATTTGTTGTAGTGTCACACTTGGTAGATTATTTGATTTTCATTTTTGCTCATTTTGGTTTAATGGAGTTCTTTACTTTTCTTTACTTTAATGGATTTTTTTAATTAATAATATAAAAGACGAACCTCATACAATCAAGCAGCTAGCTATGTCCAATGAATGCAATGGTTTATTATTCCGATTATCGTCTTTTAATGTAAATACTCTGGACGTGTGAATGCCTCTTCAGGACGTTTTGCATCATGTAGCTCATTATGGGCTTACAATTTTGAGGCAAACATGAATCTAACCATGTAACCAACTTTCTGATTTTGTCAGGATAGTAAAAAAAGACTTATCAAGGATAGCACAAAGACCACTGGCAATATAATTTCCACCGCTAAAAAGCAAGACATTCTGACCACAAAAAAAAAAACAAGGAACTTTCTTGATAAGCTCTCTGGTCTATCTTCGAAAGGTAAGGATAGCAGCTAAGTTAAGGCAAGAGATCTTCCTTTTGCATAAGAATAAATTAAAAAAAAACTTTTTCCACAAAATAAGTTTTTCAAAGAAAAGTAAAGAACTCCATTAAACAAAAAATGAGCAAAAATAAAATCAAATAATCTACCAAGCGTGAAGCTACCACAAATCAGCATCGATAAATAAATGAAATCCAAAACGAACAGAAAATACAATAAATAACCGAGTCAAACTCAAAACGAGCAGAAATTAACATAGTTGGGCGCAAAACCCCTATGCCTTCCAAAGGGCAGAAAAAAATTTGCACTTTACTGAAAACATACAAATGTTTTTACTTTTATAACTTTAATAAATCAAATAATATTAACATTTTGATTACTAAATATCAGTATATGTATTTTAAACTGACAATGCACATTCATTTGTATTTTTTCAGTAAAGTGCAAATTTTGTTCTGGCGTAGTTGATTTCCAGATAGAAAATATGTTTTTGAGGAGGATACTCCCCCACAGCCCTCAGGGCAAGGGTTTTAAGTTATGCCCTGGGGGCATATAAGGTTTTTGTAGAAGGCTTTGTTGTAGAAACTTCAAAAAAAGCTCATTTGATTGGAACTTCAAAGGGCTAGTGCCCTTTTTAATAGTCGAAAATGATTGGAGGGCGACTACCCCCCCCCCAAGCCCATCATTCCCCCAAACACATCCAATAAAAATTCTGAGATAACCATTTTTTCAGCGAGGTTGATTTCCAGACAGAAAATATGATTTTGAGGAGGACACTCCCCCACAACCCTCAGGGCAAGGGTTTAAGTAATACCCTTGGGGCATATAGGGTTTTTACTGAAATCTTTGTTGTAAAAACTTGAAAAAGGCTCCTTCGATTTGAAATTCAAAGGGCTAGTACCCTTTTTAATATACGAAAGATATTAGTGATATTTTTTGTTGTTGTTGTTGTTTAGACCAGGGCACTTCGTATCGAACGAGTTGTCGTGGGAACTTCGAAAAGGGCTCATTCGATTGAATATAGAAAGGGATGATGCCCTTTTTAATAGTCGAAAGTGATTGGAGGGCAACTAATCCCCCTTCCACTCCCATCCTCGCACGCCCACCCTCGCACGCCCACCTCGCACGCCACCCTCGCACGCCCACCCTCCCATTGGCTCATTATGTTTAAAAATTAAATGTTGCCTTAAGATTAAATCAAAATGCACTGTGATAATGCCAGGGCATAACCAGGGCACAACCCTTGCCCTGAGGGCTGTGAGGGGGGGGTTGTCATCCTTAAAGTACTAATTTCCAAAACTTTTAACTACGTTGAATAAAATGGCTATTTAAAATATTGATCGGATGTGAGTGGGGAAAAGATGTGCGTGAGAGAGGAGTTAGTTGCCCTCAAATCACTTTCGACTATTAAAAAGGGCACTAACCCTTTAAATTTCCAATCGAATGAGCCCTTTTTCAAGTTTCTACGACAAAGATTTCAATAAAAATCTTATACTCCCCCCGGGCATAACTTATAACGCTTGCCCTGAAGACTGTGGGGGGAGTGTCCTGCTCAAAGGTATAATTTCCTGAACTTTGAACTGCGTAAAACAAAATGGCTATCTCAAAATCTTTATTGGGTGTGTTTGGGGAAAAAGTGGGCGTTAGAGGGGCATTAGTCGCTCTCCAATCACTTTCAACTATTAAAAAAGGCACTAGCCCTCTCAATTTCCAATTGAATGAGCCCTTTTTGAAGTTTCTACGACAACGCGTTATATAAAAACCTTATATGCCCCCTGGGCATAATTTACAACCCTTGCCCTGAC